>CM035816.1:49419710-49994710 GCA_020458035.1 Magallana ariakensis
TAAGAAATTGATCACAATCCTTTATTTTATGTATTTTAACATTTTAAGGCCATTTAAACTTCCCAGTATTTCAAACCGGAAGTGACGTCATCAGCCCAAAATTTTGGAACATCAAGATCTTTTAATGTTCTCTCAGTCCTGGAAATTTCATGCAAGTTGGTCTAGTAGTTCACAAGTAATAACGATGCACGACACACGACGATGGACGAAGACCAATTGCAATAGGTCACCTGAGTGACTCAGGTGACCTAAAAACTTTTAGATAGCATTTGTTTAAAACATTATTCTGAGGAACTTTTCCTCTACACTGCTTTTCAAAGGGTTGACCTTCCGTACTGTGTGCTTGTTGCACCATCACATGTCAGAAACTTACTGATGTATAAACTACTTTATTACACCTCTGTGAATATTTTCTATGTAAAATTACAAGGAATAAACATGCTATTTTATCTAACCGTGAAATAGTTTCCATGCTATCTGCCCATGGTGAATAGTCATCGAAACTATTCACCGGCGACATTCGATTTCCCTCCTTGTTAAACTCGGAACACCTCTGACGTAATCCGATCGCTGCATTAAAGGGGCATGGTCACGATTTTGTTAAAAAATTATTTTCCCGATTTTAATGTTGACAATGCTTCAGTAAGGCATTTTTAATACGCAACCAAAATTTGAGCGTCGTTTGTTGAGTTATAAGCGAGTTACAGAGCTTACAATTCCTTGCTATGTAAACAAAGCTTTTGTTTACATTTTGAACGTTGATGTGAAAACTCCAGATTTAGACCAAAAATGAAAGTGGTAAACGTTAGGATCTGTTTATTAATGCTTAAAATGAATAAAGAGATGCAAAAATTAGCTTGAAAAAGAGTTGTTACCGGTATATTGAACTAATGTAAACAAAAACAGGTCACGAGCCTTGTTTATATGACAAAGAATTGTGAGCCCTGTATCTTGCTTATAACTTCACTTCTGACTCTCCAATTTCATTTGATCATTGGAAATGCACTCCTAAAGCATTGTAAATAATAAAAACAGAAAAATAGAATTTGTCCAAAATCGTGACCATGCCCCTTTAAATTCAAAGTCCGATAACTCTTATTTGTTTATCATCAAGAAATTCTGCATCGCCGACAAATAAAGTTTTCTTTGGTATAATAAAATACCTATTTACTCAAAGCCAGTAAATAGGTATATAATGTCCCATCCACCTACATTTCGACTTATATAATCTCCCGTTTGTAACCTGTAATTTCAGTGTACAGTCAACACAACAGTCATAGTCGCAAGTTTCACAATTTACTTCTGCTTCTCATGTACTTAACATTAGGGGTCTTCATATTGCATACCAATTCCAACAAGAGACAGCCCTCTAACTAATGATAATCATCAAAATTCATTTCATCAATCTTAGCAACACTCATAAGCCTTCAAGTACAGCAACTCACAATTTTAACAAAAATATTAACAGGTACATTATCCGAAACTGTCCCTTGCTACCTTTAACTTAGTACACTAACATTTTATGAAAAAATGTTTTGTCTAAGAATTAGAAAGCTAATACAATTCTGAGAAAAAGTATACCAAATATTGCCAATTCCATTGAGGTTTAATAAACATATGGCCATTTAAGTGAACCAATCATTTCCACTTTCCTCTATTTAACACAGATTCATAGGGTTCTCCATAGTAAACATCTTTACCCGACTTTTTAGAGATCAATTGTTGTTCAACCACCTTTAAAAAGAAACCTTATTCAATATAACATACATCTAAATGATATTATCATGATAAAATCATCATATCACTTAGAAATGCCCTTACATGTATTCCCTCCCACTATCTTTTGATTTTCATAAACAGTCGTGGTTTGATATATTTTACCTAATCTTATGAAACTTGTGGCAATTTTTCTTTGAGTCATTTCTCACACATATTTGAAAACAATCATCAATGATAATAAAATTTGATCTTCTTTTGTTTATTGAATGATTTGTAGCATTTTAATTAATGAATAGACATGCTGTCCTCCATGTGATTTCTTGTTTCCATGAAAAAGAGTAAGCTAACAATCATATTTAGTGAATATCTAATCTATTCTGGTTTATAGTCTACTTTGAACCATGCTAAAACAGTTAGACCTACAAGTTAGACATCTGCCTTAGATTAAAATTAAATTTAAACACACCCAGGTAGCTGGAGACGGAGGAGAATTCCATGAAAAATATTCAAATTTGACATGTTTTCCTACATTTTTTTAATGCATATATACATTAAAAAGGTAAATATATGTTGTTTCTTGTTCATTTCAAAAGTAATTATCATAGAAGATATTATTTTAAGGTCAAATGTACATTTACATATCCTACATGTAATCCTAATGGTAACAATTGAAAAAGGGGGGGGGGTGATTTTTCAATTATGTAAACACATCTAAATATTATCATAAAATACAAAATACCCGGTAAATGAAACTTAATTGCATACTTTTCTTGAAAAACACACACACATTTTCACACCTAACAATTGTAAATTTCTTTAAACAGCCTTAATTTTGTTTATCATAATTCCTTATCAAACACAAACCACAACAAGGCTTGATGCTTTCTTAAAGTTCCATTATTGTTCATGCATTATCCGATTTAATTTGAATTACCAGTAAATAGTCTGTAGAACACAAGGAATATGCATGTGGGTAGAAGTGACAGGTTAACCTCAAGAGCTGGAACCACGAGAATCAACAGGTAAAAGCTTTGTGGCCGCCATGTGTAAAGAGAGTCTGTTTTGAGCTGAAATAAAAGAAAATCAATTAGCTGTGTTAACATACAAATAATTGCTGTGCATACATTAACAAAGGCATTGTATTTCTGGAAAAAATACACTGACCATGCAGTGTAATAAGTATGAGATATCCCAATGCATGTACATGACATTAACATTTAGGCAGTACAAAAACAAAAATTTGCATATCAAGTCATAATATAACATTAAAATTTTTTATCCTGTTTTTCAGGTATAGACATATTAAATTAACAGAGAGAGAGAGAGAGAGAGAGAGAGAGAGAGAGAGAGAGAGAGAGAGAGAGAGAGAGAGAGAGAAAGAGAGAGAGAGAGAGAGAGATGAGGCACATGCAGTAAAAATTATTACATTTGTCTTACTTTAAAAATTATTTACATATAATGTAGATGTGATATGCATTGTATGTAAACAATTTTAAAGTGAAATAATTAAATCTTGAGAGAAATGTTTTATAGATATCAGGGAACATTATCATTACATTAACCTAAAATCTGAGCTTGATATAATATAAAGTTCTTTTCATCTTGCACTCTGTTTTACATGCTCTTTCCCGAGCTATATCAATATAGACAAATAACTAAAGACAGAACATGTTTTTGGGGCTTAGAGCTTGTGAAACGTCTAATTATAGGAAGCATGATGTATATTTTTACTTAAACTCATGTCAAAATTTTACTCCAAATGGACCACAAATACCTTTAACTGCTCAGGCCACGCTTGTTTGTGTGTAAACACAATTATTGCAATTGCAGGCACGTAGCGGGGTGGGGTGGGGTAGGGGGGCGGGGCGGAAAAGCCGGGCGGTGGTTGGTGCAGCCCATTCCACTTCTTATCGCAGCAAACATTTTTTCTTAAATTTACACATAAAAAACCGAATTATCAAGGAGTTGGCTCCAAATTTTTCCGGGAGGTAAAAACTGACAATGAAAATGTTATAGGTAATCGCATACCCCCCCCCCCCTCCCCGTATGAGGATTTTCATGATTTGCGTATTAATCTTCTATATTGCTTGTCAAGGTTTTTAGGATGCGACTACTCCCCCCCCCCCCCACTTTAAAAAACGATGCTACGTGTTACGTGCCTGTATGTGTAATTATGTAATGTACCTGATTATATAAACAATGATACATCATAATTGATATAATTGTTAATTGAATAAGTTATTTTTTGCATTAGCGCAAAATTCATTTATACGAGATTGATTGGATTTTGGGCAAAGATGATTTTATGCCAGGAGAATAAGTTATGTAAAACTATGTATATGTATTTTTACAATTGTTACACTAGAGGTGAAATCAATAATAGGTGGCTAGTTTGTATAAAAAACATTCTTGATAGCTGTGGCTTATCCTATGTATGGCACCAGCAAAATCCTATTAACGTAAAATGGTTAGAAAATATTGTTAAACAAAATCTTAAAGATCAATTTGTCCAAAAATGGAATAGTGATAGATAATTCTTCAAAAGGTGCTATATATCGAATATTTAAATCTCATCTAATTTTTGTTGTGAAGATTATTTACTAGTACTTCCACGAAAATTAAGAAACTTATTTGTTAAATATTGAACTACAAACCATCACCTCCCTATATACCCCTGCGAATGTTATTGTCATTAATAATAAATAAACACTCTCAGTAATTGCATCCCTCAGAGAAAGGGGTATTTACTCCGTTTACCGTGTCGATGATGCTAAAATCGTGTTTCATCTTTATTACACCTTATCAGTAATTTATATCGTTCTGCATTAATGAATATCGGAATTATAATGCTTCGAGTATCATCTTATATAAGAATTATCTAATTTAAGACATGAAAAGCGTGACTCTAATTTGCAAACAAACTGTTCTTCCATCGTGTTTTCAATGCTGGGTTTACCGCACTCATGCGCAGTGGCGTTATTAATGGTGAGTCACATAAATATTCATCAGACGTGTAGCAAAGTTTAGAGACAAATAACTAAAGACAGAACATGTTTTATGGGCTTAAAGCTTGTGAAACGTCTAATTATAGGAAGCATGATGTATATTTTTACTCAAACTCATGTCAAAATTTTACTCCAAATGGACCACAAATACCTTTAACTGCTCAGGCCACGCTTGTTTGTGTGTAAACACAATTATTGCAATTGCAGGCACGTAGCGGGGTGGGGTGGGGTGGGGTAGGGCGGAAAAGCCGGGCGGTGGTTGGTGCAACCCCTTCCACTTCTTATCGCAGCAAACATTTTTTCTTAAATTTACACATAAAAAAAACGAATTATCAAGGAGTTGGCTCCAAATTTTCCGGGCAGGTAAAAACTGACAATGAAAATGTTACAGGTAATCGCATACCCCCCCCCCCCCCCCGCATGAGGATTTTCATGATTGCATATTAATCTTCTTTTTTGCTTGTCAAGGTTTTTAAGATGCGTCTACCGCCCCCCCCCCCCCCATTTTGGGCTTTATTGGATTTGATCACGCCCCGACCGAAATTATCACCTCATAATACTCAAAGAATGATTCCTTATTCCTTAAATAAAACAAAGATCGAGGTAAAAGGTCTAATTGTAATTAGATTGGTCGTAAAAGGGGGATCGAGGTATAAGCCAAAGTTGAATTTCTCTATTAGTTCTAAATAACATTTTTATACAATACTTTCACGTGGTAATGTCATTGATTATTAAGGTCTTCCGTTTCCAACGGAAGACCTTTATATTATTGTGCAGATTAAGATTATTAAGGTCTTCCGTTTCCAACGGAAGACCTTGTACTGATTCTGATGGTAATTCTTCATTATTAAGGTCTTCCGTTTCCAACGGAAGACCTTGTACTGATTCTGATGGTATTTCTTCATTATTGTTATTCTTCTTCTAGACGTTTTTAAAACCTCAATAACTTATTTGTTTGTCATCCGATTTCATTCAAATTTTCACGGTATATTGTAAATTGAATTAGGTTTCTAGAGCACAAAAAAAATTGAAATCGCAACTTCCGGTTTCGAGTAATTCCCCTTTTTCTAAAATTTTAGGGGCATTAGTTTCCAGACAAAGGCTCCGAAATGGTCCGTAGCAAATAATTTATAGTTAAAAATCTTTATTATTGACACTTTGAATATTGTCCTCTGATTTTTGTATTTTAGTTTATTCCAATTATTCCACTCGAATTAATCAATCGAAATCTATGTTTTAAAAATAGCAAAATTTTTCTCATGTTTTAGCTTCGTAACTTTTTAGTTTGAAATATTTCCTAAATACATATAGAACAAAAGTTGTGCATAATGTTAAGGGCTTTCATTTGACACCAATAAAAAAGGGCTGGCCCCTTAAATTAAGGGCCAGTAACCCTTAAAAGATTTTGCTTAATAACTCAAAAACAGTTAGGATTTCGATATGGCTGTCGCTGGAATAGTTGTTTGTTGGGATCCCATAAAGGTCGTTACAATGTTATTTTGTAAGTGATTTGTGTAGTATGAGTGGAAAAAGCTTTACATGTTAACATGTACCTGTTTTCATTTGGCAAGTTAATGAAGGTCTTTGTGCGTAAAACTGGCATAAAGTTACCACAGAAAGTATGATGGTTTATACAGGAGACTTTAATTCATGAAAAAAAATTAGAACACATGCTTTTTTTAAAGAAGTTTAAGTCGTTGTTGTTTAGTTCTTATAGTGCACAAACCTTAAAGAGGAAAATCGGAAAACAAAACATTCTTTTTCTTTTCTAGTAAAACACAAAATACTTTTGGAAAAAAAAAATCTATGCATTACATTTTAGTTATCATACTGCATGCATTTAAAATCCACCTTGAATCAGAGCTGTGTGCGTATCATTACGTAAGCTATCCCTCGCCCGCGGCCGAAAAATCGGTCACCATGGTCGCGGCTGGACTACCTAGCGGTCAGCGGTTATCTTATACACGAGAGTTGCGTCTCTCATATATGAGTTAATTTAGCTGCGAACTGAAGAATTGTTGAGAAATCGTTCAGTTAATTAATAAAAGCAATACCATTCTCAATCTAATGCAATATCAGATATATAGATCAATTGTGGGTTTTAAGTAAAAAAAAAGAATTTCAATTTGAGAGATTTTAGTCATTAAATTACAATTTTTTCAAATCTTCCTAGGTTCTGAGGTGTGCGTGTGTATGCGTTAAACCTTTACGTAATCTATCCTTCGCCCGCGGCCGAGGAAATCAGCCACAGCTGCACTACATAGCGGTAAACGGTTATCTAATACACAAGATTCGCACCCGCACACTTACATGAATATGAACGTATTTGAGTTTATATAGCCGTAAATACACTGTACACTGTTTTAATTTTATGTTATAAAAGTTTGTTCATTTTGTATTTATTTAAATTAAACATTGGAGAGTAAATTAAAAAGTCGTTCTGAAAATTAATAAAAGCAATATTACTCCAGATCGGAAATACTCGTCAGACATATTTAAATGGTTGGTTTGTAAGTCTTAAATGTTTTAAAAATTGTACAAATAATGTTTTCAAACAACAACAAAAAAAAAAACCAACACAAATATTAAAACCTTTCAAAAATGATCATCCCTCGCACATGGCCGAGGAGATCCCGCGCAAGTGGACATCTTCTACATGTACCTTATCACGCGTGCATGTTTGGTATTTTGTACGAACGCAACTATTTTTATTATGTTTTCAACTATTATATTGGTTTAAGGTGAACAGATAAATTTATTTTACTCGTACAGTTGATTTAGCATTGATTTATACGACAGCGTACAAGGTAATTTAAAAATCTAGTTTCTACCGGGGTTTTTTTCAAAATACATACGTGAACTTTCTCCGAGAGAATTACTTTTGATCCGATAAAGGAGAAAAACTGACAAAAAAGTAGGGATTTTGCACATTATTGCATCGTCGAGAGAAGTAATATTCATTTCTGTAAATTAATTTATTTAATTTTACGTTACATAGCGGTGTCTGTATATCAGGTGTAAAATTTAGACGCTCACTTATGCATAAATTCTCCTGATGATCTTTGATAGTTGATTATTATTTTGAATGTTCAAGTCTACTCGTATTATTAAATAATATCAGCCCTGAAGAAATGTTCAGAGATGCCATCAATTTTGACTATTTACCAAATTTTGACAGCACGCAACAATTTCAAACTTGCACATAGTCTTCAAAAAATTAGAAAGATTTAATTACAGAAGTTACATGTTTTTAAGGCGGGTTCGTTTTTTTTTAAAAATACATTTCCTTTCATGAATCATGAGTACATGTATATAACAATCTTTGCTACCCTTAACAAATCAACTCGCCATTGAACTTCTCATTGTTTAAAACCCCTGTCACACTGGAGCTGCGTCCTCACGGCGATTCCGCTGTGTCATTGAATAATGTAAAACGCCATGGTAAACGAACTAGAGTCTGCTACAGCGCCGTAACAACGCAACGGCATCTTCGTTCGCTGCGGTGGGATATCCTAGAACGTTTTAGAACGCCATGCGACGGCGCGCACTTTGACCATGCACAAAGTACGCGCCGTGGCTCTGCGTTCTGATAAACACGCCGTAGAAGTGGAGTAAGATCGCCGTGACAGCGTCTCCAACAGCGCATGTGCATGCAGTCAGCGCGCAGAGCACGCCGTGGACGCGCGGTCAAACTCCTAGCACGTCATGAGCGCTCGGCGGATACCCAGCGAGAGCGCAGTCAATTGCCAAGTAGAACTCTGTGGAAACGTAGTTGGGAGCTCTGTTAGAACGCCTCAGTCGCCGTCAGGATGCCGTGACATTTTCACTTGTAAAATTTTTAAATAAGATTGTATATTTTTTCTTTATTTTCGTTGCGATCCTACGGCGATTCCATGAAATTTACAACGCCGTGAACACTTGGTGTGACAGGGCCTTAAAGAGTTTTCAAAACATTACACAAACTGTTTGACAAATAGTTTTCCTAAAACATTTTCTTCCTGTCTTTATACAGGTTTTCAATCACAACACGTTTATATAACAAAAGCAGAAGTGAAATTTTAGTCATTAGTCATTATAATCATTTGACACCAAATCATATTTGGAAATTTTCAAGTCGCAGCAACAACGGAAGACCTACTCGTGGCTTTGCCACGAGCTCTGCTCTAGTTGTTATTCTTCTTCTAGACGTTTTTAAAACCTCAATAACTTATTTGTTTGTCATTCGATTTCATTCAAATTTTCACGGTATATTGTAAATTGAATTAGGTTTCTAGAGCACAAAAAAAATTGAAATCGCAACTTCCGGTTTTGAGTTATTCCCCTTTTTCTAAAATTTTAGGGGCATTAGTTTCCAGACAAAGGCTCCGAAATGGTCAGTAGCAAATAATTTATAGTTAAAAATCTTTATTATTGACACTTTGAATATTGTCCTCTGGTTTTTGTATTTTAGTTTTTTCCAATTATTTCACTAGAATTAATCAATCGAAATATATGTTTTAAAAATAGCAAAATTTTTCTCATGTTTTAGCTTCGTAACTTTTTAGTTTGAAATATTTCCTAAATACGTATAGAACAAAAGTTGTCCATAATGTTAAGGGCTTTCATTTGACACCAATAAAAAAGGGCTGGCCCCTTAAATTAAGGGCCAGTAGCCCTTAAAAGATTTTGCTTAATAACTCAAAAACAGTTAGGATTTCGATATGGCTGTTGCTGGAATAGTTGTTTGTTGGGATCTCATAAAGGTCGTTACAATGTTATTTTGTAAGTGATTTGTGTAGTATGAGTGTAAAAAGCTTTACATGTTAACATGTACCTGTTTTCATTTGGCAAGTTAACGAAGGTCTTTGTGCGTAAAACTGGCATAAAATTACCACAGAAAGTATGATGGTTTATACAGTAAAGACGAGAATCGGAAAACAAAACATTCTTTTTTTTCTAGTAAATCACAAAATACGTTTGCAAAAAAAAATTCTATACATTTTAGTTATCATACTGCATGCATTTAAAATCCACCTTGAATCAGAGCTGTGTGCGTATCATTACGTAAGCTATCCCTCGCCCGCGGCCGAAAAATCGGTCACCATGGTCGCGGCTGGACTACCTAGCGGTCGGCGTTATCTAATACATGAGAGTTGCGTCTCATATATGAGTTAATTTAGCTGCGAACTGTAGAATTGTTAAGAAATCGTTCAGTTAATTAATAAAAGCAATACCATTCTCAATCTAATGCAATATCAGATGTATAGATCAATTGTGGGTTTTAAGTAAAAAAAAAAGAATTTCTATTTAATAGATTTTAGTCATTAAATAACAAACTTTCCTAATCTTCCTAGGTTCTGAGCTGTGCGTGTGTATGCGTTAAACCTTTACGTAATCTATCCTTCGCCCGCGGCCGAGGAAATCAGCCACGACTGCACTACCTAGCGGTAAACGGTTATCTAATACACAAGATTCGCACCCGCACACTTACATGAATATGAACGTGTTTGAGTTTATATAGCCGTAAATACACTGTACATTGTTTTAATTTTATGTTATAAAAGTTTGTTCATTTTGTATTTATTTAGATTAAATATTGGAGAGTAAATTAAAAAGTCGTTCTGAAAATTAATAAAAGCGATATTACTCCGAATCGGACATACTCGACAGACATATTTAAATGGTTAGGTTTGTATGTCTTGTTTTAAAAAGTGAACAAAAAATGTTTCAATCAACAACAAAAAAAACAACACAAATATTAAAACCTTTAAATAATGATCATCCCTCGCACATGGCCGAGGAGATCCCGCGCAAGTGGACATCTTCTACATGTACCTTATCACGCGTGCATGTTTGGTATTTTGTACGAACGCAACTATTTTTATTATGTTTTCAACTATTATATTGGTTTAAGATGAACAGATAAATTTATTTTACTCGTACAGTTGATTTAGCATTGATTTATACGACAGCGTACAAGGTAATTTAAAAATGAAATCAAATTATGATCAAAGATCCATGTTAAAAGAATGCCCTGAATTGAGGCATTCGGTGATTATTTTAAAGAATATTTACATGAGTTTTGAAACAAGTTTTGTTTATATTCTATCGGTCACATATTAATAACTTCTGTAGTGTTTCTACATGGTCGTTCGTTTCATTGTGAAAACGAACTTGCCCTCCCACCGCCCAGCTGCCAAGTACTCTTTTTTTAAAAATTCCAGATCTGTCGAAAATCATTTGATAGTGACTTCTTTTCATGTGTAACATTTTCTCCTGAACGTGTTTCTCTTTCCCTCCCGTTTTTTTATTCGGTCAGTCTTTGTAAATTTCAACTTTCTTTATTGCGTAAATTCAATCGCCACGTGCTACCGAAAATTTTGAGTCGCTTCCGCGCACATATAGCCCCAGGTTATTTATGGCTGCAGATCATCAATTGTTATGCAATTAATCAACAGTTTGAAGGGTGTTTTCTTCAAAGTGGTCAATTATCAAACAATAAGACTTTCATTAAAGTTGCGAGATCGTAATCTGAGAACGTGGCTATAATAAATTAACCTGTTGAACACGCTAAACTTCTATAATATATAGTTATGAACAGAATAATATATATTATAATTTAAAGTTTTAAGTCAAAGGTAATTTGTTCTTGGGATTAGATGTCATGAAATACGACTACATTATGCTATGCAGGCGGTCGCCATAGAAATCATCAAAGTATTGCAAGTGTGGACAGATTAGTTCACTTGACTTACAGACTATAATATAGCGACATATCTGCCTCCAAAAAATATATGCGCTTCTCAAAGTTACACTTACGTGAGATGGACATGTGTTCTTGGGGATTTTCTTTATTGCTAATTATATGAAAATTGATTTTAAAAAAAAGTTTTATTGAAGTTGTGTGGTATGAGGTTGTCATGCAACTTAATTTACTTACAAGGTTAGCTACAGCCAGTGGAATACTAATTTTAGGTCAACAATGAATACCCAATCTATTAAAATCAAACAAATATTGCTTGTGACATGTACGTAATTTTTTGATATATCCTAAAGGCCGGAGACGACCTAGATTTTCTGCCACCTGGTAGACAAGCCTATAAGGGCAAAAAGGCGGGGCTACCTCCATCGCTGTCAGTGATGCTGATAAGAGTAAACATTGTATGGGGCTCAGTCCACTTTGTTTATAAACTGGGAAAAACCCAGTCTAAAAGAAGGGCTTTATTATTTTTTTTACAGTAAATTACTTCATATAGATTTTCACATAGGGGTTTTTTATTAGGGTTTTAATCATAATCTTTAAATTATACTTATGTTGTAATATGTGTAAAGATGATAAAATTTCAATATGACACCCTTGAAACAATGGGTTCAAGCATGAAACTTGATCCAAGTAACATTTAGCAGTTCCCCCACCAAAATTACTGAGTCAACATGAGGATAACCAGAGGTTCTCTAGGGATATTTTTCATTCAACTGATTAAAACACCTGAAGATTGGCATTAAGATGTGAGAAGAATATATTACGAACATTAATTAACAGCTAGTTGTTGAGAACTCAAATACAATGTTTTATAAATTTCGTTTGCTTTTACAAGCAAACATATTCATATGCCCCTTATTTACCCATATTCATCCTGTGGAGGGAACTAGGAACCAGTGTCAAAATGGAGGGAAATGGAAGAAAATCACAATAAGCAGGGAGAAATGTATAATTCAGCTTTGGAAGTAACAAATAGTTGTGGAGAAACATTTCGTTTGCTTTGGACATATTGAGTTGGGATTTTAATGAAGTTCTTGTTGAGGAAAAACAAGTCAGTGATTGCGAGGTTCGTTATAAAGTTCTGAAGACAATGACCCACATTTAATGATGACTTTGTGATAAGTCAATAAGGTTCGGGAGACTGAAGATTAATTAACGTCAGCATTGCTTGTGTCGTTTGTGCATCACAGACAAAACTTTGGTGGCTTGATGGGACATGTGCATCTTTATTGCGGACTCAGTGAGGATTTTTATGTGGAATTAAGAGCAATAATATTATGTTTTTAATAAATTTCTATTTTTATCACACTAACAGTACTAGTGTTATTCATGTGAAGGATGATTTTCTAATCAATGCTAAGGTAAAAGATTTTTCTCATGCTGTGATGAGTAATTTACAGAGCACATGCCTACAGCCACTTCCTGTGTAAACAAAACATTGGTATTCTCCGCCTCTAATGTCAATCACTAGTTTAGAATTCAAAATTCTGAGCTGCTTCAAAACTTTATAAGATAAATACTCTTTTAATAATTTTTTGTTTGTAAAAATTTTAATGTCAATTGATACCTGCCTTGGTATCTACTGCCACACCAAAAATTAGAATTTTTTATTCATGAATATTGCAATTAATTTGAAAATATTCTCTCTGAACTGAGGGCTGCAGAAAAAAATGAATTTCCCATTCATTTTGTGATTGGCTGATATTTATACCCGGGCCCCGGCCTTTAATGATAAAACAGAGAAAAGCAAAAAAAAAAAAAAAAGCAAAAAACAAACAAACAAACAAACAAAAACCACACACACAAAAAACAAACATGGAACTTGCATCAAATTTACTTCATGTACATGTTACCCCAAAAATCCGACCGAATATGCCCCTTTGTCACATTTGATTAGATTAACTGAAAATAAAAACCGTAACCCCATTTTTCGCTTATTTTTATTGAAGTTTCTCCCGGTTTTTTTTTTTCAAAATACATACGTAAACTTTCTCCGAGAGAATTACTTTTAATCCGATAAAGGAGAAAAAACTTATATAAAAATAGGGATTTTGCATATTATTGCATCGTCGAGAGAAGTAATATTCATTTCTGTAAATTATGTTATTTAATTTTACGTTACATAGCGGTGTCTGTATATCAGGTGTAAAATTTAGACGCTCACTTATGCATAAATTCTCCTGATGATCTTTGATAGTTGATTATTATTTTGAATGTTCAAGTCTACTCGTATTATTAAATAATATCAGCCCTAAAGAAATTTTCAGAGATGCCATCAATTTTGACTATTTACCAAATTTTGACAGAACGCAACAATTTCAAACTTGCACATAGTCTTCAAAAAATTAGAAAGATTTAATTACAGAAGTTACATGTTTTTAAGGCGGGTTCGTTTCTTTTAAAAAATACATTTCCTTTCATGAATCATGAGTACATGTATATAACAATCCTTACTACCCTTAACAATTTAACTCGCCATTAAACTTCTCATTGTTTAAACCCCTGTCATACTGGAGCTGCGCCCTCACGGCGATCCTGCTGTGTCATTGAATAATGTAAAATGCCATGGTAAACGAAGTAGAGTCTGCTACAGCGCCGTAACAACTCAACGGCATCTTCGTTCGCTGCGGTGGGATATCCTAGAACATTTTAGAACGCCATGCGACGGCGCGCACTTTGACCATGCACAAAGTACGCGCCGTGGCTCTGCGTTCTGATAAACACGCCGTAGAAGTGGAGTAAGGTCGCCGTGACAGCGCCGTAAAGATTCCAACAGCGCATGTGCACGCAGTCAGCGAGCAGAGCACGTCGTGGACGCGCCAGGAGTGACAGGGCCTTAAAGAGTTTTCAAAACAATTACACAAACTGTGTTTGACAAATAGTTTTCCTAAAACATTTTCTTTCTGTCTTTATACAGGTTTTCAATCACAACACGTTTTAATAACAAAAGCAGAAGTGAAATTTTAGTCATAAGTCATTATAATCATTTGACACCAAATCATATTTGGTCAACTCGCAGCAACAACGGAAGACCTACTCGTGGCTTTGCCACGAGCAGTGCTCTAGTTCTTATTTTTTTTTTTTCTTCCTAGACGCGAACTTTGAGGCTTCATATCTTGCTCATTTCTGAACGGTTTTTGCTCAAATTTTCAGGGCTTATAGACTTTACAAAACACTATCTAAACCATTTCATAAATTTTAAAAATCCTTTTCCGTTAACGAGTTATTCCCCTTTTTAAAAAAAATTAGGGCCTTACGTTTCCAGACAAAGGCTCCGAAACTATGATAGCAGGGAATGGGAATCCAACGAATTTGAATAACAGAGACATTGAAGTTTTGCACATCGGTTTTTGTTTTTGGATTACTTTCTTTATTTAGAAAAAGTAGAGGGTCAAAAAACAGGGTTCCAAAAAGTGCGAAAATTTAGACATATTTTCCTTTGTATCTTTTAAACAAAAAACATTTTGTTAAGAGATGTAGAATAAAAGTTGTGCAGAATGTCAAGGACTTTCATTTGACACCAATAAAAAAGGGCTGGCCCCTTAAATTAAGGGCCAAGGGCCCTTGAAAGTTTTTGCTAAATAACTAAAAAACGGCTAGGATTTTGATATAGCTGTCGCTGGAAAAGTTGTTTGTTGGGATCCTATAAATGTCGTTACAATGTTATTTTGTTGGTGAGTTGTGTAGTATGAGTGTAAAAAGCTTTACATGTTAACATGTACCTGTGTTTATTTGGCAAGTTAACGAAAGTCATTGTGCGTACAACTGACATTAAGTTACGACAGACAGTATGCCTGTTTAAAAAGAAGGATTTAATTCATAAGAAAAAAAAAATTTTAGGATACATGCTTTTATGTGAGGAGTTTAAGTCATCTTCGTAAATTCTGCACAATCCTAAAAAACGAGAAACAGAAAATATAAACATTCTTTTTCTTTTCTAGTAAATCACACAAACTACCGGAAAAAAATAAATCTATGTGATACATTTTAGTTATCATGCTGCGTGCATTTAAAATATATCTGGAATCAGAGCTGTGTGTGTGTGTGTGAACCATTACGTAAGCTATCCCTCGCTTGCGGCCGAGAAAGTCGGTAGCCATGGTCGCGGCTGGACTACCTAGCGGTCAGCGGTTATCTAATACACCGGAGTCACGTCTCTCAATTTATGAGTTCATTTAGCCGAAAACAAGAGTTGTTTTAATTTTGATCACACATAGACGTTTATTCATCTCAAATTGAATTAACTGATAGAGTGTCAATTAAGAAAACGTTCTGTTAATTAATAAAAGAAATGTCATTCTCAATCGGAAGTAATATCAGGCATAGATTAATTGTGGGTTTTAAGTAAAGAAAAAATAATAACTTCTATTTGGTAGATTTTAGTCATTATTATACTGCAAACATTTCAAATCTTCCTGGGTTCTGAGATGTGTGTGTTGTAACTTTACGTAACCTATTCCTTGCCCGCGGCCGAGGAGATCGGCCGCGGGTGCACTACCAAGCGGTCAGCGGTTATCTAATACACCAGATTCGCGTCGTTCATGTACTTGTTTTGAGTTTATATAGCCGCAAATACAGGAACTGTTTTAATTTTAAGTTATTAATGTTTTATTTAAAATGTAAATTAAGAAGTCATTCTGAAAATTATAAAATCCGATATTATTCCTAATCCAAAACATCGTCAGACATAAATCAATGGTGGGTTTGTAAGTATAAAATGTTCTAAGAACTGTACTAATAATGTTTTAGATCAACAACAAAAAACCATAAAGATTACCCCTTTAAATGATGATCATCCCTCGCACGCTCGCACACGCCGAGAAGATCGCGCGCGAGGGGACATCTACATGTACCTTATCACACGTGTATGTTTATTGATATTTTGTACGAACACAAAACTATTTGTTTATTTTATTTTCATTTATATTGGTTTTAGATGAAAGATTTTTTATCTCCCTTATTCAGTTGATTTAGCGTTGATTTAAACGTAAGGGGGAAAAATCTTATAAAAACCTCTCATTAATTGGATAAAAGTAATCTATCAATTCGATTCTAAATATGCAAGGCCGATTGTATAAATAAAAGATTAAATATAATAAAACTCCGAGATATTTACCGGCATATGTAAAATTGATATGTGTTTAACTTAAGATTAATATACTGCATCGTCGGAACCCACGGGTTTTCAATCCGTTACACTGATTTCAAGCAATGTAACGGATGGAAAACCCGTGGGGTCCGACGATGAATCGACTGTAGTTACTCATGATCATTTCCGTTAATTATTGCTTAGACTTTTTACAGACTTTAACACTTTTAAGACAATATTCAAACTTTGCCTGGCCAACGAGACATATATGCATATGGATATATGTATATATATACTGGTGTAAGAATTAATATTCGACCAACGCAAAAATTAAATCGTGTAGAAAGTAAAATAAGTTTTCTTAAGAGTTGTACCAAATTTTAGCAGGATTTACATAGTAAAAAAAAATCATTAATTTTCGAAGCGTTCTAGGAAGTTTAAAAACAAAGTCATATCTGTGCTGCCCCCCCCCCCCCCAAGTGCTCGAGCTGAATTTTAAAAATTGGCGAACAAAAATCGAAAATTTATATGTGTCGAAAATCAATTTCTGGTGACTCCTTATTTGTTAACGTTCTTCCTAATGTGTTTCACTTTGCAATCTATGTGTTTATTCGGCCAGTCTGCGTGTTAATTCAATCACTCCGTGCGACCGAAAATCTCGTGTCCCTTTAAGATCGAGAAAATAAGCACCGCCTTCAAATTTACGTGGTCAGTGTAACCCTTGTTAATCAACTATAAATCGAGGCCCCAGTTTGGATGTTAGAAAATGATTGGCATTTGTTTAGTCGTCCTGTGTATACCATGCCTAGCGCTCGCGACGACGGTGCAATAAACGTTTTTCTTTTGATTTGATGCATACCGTGACGATAAATCGCTATCTTTTAGCACTTTAAACAAAAGAAATATTAAAAGATATGAATTAAAAATTTACTCGTACTTGGTTACGTACCACACTAAATGCGCTGATCACCTATAGTCTGTCAAAATCATGTGGTGCCGATCATGTATCCATGAAAGACGTCGTTTATCAATAAAGATGTGTGTGAATAATTGAGAATAAATAATTAAATGAAATCAAATATTGCGTTCACAATTTATATCGTTAGTTATCACATTTCTGAGAGAAATTTCACGAGCTGAAACCGGAAGAGAAACAAGTACAGACAGCTCTGGTGCATGCGCAGCTGGTAGAATTATTGTGCACTTTAATTTAGCAGCTGATCGGAAAAGATTTACAAGCATTGGTTGCAAAGTTGCATTAGTATTTGAGTACGGTGGGGTGATTGTATACTATAATTCACAAAACATCAGGATATATTATCAGTTAATCCCGACAGAAACTTGTTAAATCAAACAAAAGATTTTGTACATGTCGCACGCGGTTTTTCATGCGTTTATATTCATTTCAACTAAGAACAATTTGTTTTATAGTACATATAAATACGATATTCTTTTTAAATAATCGGAAAAACTCTGTTGAGAGCACTTTAATACTCCGTGTATATAGACATGTATACACAAGCGAGCGTGTTTCCCTCGGGGTTTCACACCTCTTTCAATATAGGCTCCACCCCCACCTGAACTTACCTAAGGTAAACTGACCGGTTAAAAACCTCGGCCTTTAAGTGCACACAACCCTGGACACAGATAGCCATAGGTAATTTATGGATGCAGATCATCAATTGTTATGTAATTAAAATACACTTGGAAGTGAGCTATCACTGTAGTGGTCAATTGTTGAATATAAGTTTAAAGTTTTAAGTCAAAGATGTTAAATAATAATTATTTGTTCTCACGTTTAGAAGTTATGAAATACGTTATTCAATGCAGTCGGTCGCCATAGAAATCATCAGAGTACTGCAAGTGTTGACAGTTTCTTATTTCTTTAAAAGACCTTAGGACATAATTCATTTGACTTACAGACTAGCGACACAGTTGCCTCCCAAAAATGTATGCACTTCTCAAAGTTACAATTAAATGGTATAGATATGTGTTGTTCAACGGATTTTATTAATTGTTGTAAATGTTAAAGTTAGAGAAATCGTATTTTCTGGAGGTTGACACTATGTAGAACTCTTTTGTTTCAAAAACAAAAACAAATTGTTTTGACGTCACACCATCTCTTTTGGTTTGGTTTAAATATACAATGTACACAGTGCTCTGAACAAAACGCTGGTTTATGCCTTTCTGTTACTCAAGTAAAAAACTGAACAAAATTGATTACTTTTAGGTTTACACGTCACAAGTTAATACATGTATGCATAAATATATGATTTTTATCAAATAAATGACATTGTATCTTTAAAAAATTCCAAAATATTATAACTATCATCGTGTTATTGGGGCTCTGGTGATAACTAATAATATTCAACCTGAAATACAGGACAGGAGACAATGTAAAATTCACTTCTTTATTATTTGGAGTCCGTCGCAAAAGTGATCGGACAAAACCCTGTAGCGTCCCCTGTCCTGGCATTGAGTTGTTCTTGCCATTAATTGATACAAAGAATTGTAAAGAAAAATTCACTCATTGCTTACATCAAAGAGGCGGATTGACACTATGGTTTTGCGATACAATGAGTATTACGTAATTATAAAAACAGCGGATGTCTTCGAAGGATAAATCTAAAAGCATATATTTAATTAGCTCGGATGGCACTAATTGATTTAACAACTGTGCGTGTGAATTATCGACAGATGGCCTCAAGTTATTTATCTAAGTAAATCTTATGTAAAATTGATTAAAGTAAATAAATATAAAATATAAGTTTTCAAATTTAAAGATATAATAAATTATGTGGACTTATAATAAATTATAAGGAAATGATCAAAAATAGAAAAATATATTTGAGGGTCAAAATGACACCATGATAATTCCCTCTTGGTCAGAAAAATCTTTGTCCTCAAAGATAAAAATGAAACATACACTTTTCAGGTAATGAGAAAAAAAAAATTTGAAAAAAAAAATGAAGTAATATGTACAACAGAAGTTAATACAATAGTGCAATAAAAATAAGAATGCACATACCAAAACATAGGTACAATGAACACTAAAATTCAAACGCTGAGAAAAAAATTTCTCAATTACTCACACACTCATCTACACAAGTAAGTCATGCCAAGATGTTGCAAGGAAGATTAGATGGCTCTTACAAAATTTGGAAATATTGGTGGTGTGACAACAGGAAATATGCTGTGTATGGATGCTGAAGGATGTTATGAATTTTTCTAGCAGTGAATGGTGAGATCAAAATGGTGGTTGGTACATCAATGGAGCGGTTGGTGTGCTTGTTGGTGATGGTAAAATCAGTGCATTGAATGTGCAGGTAATGTAGAATGTAATATGAGGTGGTAACATGAACTGATGAAATGTCTTCAGGAGTCTGAATGTTCCAATTATGGGGGCAAAGTGGAAGGGTTAGTAGGGTGAAAAGTTCACAAGTAGGTCCAGTTGTTAGTTCTAAATGAAGTGAAGTTTTGTGTGAACGTTGAAATTTCTGCCATAGGTGAGTAATGCATGCAATAACAAGGATTGTTGTTAGCACAGAGAGGGAAACATAAGGCCAAGGAGTGGAAAAAGTGGCATAAAAGTGTTCATTAACACTGGTTGCTGGTGTGTCATCTTCAGCCTGATTATAGATGAAGGATAAAGTTGGTTTAATGGTTGCGGCAGCTGATGGTTTCACTTGATGGAGCAACAACACAGGAAGCAGAACGGTTCGGATTTTGTAGCATGACCAGATGCTAAAGATGAGTCCAAAGAATCCAACAGATGTTGAAACGATGGCCAGGATACCACTTGTGTCTGGCCAATTGTCCACTGCAAAATTGACTTGTCCCGCGATCATGGATTCTGCTAAATTTGTGAACACTTGTCCATCATGTCGAACGGCCTTTGCAATGCGCTTCAAGCTTAGGTGCTGTTTTTGATCATTAGCCAAAAATTTGGAGAATGAATGATTAAAGATGTGGAAATTTGGTAACTTTATGTGAACGAATTCTTCGAAGATGGTGTCGCCGAATATGGTTGAATGGGAGTTTTCATGGAAAAATTGTTGGAGTAGGGCTAAGTTGACTGGGTGGAGAATTGTAACTTTGTCAGTTTGATTGTTGCATTTTCCTAATCGGGGAGGTAGATAGAGGTCGTCAGCTGTTATGGAACATTGACATGGTATTTTGATGACACAGAAGGAACATCCTTCCACGATCTGTTGTCCATTTGCGCAATCCAGTGCTAGCATTGGCGTTCTGTATAACAGCAGGTTGGATGGTGAAAGCTCGTACATAGCTGGGGGTAGCATGCTTGTTAGGAACCGAAAATCGCACAGATCATTCACGGTTTTCTTTTGATTAAAGAAGACTGCTGATAAGCAACTTGGAGAGGCTGTTGCTTTCATTGCAATATTGAAGTTGCAGTAACGGGTTGAGGTTCCTTCACACAGTGTTAACTGCTGAGAGGTGATTGTGGCATAGTGTTGGTTGTCAGCTGTGTGTAGAAAGTATGGTGGCAGATCGATGAGCTGAGTGGTATGGTTGGAGCTAGAGTTAACAGGAACTGGAAATGTGTAGACTTTATACATTGACATTGGCTGTTGGAATGGGGAGATTGGTATTTTTAAGGTCAAGTATAGTTCTGTGTGTAATCTAGTGAACAAAAATTCTCCCATGGAATAATAAAAGAGAGGATCCTTATTGGAAATATGGAATTTTGGAAATTTGTCCGAAATGATGCTTTGGACTTGATCGATGGATGATTTCAGAATCTGTGGTGTCAGGAGGAATGGGGATAGTTTGCCTTTCACCAAATCGTGAAGTCCTAGTTTAATGTGTTCCAACTCCTTTTCTAGTTGAGCCGAAACATTGGTCTGTTTAATGATGAGGTCACTCAGGATAAGAAATTCATGATCTAAAGCATCCATTGAGTTGTGTGCTAATACTGAAAGTGACACAGCATCTTGGTGATTTTGTCTAACAGCGGCGACAACATTGTTGAATCTTTCGTCCACAGCTTCGATGAATGACGAGAGGTGGTGGTCTTGTTGGGCCATGGCTTTGGCAAGCTTGACGTTGTTGTTGTTTAGTGTTTGCATGTGGCGTTGTAGAGTAGTGATATCACCTGAAGTGGCTGTTCCAAATAGTGACTTTGAAATTTTACCAACAAAGTCAAACAGTCCTCGCTTCGATCTTGATGAACCTATGTATTTTCGTGTAGGAGGAAGTTCAGCTGTTGGTACCAGTTGGTGAATGTGGTGGACTGTTGAATTTACACTGGCCATACACTGCATTCGTAGGAGATTCAGTGATTTTATGATGTGTCCTGCAGTTCGACATTGTGGCATGTTGCAGTATAGAGGCTGTAGGTGCAATTTCTTCGGAAGAGGAATTTGAAATGTATGCAGCCAGTACTCTTGTCCAAGGTAGATGTCACTAGTTTTCTCGAATAGTATGCCGTAGTTTATTCTTTGAATATGTTGATCTGATGGTAATGGCACAGTTGCACAGACAGATGTGAGGCAGAGGCAGCTGATTATGTACATACACATATATGGTGATGATCCGAGGTTCTTCTTTTGTCCAGATCTACCTAGTAGTATAAAGTGGGGATAAGGAAAGGTAAAGATCGTGTACAGTGTAAAAATTATGTCAGTATCAGTAGGCGCCTTTACTGAGAAGCACTAAATTAATAATTTTGCAAATCATTAAAATTTTAACACAATTTGATACAATGTACACAGTGAGAAGGGTTAAGGAGGAAGAGTGGGTTAGAGGTGGAATGGATTAAAAAGACTGGATCTAGTAAAAGCAGGATTTTGTTCTGCGTCTGCGTGCCCGACCGGTCTGTGTCCTGGTAATATGATATTGGCGGATAAGATCTGCATTGATATGCTCTTCCGGCTCCCAGGTTTTAACACTGCTCCCTTGCCATTTAACGAGGAAGAATTTCTTTCCATCGACAAGTTTGTATTGCATCAGTTTCTCAACATATCCTTGACTTTCATCTTCATTTGTATTGTTATCCTCTTCTTGATTTTCATCCTCTGATTGATCATCTTGTTTCTCTGTTTTGTTTTGGTCTCTCCTTGGATGTTGAGGTTCAGGTGCTGCAGAAGGCTGATCATTATTATGAAGTTCCTCCATATCAGGAGTGGTGTGTGCTTCTGGATTGGTTTCACCTGTTGGCTGCAACTCATTTTCTTGAGCCTCATTTTCAGCACCTTGAGCGTTGCGATGTTGTGGAGGCAAGTGTGAATCATCAATGGGTATCTCTGGTGGTGATGGATCTAGAACCTTACGATGCTCTGGTTTCTCATAGTGTTTGAGCCGATTTGCATGGATCCGAGACCTTAAAACTTTGTTATCAGACCATCTACGTAATTGGTATGTGTTGTTTGGTCCCTTTGCAGTGATGTAATAGGGGCCGTCCCATGGGTTATGCAGCTTTGGTGAGAGTCCCTTGGGCACATACGTTTGGTGAAGCAGTACACTCTGGCCAACATCAAAGTCTGGTTCTCTGGTATTCTTGTCGTATTGCTCTTTTTGCTTTTGACGAGCGTGTTGGATGTTTTGTTCAGCTATCTCCTGCACTACCTTGAGATGTTTCATTAGGTTTGTGACGTGAGCCTTAGCATCTTGATTCATACCATCCTTAGGTATCAGAGAAGTGTCAAATGGTAAGTACATCTCTTTGCCAAATAAAATGTGGTAGGGCGCTAGGTCTGATGATTGCGTGGATGGACTCATTCGGATTGCCATTAGAATTCCAGGTAAAATGTCATGCCAGTTTGTTTGGTCTTTGTTAACGTATGTACGCAAACACTGTGCAATGGTACTGTTCATCCTTTCACACGTGGCATTTGTTTGAGGATGATAAGAGCTTGTAAAATGTCTGGTGACTTGGAATATTTGGCACACAGCTGTTATCAGTTTGCTCATAAAGTTCTGGCCACGATCTGTGACAATTGTATATGGTGCACCATACCGACAAAATATTTCTTTAAAGAGCACTTTAGCAATTTCTGTAGATTCCTGCGTCCTGAGTGTGAAAGCTTCTGGCCACTTGCTAAATGAGTCCACAACCAAAAGAATGTATTTGTGACCTTCTGTTGTTTTGGTCAGTGGTCCAAGAATGTCCATATGAATTCTTGAGAATCGGTCCTCAATCGGCATAGGGGTGAGAGGTGCTGGTGCATGATGTGTTGGTTTCTTTGCGAGCTGGCATTCTCTGCAGGATCTGACATAATCTGCTATGTTTTGGTACATGCCTGGCCAATAATACTTGAGTTGAATGGCACGGTATGTTCGTTCAAATCCGAGGTGCGCTCCTCCAGCAAGACTGTCATGATAGGAGCGTATGACGTCCTCTCTGAGGCATCGAGGAACTGCTAGTTGTTTCAGAAGGTTGTTTGGATGGCGTGCCCTTTTAGATCTTGGCTGATAGTAATGGTATAAGACGTCATCAAGAAACACATAGAAGTTTGACTCGCTAAGAAGTCGATCTCGGCTTTTCTTGTCCTCTGGAAGCTCTTTGTTTTTAAAGTAATTGTACAAGGCTTCGAAATCTGGACAACTGCTTTGAAGTTCATCAATGGAAGTTGTATCTACTTGGTGAACTGTATCTACATCTATGGTTCTTGGAAATGGTCGTTGGTAGTCGGCATAAAAGAAGGTTGCTTGAGTAGATTTTCCTTCAGTTACAGGAGCAAAACATTGGACATCAGGTGATGGAATAATGTCTTCTGGTTCAAGGGCTTGACTGTTTGTTTCAGGATATGTACGTCTGGACAAAGCATCTGCAACTTCATTTTTCTTTCCTGCTTTGAACAATATTTCGTACGAATATCCTTGGAGTAGTACTGCCCATCTTGCAAGACGTCCTGTTGACTGTTTAACATTATGGAGCCATTTTAGAGCAGCATGATCTGTATAAATTTTGAATGGACGTCCAGCTAAGTAAACATGATAGGTTTTTATCCCTTCAATGATGGCGAGTCCTTCACGCTCTGAGATTGGATATTTTCTCTCATGTCTGTTTAGAGACCGTCCACCATATGCGATGACTCTTTCTCGTCCATTTATGTCTTTTTGCCCAAGAATGTATCCTATGGCTGTTCCAGATGCATCTGTAGTCAGGGTAAACTGCCGTGTGTGGTCTGGGTAGGCCAATACAGGTGGTGTGGTTAAGGCTGTTTTTAGTCGGTCAAAGGCAGTCTGGCATTTGTCTGTCCATAGGAATTCCTCGTCTTTGGAGAGCAATACTGTGAGTGGGCTAGTAATTTTACTGTAACCTTTCACAAATCTTCTGTAATAATTACAAAGTCCCAGAAATGATCTTAGCTCTTTTTGGTTTTTTGGAGTGGGAAATGATTGGACAGCATCAGTTTTTGACACATCTGCTTTAATACCATCTTTTGTCAAAACATGTCCAAGATATTTCACCTCTGGAAGAGCGAAGTAACATTTACTTGGTTTCAGTGTAAGGCCAGCTGATTGGAGTCGTCTGAAGATTTCATGTAGGTGTTTAAGATGGTCCTTAAAGGAGTTGGAGAAGACAAGGATGTCATCTACATACACCAGGCATGTCTTCCAATTGAGTCCTCTTAGAACGTGAGTCATCAGCGCTTGGAAGCTGGCGGGTGCGTTTACGAGACCAAATGGCATTCTCTTCCATTGGTACACACCAGTGGGGGTTACAAAGGCAGATTTGTGTTTGGTTTCTTCATCCATTGGTATCTGCCAGAATCCTGAAGCAAGATCCAAGGTGGAGAAAAATTTAGCCTGTGTGGTACCGATAGTGTCAAACACATCCTCTAGTCGAGGCAGAGGGAAAGTAAATTGCTTGGTGACTGCATTGAGTTTTCGGTAGTCCACAGGGAAGCGAAGTTGGCCGTTCTTTTTCTTCACCATGACAACAGGGCTCTGCCACATGGAGTCGGATTCCTCAATAATGTCATTGTCTAGCATTTCTTGAAGTTGGCGATTCATTTCGGCATTTGTTTGAGGTGACTGTCTATAGAACCTTTGCCGTATTGGTAACGCATCACCAGTTTCTATCCTGTGTGGTTGTGTATTGGCTTGGCCGAGTTCTTTTAAATCAGTTGCAAACACAGAACGGTGATTATTTAGAAATGTCAGAAGTAGCTGTTTTTGTTCATCTGATAGGTCAGCATTGTGGAGGTCAAAGTTCAGTGGTTCATTACTTGTATTAGGAGAGATGGTCTTGTTATCTTCAGAAGTCTCCATGGTGAACACAGTGGCTGGATCGACGATTGTTGCTGATGCGATCACTGTAGTTGCATTGATTCTGACTCGTTTTGTTGTTGGGTTGATGACTTGAATAAAGGCTTTGTTGTCTTTAGTGTCAACTATACATTTAGCACCTGCAAGTCGCAGTGATGGTAATTTTGGGTCTGGTTCCAGAAGTACACATGAATCTTTGGGCACATTTGATAGGAACACTGGAAGTAAAGTTACAGACTGTTTTGGAATAATGGTAAATTTTGAAACTCGTGCAAGTCCAGTTTTGGTGTCGATGGCATATGCTGTATCTTCTGAGTCACGCACATAAAGAGTGTTGTTTTCTGCATTGAAAATTCCATCATTTGCTTGAAGAAAGTCCAATCCAAGAATTAGAGGTTGGTGAAAGGATTGAAACACATGGAATTTATGGTTAATGATGGGTCCATTGAATGACACAGGGAGAGTTATAGCACCAAGGCTTGCATGTCGTTCACCTCCAACAGCGACTGCATCTTTAATGTTGGAAGTATTTAGCTGGCCTCGGGTGATACCAAGTTTTGTTAGGAGTTGAGCACTAATACAGGAAATACTTGCACCGGTGTCTACCAAAGCTCTGAAATGTCTTCTGTAAATAGTCACATTGACTGTATTCTTTTCGACTGGGATGATGAGGTTGACATTTCTTGATGATGGAGATTTCGAATGCCGTTTTGATGGAGGGTTTTGAGTTTTGTTAGCACTAGTTGGCAACTGTTTGTTAGTTGAGGGTTTGGACTGAGAAGAGGAAGCATTAGAAGTGGAATGGTAGTTAGGGTTGTGGTTAGTGTGATGGTCAGAGTGATGCTGCCTATCCTTTTTGGGGATAGGCGCGAATCCCTATCTTTGTAAAGAGTAGTTATGTTGTTGTTTGAAGGAATTTTTGTTGTGAGGTTTGGTATTTGTGTTAGGTTTAGTGCATATGCGGCTAAAGTGGTGAAAGTTTTTACAGTTGTAACATCTAGTGTTAAATGCTGGGCATGAACTTCGAATTTGGCATGACTTACCACAACCAGCACACATGGAGTTTTCTCCCTCGCTCATGCGTCTCCTCTCCGGGTGTCGGCCTGGAGTCGAGTCTCGTCGATTCCGGTTTCGTGGTGAATCGTTGTGGCGAAAGTTCGAGTTTCTAGACCGATCACTGCTGAAGTCCCTGAAATCTTCCCTGGGTTCAAAACTTCTGCGTCGGGAGCCATCACGTCCTCTGGAGTGGTCACGGTAAGAGGATTTGTAACGACCTCTGGAAGTGTCACTGTACTGATTGTGTCGATCTCTGGAATCATCTCGGTACCGATCGTGTTGACCTCTGTAAGTGTCTCGGTACCGTTCGTGTTGTCCTCTGGAAGTGTCGCGGTATTGATCCTGTCTTTCTTCCTCTTTGTGTCGATCAAAGTGTTGAGCATCTTGAAGACGGTCTGCTAAGGCGTTGATCTGAGTGGAGACTGTTTGCTCTATGTGGCTATTTATCGACCTACTTAGTTCATTCATGTCAAACGGGGTGATGGGAGTCATAAAGGACACATGCTGGTCACATCCCAGTTCAAGTTGGACCAAGGAAATGTCTTTACGCAGTGCTTGAAAAGTCTGAGGTTCCCTTGCCAGGACACGCCCTCTTAGGTTTGTGTTAAGTCCATTGGCAATAAACTGGACCTTGTAGGCTTCGTCGAGATCATGGTGAGCCAAGGCCAGTCGTTCTGCCCTCTCAAGATATTGTTCACATGTTTCATTGGGTTCTTGCTTTATACTAAGCATGGCAGTCTTGTGCGCAGATGGTTTAAATCTTTCACTTAAAAGATCCTTGAACCCTTGTAAGTTTTGAAACTGTCCTGGGTTGATGGTCTGGAACCAGGTTCCAGCGCTGCCTTCTAGAAGACAAGGAATATAGTCAAGAACAGCATTGTCAGTGATCCTATGGAACTTCTGCCACGCACTGAGCTTGGATAACCAAATACATGGTGACTCAGTGCCATTAAATTTTGATAATTGGGCAATAGTAGCCATGTTTGTTAGGTTAATTGATTCTGATGGAATGCTATCACTGATATAAAGTTGTTCAGAAAACTGCTGATCTTCGGTTCTCTCTGCGTCTCGAGAATCAATGTTTTGATGCTCTGTATCCTCAGCTGGGATGTTATCACGGTCCTCTGTTTGTGGGTCTGCTTCTTCGGTGATTGCAGGCTCGTTAAAATGAACCTGCACGTCCTCAGCTGGTAAGTTGGTTTCACGCAAGTGAATCTGTTCCTCTGTTTCCACAAGAGGATGGTCTGCCCCAGTTTCTTGATGGCCAGCAGCGTTGTCCAACGTTGGTTGCTGCTGGGACTCTGCAGTACTGGACTGGGAGTGTTGACCTGTCTCTGTATTCTCTGGTGAGGTTAGGAAGCTTGGAGTCCTATTCCTCAGGCTGTAGTTCAGTGGTCTGTTTGCTTTCATCCGGGATTATTTGGATCTCTGCACCAACTTATCACCGTGTTATTGGGGCTCTGGTGATAACTAATAATATTCAACCTGAAATACAGGACAGGAGACAATGTAAAATTCACTTCTTTATTATTTGGAGTCCGTCGCAAAAGTGATCGGACAAAACCCTGTAGCGTCCCCTGTCCTGGCATTGAGTTGTTCTTGCCATTAATTGATACAAAGAATTGTAAAGAAAAATTCACTCATTGCTTACATCAAAGAGGCGGATTGACACTATGGTTTTGCGATACAATGAGTATTACGTAATTATAAAAACAGCGGATGTCTTCGAAGGATAAATCTAAAAGCATATATTTAATTAGCTCGGATGGCACTAATTGATTTAACAACTGTGCGTGTGAATTATCGACAGATGGCCTCAAGTATTTATCTAAGTAAATCTTATGTAAAATTGATTAAAGTAAATAAATATAAAATATAAGTTTTCAAATTTAAAGATATAATAAATTATGTGGACTTATAATAAATTATAAGGAAATGATCAAAAATAGAAAAATATATCTGAGGGTCAAAATGACACCATGATATAACTAAAACATGTATATGTGACATGATAGAAATAATTGTAAACCAGAGGTCTCTCTTCCTGTCACACAAAAGTGACAAAAGGGATTTTTGATTCAGTTGGAGTTCTGCCCCCACCCCTGCCAACATTTTCTGAAATTTACATTTAGAAAATTAAATTTTGGGGTACTGACACCCCCACCCCCACACACTTTCTAGATGAGCGCTCAAGGCAAAAAAAAAATATTGGGATATTTAAAACAAAATCCTATTTGAAAAAAATGAAGTTAGAGATGCCTCACAACCCCTACCACTGCCGCGGATTAAGATTTTGAAGATTTGTGAATTTCTTTTACTTGCTTGTGAAGATTTCAGATAAATATGCTCATCCTTTCAAAAACAATACTGAGGCCCGTATGGCCAAACATTATACGGATAGTTATCTCTACCACTGAGCACCTCAGTCTCGTATACTAATAGCGCACCCTCAGACGGGAGAAGGCATTATTGTTTATTTACAATTGGTGTTCTTTTCAATCTCTAATTTTAACACTGCACTTTACATAAACTATTCCATGTTTTAGCGGTAGAGGTTTAAGTATGAATATAGGGAATCAAAATGTTTATGAAACATAACACTTTTTTCCATGCATCAGCGCAGTGGATTTTGTGTTTATTACAGTCACTATGATATAGGCATACCAGTAGTTTGAATCCTGTCATCAGTTGTACATACATGTAAACGTATTTATCGATTTTCTGGTTGGAATAATTAAATACATGTACATATACGAGATGTGTTTTAAGTTATCATAAATTGATATAACCGTGAAATAAGTTAAAAGGAGAGTTTGTCTGGTAGGAAAATAATACTTTGAAAGTGAGCCTCGTTTTCTGAACTTACTATTATCATATTGACAATCCAGTTTAATGACAGCCCACCCTTTTCTCCTTAAACTCAACGGGGTCGGATAGGTATCAATAAG
Organism: Magallana ariakensis; assembly: GCA_020458035.1. Lineage (NCBI taxonomy): Eukaryota > Metazoa > Mollusca > Bivalvia > Ostreida > Ostreidae > Magallana > Magallana ariakensis. The sequence goes on from CM035816.1 coordinate 49,449,507, forward strand.
AGGTCACCTTTCTATGACCTTTAAATTTGCATACAATATAAATATATACCCCTAGCTTATCACAGACATGTCTTTATCTGTTTTATGAGAAGTGTAACTCTTCAATCCTATGCAGTCTGGAGGTTGCAGTAATATATAGAAAATAGGCATGAATTAATTTTTCTGTCTCCTTTTGAAGAGTTCAAATTGATTTTCTAAAGCCCTGATTGGTCAGGGGTTAAAGTAGTGTGAAGATGACCTCCTATCAATAACTGTCAGACCCTGACAAGTGTAAGAAGAAGAGGGGTGGTTTTATTAAGACTGAATGACAATCCTTTCTTAACTTGCAATCTGATTAAAATTTCTATAGTCGCTATACGATGATTTGAAGAAACCCCACTTAAGGTCACCTCCTGGTGAACTTTGCTTTGACCAATGAAATCGTCGGTTCCATTCCTCAGTTACATGATTTGGAAGTTATGCCAATACATTCTTTAGATTCCCTAAGGGCATCTAATATCAACTTATGCTCAATCTCTTACTTGCTGATACCGAAAGATTCACGAACATGTGGCATCATTTCGTCGTACAACTCCATTTTTGTTTGTAACCCGAAATTACCGTTTCTAACACTTGCTCTGATTGCTAGAATAACTCATGTATATTTATAAACAAACGTTCAACAGGGGGTGACCTCAAGAGGGGTTTCTTCAGATCCTCTTGTAGCGAAAAAAGAAAAACAAGGAGGGGATCAAGGATATGATTTTAATCAGATTGTCTCGACTTGAAGCTGTAACGGAAGACCTTCTCGTTGCTTGCAACGAGCTCGGTTCTAGTTCAAAATACATTTGTTTTTGGTATTCTTTTTTCTGTGGTTTTCTTATTTAGTAAACTTTTATAGATTATTTAGAAAATGAAAGAAAGCATCGCATCTTTGTTGATTTGGCCAGACAAAAGCGCAAAAGTAAATCTTTTACTTTTTTAGCATGTCCATGTTTGAGAGAAATAACTGTCATATTAATATCCGCCTGGCTCTCTGAGCAACGTGAATAATTCATTTTTAATTAACTTTATAACATTGTCAATGTCACTGCATACTAGTATATAGTTACAATGACACAGACACGCTATAAAATAGAGTTTCAAGTGAAGATAATCCTTACTGAAATGAGTTATTCACATTGATCTATGAGCCAGATAGCTATATAACAGTATATTGCACTTAGACATGCAATTGTTAAAAAAATTAATTTGATTTAATATTATACTACTTCAAGACGTGAAGGTTTTAATGTTAAAACTATTTTTCATACTACTTGAAGACGTGTATGATTTAATGTTTAAAGGGGCATGGTCACGATTTTGGTTAAATTATATTTTTCTGTTTTTATTATTAACAATGCGTTAGGAATGCATTTCTAATTATCAACTGGAATTTGAGAGTCAGTCCTTGAGTTATAAGCAAGATACAGGGCTCACAATTCTTTATCATGTAAACAAGGCTCGTGCCCTGTTTTTGTTTACATATGCTCAATTTACCAGTAAAAATCTTTTTTCAAGCTGATTTGTCTATCTTCTTATTATTTTAAGCATAAATAAACAGTTCCTAACATTTAACACATTCATTTTAGGTCTCAAATAGAAATTTTCACTTCAATTTCAAAATGTAAACAAAAATTTTGTTTACATAACAAAGAATTGTAAGCTCTGTAACTCGCTTATAACTCAACGAATGACACTCAAACTTTGGTTGATTATCAAAAATGCCTTTCTGAATCATTGTAAACATTAAAATAGAAAAAATAATTTTGACCAAAATCGTGACCATGCCCCTTTAAGATACTAGATGATATCCCGCGTAAGCGCGGTAATTAACACCATACACAATAAATGACACAATGCTAAAATTTTGAACCATATAGTGTTTTTTTTTTCGTATAATTTATACTATGTCCAAATTTTATCTTAATTGCTATCTTAACCTTTTCTTTAAAATTGAACAAAAAACCCAACTTCATTGTTGGATAATTAGAGAAGCGGTCAGGGATGAAAAATCTTAACTGAATTAAATGATATATACATGTACGTGGGTTGAACTCTTCTTGTTGCAGCTGACCAGAAAATGATATTAATTAAACTTTTTTAAACCACTGAATGCATATGTATAGGACGCCGTATCTCTAAATTTTGTTCTTTAGATCAAATTTCACTATAATCTTTATCACTGTCCCAAATAAGAATTTCAGATAAAAAACCGTTTTAAAAAATGTACACATTTGGAAAGGGTGGTTAACCCACCACCACCCATTAACTCCCCCGTTTAATGTATACATGTACATCATTTATTGTTGTAGACTTAGAACACAACCTGTTCATTGTTTACAAATTAAATGTTTATTAATAATTTGTCGTGGTATAAAAATCGATGAAATTAAAATAAATGCCAGTGTATGCATATTTTAAACAAAAGTTGTCAAATCCAAAGTATCATTCTGCCCAATGGTTAACTCGCCCTACACTTTCCGCCATGATGTAAATTAGTCAAACTGCGTTCCTGGGCGCCCCATTCTGGAAAATTCTTTCCATCAAAATTAAAATCGCATCAATTTGTTTCATTTTATTTATGTCCCATCCAAGGTATGGCTATCTGCATGCGATGCATCTTCCTGCACTTTTCACCATGGCGTTGATTAGTCCAACCGCGTTCTTGGTTACCCCGTTCTGGAATGTTCTATTCGATTCTCGCCAGAGGTCGCGCTTCGGTAGCTTATTTTGATCAAAACTAAAATCGCGCATTCAAGAAACAAATTGCCTTATTTCATTTTTTCAACATTTGTCAAATCTTAACTTCTATATGTTTTATAAATACGTTCCTAGTAAATATATTCACTGTTAACGAAAACATTCAATATTGTTGCATTGCAAGTATATATTTCGATGCTCACGCCAACTGACTTGGATCCGCCAAAGCGTGTCCACCACCTCACTCTCATTTTTGCTATTTCGGGCTTGTTTATCGAAAATGAAAGTAGGTTTAAAATTAATTTTACAATAATTACATATCAGGTAAAGTTCAACTATAGCTTACGGACATCATATAACACGTGTTGAAATACCAAAGATGTAAGCAGTTACTCTTGTGCTGGCATTTTTTAGTTTATTGGCAAAAAGCCTTAATTTATAAGTGTAGATTTATTCTACTCTTCAAAACGTTATATTTTAATGTTCAAAAAGTACGGTTTGGTGAGTCTCCACTAATGAATGCATTATTTATGTATTATATCATATGCTTAACAGTGTATTTTTCACTTTTTGAAATGTAGTAAAATGTGTTTTCTACAGTCATAATATGACTGTAGAAAACACATACCAATATGCAGCTTTGTTTCTGATAATGTACAAACTTAAGGTGTTCTATAAATTATATTTCCAAAATATTTTTTAGTAAATTAGTAAAATCAAAGTACTGAAAATACTGAGTAGCGCTAAGCTGTCCCTACATGAGCAAAAATTAATTACATTTTACATGTATCATGATGAATGAATTTAAAAGTTTACATACGACATATACATAGCCAAGATTTTGCATTTTTGTATAAATTGAACTACAAACAATATCCAGGACTGCGTTCAATAACCGAGATGCGTGCATGGCCGCTAAGTTATAGATATCTTGGTCTATTAAATGATAAGCTAGCCTAGCCTCTAGTTCATTGATTTGAAGTTTAAATTATCAACAGAGGAACAACTTCATCGACATGATTTGGTAATTTCATGCAGAAATATATATGATAAAATTCATACTAACTTATCAAACGAACGAAAAATCTTTAAATAATATAAATTGTTTGTTTGTTGCAACTTGGTAACTAAGGCAGCCATCTTGAATTTGATAATTAGTCATACAATTTTAGGCTAGGTATGTCAACATTTACCTAGCAGCTAGCTAGATAATCGTTGAACAACCTAGTTGCTACCTAGCCAATACAATCATGGACGCAGAATAAATTAAGCGATCGATATTCGAACTCTAGGATCTGTGTTTCACAATCTTATAGCCACTCGACTAAAGAGTTAATGGAAGAAGTGGGTTGAAAAGATGGTTTTAACAGATTTAAATGTTTCGAACTGAGTTCCGAAATATTTGTGTCGATGTAGCTTTCTCCTATAAAATTTTTTTGAATACATATATTAGAATTAGAAATACTCATAAGCAATTTTATGTTTTTATTTCAGGAGGAAAAAAATAAAATCTGTAAGTCTGATCAAGTTTTAATGCAATACCTGTAGAAAAGTGAAATTAAAACATATATTCTGAAATATTGAAATGTACTTAATAATATGTAGGGAGTTTTCCTTTAGTGAAATAAATGTTTGAATAGAAATAAGGAGATTTTGCCTATAATAGGGAAGAATGAGAATGCCACCCTAATGAATTTTAAAAGAAGAAAATAGTGAAGTATATAAGACTTATAACAACATTGTATGATTTGATAATTTACATTTCAAAATTTTAATGAGAAAAATTTTGTTTTAAAAAAAAGCATTTCTTGTATTATTACTACTACTGCAATAACACACAAAAATTCTAGCGCTAGCTTTATAAAAACAGAAAACAATTATACAAAAGCACTACTACTACTGCAATACCCTACAAAAATTTAAAATTTTACACAAGCACTGCTACTTCTGTAATAACCTATAAAAGTTCTAATACTAGTTTTATAAAACAGAAAACAGTTAACTACTAGTACAATAACAGAAGAAAACAATCAAACTTTAAAAGAAATAAAAGACTGACTAGTGTAAAATTGCATGCAACATATTTTGTCATTGTCATATGCAAGGAGTGGCTTCAGAATTTGCGTTAAATCATAATACTATAGTCCTTCTACATGTACTATGTAAACAAATAAATGAAAAGTTTTTATGCCTATATAATACACTTGAAACAAATCTTTTTTCTTCCGACATTAAGTTGCAGATTATTTCCTTATGAAATGCTTTACTGTTGATCGACTTTTTATTCTAAAAATTTGAAAGTCTGGAATTCTGTTCTTATTTCCCAAAAGTACTTTTACTACTTTTGAAATACATAAAACACACTGCTATCCATCTTGTATTGTCAGTTCTGTTCTAGGAATTATTTTGCCTTTTTACCGACATCACAGCCCGTATACCTATGTATGAAACCCCATTGCAACATGCTGTTTACAAAACTTCGTATGCTCTTTGACCTTTTAATGCACTGACAAATACTCTTTTATTTTAAACTGATGTTTAAGAAACAAAGTATTGTGATGATTTGTGTGCTGCAAATAATTAGAATTATTTTGCCTTAACACCGATACCGCAGCCGAGTACGTCTCTGCATTCTATTATTAGACATCAAGTCATCAGATTATTTTAGATGGTTATAGGTGGCACTTATTCGGAAGTAACATCCCGAAAAGCAATGCCAATAAGCGCTTTGCATACTGCGTACGCTTAGCGCTTAAAAAGTAAATTTATTTACAGTGAGAATATTAACAGATGTATATTTTACATTATCAGAAACAAAGCTGCATAGTGCATATTGGTTCCATCTTTAAGTTTTAAGCTCAACTGATCACATTCTGATCACATTTGTCTGTCGTCCGTCTGTCTGTAAACTTTTCACATTTTCAACATCTTCACAAAAACCACTGGACCACCAATCTTGGCACAAATCACCCTTAGGCAAAGGGGATTAAAACCTGTGTAAATTTAGGACTAATGCCTTTTCTTGCTCAGGTGAGCGATGTGGCCCATGGGTCTCTTGTTATTGTAAACGTGATTATTTTAATTTTTCCATCGTCAACTTCCCTTACTTATGTAGCAATATACCCATCATCACCTGCTTAGGGGGTTTATGTCTCTCAGCTTCTTCGTTATGCAAGAACATGCTCTACATACGAACGCTTTATTAAACAAGGCAAGCTAATTACAAACAAGTTGTTGGATCAAGAATATCAAGAACCTCGATTAAAATCATCTTTACGCAAGTTCTATGGTCGATACAATGACCTTGTTAGCAAGTACAATGTTTCATTAGGACAAGAAGTACATGGCCTTGTTGATCTATGAAGGCTGAAATATCAACACCGAAAGAGGTTTACATGGTTTGAGGCAAAACCGGTCAAAAAACAGAACAAAGACAGTTTTAAACTTTTTAATCCATGATAACCAAAAGGGCTTTCTCAAAGATAGGTTTTTTGGAGAAAATAGTAGGCTTATATATGATGTACTTTACATCACATAGATGGATCAGAAAAATCTTTTAAGTCTGCTCTCGACCTACTCTTCCAGTTTAATAAAACTAAAGCAATTTGGATAGGATCCATGATTAACAGTTTTACTTGGTAAATACTGGGCTACAGTCGACAAGTGAACCTTTTACAGTTTAAGGTGTAACTTATACAGCTAATCTGGAAAACATGGAACATCTGAATTTTAATGTGGTACACAAAGAAATAACACAATGGTCGAAGAGAAATATCTTTCCTCTTGGCAAAATCACAATTGTGAAAAGTTTATTTTTATCCAAGTTTGCCCATTTATTTACAGTTTACCAAAACTAAATTCTCAGTTGATTAAAAAACTAGAGCAAGTTTATCTACAGATATATTTGGGGCAATAAAAATAATAAAGTATCTGAAAAAATTTACAGTTAGGCTATGAGAAAGGTGGATGTAGAATGATTCATATTGATACATATATAAAATCTCTATAACTTACTTGGATAAGAAGGCTTCTTCGCTCTTATTTGGAATGGTCCATGTTTTTTCAATGAAATAATTAATTGTAGCACTGCTTATCTCATACAGTTTGGATCACAGTACATTAAACAAAAAGCTTACTCAACATCAAATCTATTTTGGAAAGAAACTCTGTTTTACTTTGCTGAATCCTTGGACTCTATAAAGTCAAAATGTGAGCGTGATATCTTATCAGAACCTTTGTGGTTTAATGAGATGATCAGTGTGCACAATAATTATATTTTTTACAAGTCTTTATATGAAAAGGTGGTTTTTTTTATATTTTATATGATCTGCTGGATAAGCGGGGAAATTTTATTTGTTATGAAAAATTAACAAATGAATACCTAATTAAGCTACCTTTTTACCAAATATGAAGGCTACAAAAGAGCTATATAAAGCTCCTGGCCCAGTATCAGGCAATTTTCGCATGAATTAGTAGAGAAACCATATCAGTTGGATTGTGTCAAAATTTTGTGTAAAGATAAAAAAAAAAGGCTCAAGAACACTATATGTTTTTTTATTTCTAAATTACAGCATAGGCTAATATATGAATCTAAATCGGCTACCGACTTAAATCTTGAACCAGACTTTAATAAGAGCCACATATATAGCAATTCAAGGTTAATCAAGTTTAATCACACAAGATACAGAACTGGTATGGTTTAATTACAGAATAATTCATAGAGATTTAGGTACAAATAAATATTTGTATCTTTCTAAGATAAAAATCAATAACCTATGTTCATATGTATGTTGGAACCTGAAAACATTTAAGCATTTATTTAACCAATGTTCAATAATCTTGAATCTTTGGACTAGTTTGTCTGACTATATATTTAATAAATCTGGTAACAGAATAACATTTGATATCCAGAGTGTATTATTAGGTAATCTAGATATGGATTATGTAGTTGATTTGATTATTAAATTGGTAAAGAGATATATTTTTCAAAAGTCGAGAAAAGACTTTAAAGTTATGTTTTGCGACGTTAATGTCCTACTTACAAACTTACTACAATTTTGAAATGAAACGTTTCACTACTGAAGACTTTAAAAAGAGATTATCATCATGGAGTTGTCTCTTTCCTGTATAAATATTTAATTTACACAATAATAACAAAGGTTGTAAATTTCTTCTTTTTCTTAATAATATTCGTACCGTGTGTATCTATATATGTATATATCAATACATTATAGCAACTTTCTGTGTGTGAGAGTCTGTGAGAAAGTTGTGTTCTGTCTATCTGTCTGTATACTACAGTGTATGAAAAAAAAAAAATAAAAACTGTATCATTAGGACACATGCTGACTGATGTTTTTCCATACTTGTTAGAACATTATTTATACACCGGACTGACTACGGTTTCTTCCGTTTTTCATGATCTTGACAATGAGCACATGGCGGGTGCGACTGATCGGCAGGGGATGCTTACTCCTCCTAGGCTCCTGATCCTACCTTCTCCTTTTTAGGAGTCCGTGTTGCTCTGCTTTAAATTCGTATTTCGCTTTCTAGATTTTTGAGATGGTGGACAATTTGCTATTGTTATTTTTATACAAACTATGATATGGATTTGTTTTTTATTTTAATTTAACTCTAACTCTACTGCAAATTGTATTTTCGCTCTTGCGCGTGTGCAAAATGGATATTATAAGCAGCGACTCATGCATGTATCTAGGGTGGGGGTGGTGGGGGTGTCTACATACTCAATATATACCTGCTAACAAGAATTTCTTTCTAGAAACATTTCTTTATCATAACACTTTTTTGCCATCTACAAAAACAATGTCGGTTTTGTTAATGTGCAATCAGCTGTAAACAGCAAAATTAAACAGTTTAGAAGATGAAAACTCCACTTACTGCATGGCAAATAAAGGCATTAAAACTCTCACCTTTTCTCTTTCGTAAACTATGTATTCTCTTGCCTTCTCTTATATGTTTATTGAAAATCAGATCAGGCTTTAAGCGCATTGTTTGTTTAAGTTGGCAATACTTATCTTTCTCTATGGGATCATTTTTTACCTTTGACGAAATGGAACCGTTAAAGATAACAATTATTAACATTGATATTATATACATACAATTCACTATGCATATCTCTATGTAAATAAAAGTATGAGAATAGTCTATAGTTTTACTGTTAATCTTATACTTCCAACGGGTCTATGTTGTGTATAATTTTACCATGAAGCTTTAAACACAACTGATGGAGTTTTGTTTAAACATTTCTAATTGTGCATTAAATGTACACTGGTCACGTGAAGAAGAATAATCATTAGATCCATATTGCATATTTCACAGTGAATGAAATTCATGAGAACCAGGATTCTTGATGCTTTCATCTTAAACACTTCAATCTGGTTGTTCATAGTTGGAAATAAAAGAAGATGAAATCTTTTTTTGAAAATTTGATGATCTTTCAAATCAAAATGTTAGCTGTACGACTTACTGCCTCGTGTGACTCCTATTATTCAGCTATTCCTGAAATAGAAAACAAGATTGGAACTACGTATTTATTGCAAGAAGCCAAGGCATCTTCACTCTCATTTTGTGGATCTTTGTGTATCAACAGCTGTCACTGTTTTGGGTATAATCGCCTTCAGAAACAATGTCGATTACATGTAATTTGTGATGTTGGTAAAATGTCTGTTACTGACGTGGGATGGAGGTACTATCGTGTATCTCGTGAAGGTATGGAAAACATATGTTCAAAATTCTTACTCTCGAATATGTTTTAAAAATTTAATATAAAACATTTATAACATTTCTGGACTACTGTAAAATCATTTATATTCGTGGGGGTCATGTTCGTGGGAAGCCAAATTTTCGAACTTTGTGGGCACGTGATTTTGTTGGTAGCAAGTTCTTGATAATTTGAATAAATAGTAATGAAATGATTCTATATATACGTTCGTGGGGATGCAAACACGTTGGAAAAGGTTTACGATCATGTATCACTTAAAAGTATGGAAAACATATAGTAAAACTTCAAAATTCTTACTTAAGAATGTACATGTGTTATGAAGTTTTAATTCTAAGTATAAAACATTCGGACTACTTTGCAATTGGTTGTCTTTCTGTAAATTTTTTGAAACAAAATGTTGAATGTTTTACTACTTTCAAGTAACGGATAATGTCGCGTAATAATAGTCAATAGCCCCTATTTACAGTCAATAATTATTGCAAAATATAATTTTATTTTGAATCTTATGATTCTACATGCATGTTTTCAGTGCAATATGCAATGTATTTAAGAAAATGACCAAATCAGACTCGACTAATTCACATAACACGCTTTGAAAAGAAGTCTTCGGAACCAAAATCAGTTTCGCTTCCTATAAAACTTTAAGGATTGTGAAAAAATGACAATTATTGATGGAATTAGATTCGACATATCAAATGTACGATGTAAAATAACAACCTACAACTAAATTTGAGCATCATTCTTGGAATGAAATCACCTTCGATACAGATAACAAAAACTGTGCCGAATAATTATGCCAGTGAAAGTTTCGATAATATTAAGTGTCGTATGATCCCCATTGCCCAAAGAGTTTATAGCCACTTTTGTTATTGATGTACTAATATATCAGATGAGATAACCACCTTTTAAAATACTAACGCGGAAAAAAAATTCCCGTAGTAAAAAAAATTTTCATAGGATCTTTGAAATTTCCTACTGGAGTTAAAGAACTTCCTCCAGAAATTAAATTCTAAAAGGATTTGAACAACATACGATATGAACTCCCATATGATTTCAAAATCCGATAGGAAATCTTGATTTCATGTGGGAAAAGTACCTGTATTAAATTTCTTTAAGTATAGGAAAAATAATTCCTGTAACATTTAAAAAAAATTAATCAAATAAGATTTTCTAAATATCAATTTTTTCCTGTGGGAATTACTATCTTGCAATAATCTTTAAAGGTAAATATCTGTCAAGTGTGACAAATTAGAAACAAAAGTGGTTATATACTTTCTGGGCAATGTTCTATCATATTGGATATGAACGTTTAAGAAACTGCAACTTTGCACTAGCATAATTATCAGACACAATTTTAACCTGTTAATATTTTGCAATAGCTTACAGATTGAACTTGACTATACGGAATTTTAAATTATGGATTATTCATTCAAACCCGCATGAACTTCTGTGGAATCATATTAAAAATTCAATGATTCTATTTCTTAATTAATGAGTATTCTAATAAATAAATTTCAATTATTGTTGATTAAATACCAAATCTGCACAAATGTTATCAACAGCATTTTATGCCTGTCCATAATATGGTGAATTTTATCCATAAATGACTTCTATATGCAAAACGTACATGTAAAATGTCACTCTCTCGACCCATACATGTAACCATCACCTCCATCTTTTTAAAGTTAATGAATTTGTTTAAATTATATAATCATCGACCAAATGTTTTCGTAAAGTTAGAATTAAAAGGTTAACGTAACAGATATAAACCAATAGTACTGAGCTAAAAGCAAAAATGAAATCCAAATATGGTTACGTAATTTAAATATGAATAAATCGTTTTATGAAACATTAAATTTCTTTGCTTAAAGTTAACATTTGCATTACTTACTTTATATTTTGAAAAGAGCTATACTAAGAAGTATTCGTATGTACATGTATCCATTAAAAAGAACATTGTTTACTTAACGGAACGATAATTGGTTGTCGAAAGCTTTTCTTATTCAAATCACGTGATGTAAATAATAAAAAGCCTACCATTCACTGTAAAACAACTTTAATTCGCGAAGACGTTATTTCCCGATTTATCTAAGATTAACTGGTTTGCGGCGACTAATTTTCGCGACCAAGCGTTATCCACACCTGTTTTTTTCATTACAACTATATGGTTAACATCCTCCTCCTTTTCAATAAACACAAATATAACAGTGACGTTTTTATTTCCAGCTGAAGACTGTTTGGCGCTGTATCAAGCCGGACAGACGTGTTCCGGTGTGTACACCCTCTACCCAGCAGGGGGCGCTAATATCGATGTCGTCTGCGATATGGAAACGATGAGAGGAGGCTGGACAGTAAGTTACGACAACTCTGAACGACATGTATCTGATGTTTATCAGATGACCAAAACCTGATTTTTAATGAAAATTATTACAGATCTTGAATCATTCTCCATCTATCATTACACACACATGTAATTTATGCATGAATAACCATAACAGCATCTATATACATGTAGCCCCTAAATGTAATGCTAAATGGTGGTTACTAGCCACAAAAGAATACGATAATAAGAAAACAAATAATAATTGTAATATTAATTAAAAAAAAAGAAAAAGAAGAAAGAGGAAAAATAAATTATCAGTCAAATGTATACAATTAGATATATCCAATCAAAATATACTTAATGTTATATTCATCGACAGTTAATACTCGATATTTTCTTCTCTCTTGCTTTAAGAAGGAGTCTTGTCAGGTTTCTGAATTAACAACATTTATAGAATAAGAATATTTTATAGAACTTTCTATATATGAATGTACAAATTGGCTTATAATATGAAGCTTCTTTGACATTTTCGACTTGGACAACATTTTTGGCAGAAGACATATAACTTTTGACATAATTGTTTGTAAATTGTTGGTATTGAAATAATATAGTATTCAGCATCATTTTTTAAGGTTTTCCAAATAGGTTGTCCGCCAGTTAATCAATATTTTATAAAAGTTAATGCAAGCACTATATTTCAAAGTTTTAAAAAAAGCATAGAAAATCTTAGCTATTACAGAAAATTGATAAAAGAGTGAAGGTAGTCCTTAAAAGCAATCATATTTGCAACGATTTGCAAAATATTGTTATAGATATTAATCTTGATAAAAATTATTTCTAAGATTTATTCCAATAACAGTACTTGGGGGTTTTTCCTATTCAAAGGTCTTACCAATATACTATATAGAATTTCACACTGAATTTTTTTTTCAAGTATAAAGATGTACAAAACAGACCCGTCAGCACGAATTAACTACTCGAATCCCTGCTCATTCTTATATCAACAAACAATATCCAACCAAAGAACTAAAACCAAATTCTCGTGATTTGGCCCTGTAAATCTGTGAAAATTAAATTTCGTTCATTTGAAGCAATTTTTTTGTAAACACTTCTTTACAAATTTGGTTTTACATTTCTGCCTCGAAAATTTTCCGGGAAACATAACGGACGCTTTTATAAGTGCTAAAACCGGACGCGGTATGGTAAAATCGGTCATTTTTACAGATATGCTCAACTATTTGTGTTGATTTTATATGGGCGCCAACTTTAAACCAAAATAAGAGTTAGCACACAGATAAACTGAGGAATACTGAATAATAATTTATCGGTTTTGTGTTGGTTCAAGTGTGGCGCCATACTTTTTATAACTATTTTTAATGTCTTGGTGCACTCCGGATTTGCGTTTTATACTTAGTTTGAACATAGTTTATTGTGTTAATTACAAAAGAGGATTAGGTGCAAGTTCTTACAACGTACATGTTCCTCTCCTAATGATAATACATACAATATATACAATTGTCATAGTGATATTACATGTTACTTATAGTTATTGACTTTATAATAGTAATATTCATAAATATGCATTTACAAAGTATTCACGAATATATAGTAAATAGTGTTGTTATACAGTATAAAAATAGCAAAAACAAGAGAAAATTAATTATTAAATACTTGTTAAGACTTGATAATTAATCTTATAATCATTTTTGAACAATGTGATTAAACAGTTTATTATTGCAGTATTATAGTGTTTTTGCGTAAAAAATTGAATCTTACATTTGCGTTGATTCCGGCGGACGAACTACCAAACTAAAAGGGATTTTCCATTAGGCTAAAAATAGATATATCATATGTCAACACAACGATAAAAAAACAGTATACACGGGTGTGAAATGGTGACACTTTAATGTGGTTAATATTTGTTTGTTGATACTGCTGATGTCGTCGGCAGCGCGGTGTCTTCTGCATGTCGCATGTCGGCCTGGATAACGCGAAGCGTTATATGCAAACTTCTATGAGAAGTAATTATTGACTTATCAAGTCAAAGTTGTTGCTTTTGTGTGCGCGTGTTTAAATCATTGAATTTGACTTTACACTCAACAAAACTTTTAAGTGTGTGAAATTATGAAATAAAATAATGTGAAATTTTTAACTTTTTAAATGTCACAAACATTTGACGTTATTTCATAACGTCGTCCGAAAAGTGGAATTCATAAAGCGCGTTATTTTTATAACGTCTTGTATTTTTTACTTGTTTTTTTTCAATATAGCACGTTTTCGGGGGGTAAATTCTTTATCTGAGGTTAACTCTTTGGAATATATTGACAAATTCATTTCGTTTTTTCTCTCATTTTATGTTCGATTTATCGAAATTTGCTCAAATATTGGCTATAGCTTGAAGAACTGTTGTGGAAATATTTTGTTTAATTTTGGTATACGTGTATAAATGTACGTGTTTCTTTCTGTTACATCATATCGATATTCATGAACAGCGAAAGCTAAATTATTCAGATAATTTGATATTGCTTGATTTCAAAAAAAAAATTCGGGACCTTACAATTTTTTTTTCAATCTTTAGCAATGACTGTTGATGTTATTGTTTTCAACAATGTACCAAGTATAAACTTAAGGAATGTTGCAGTCACTTATTTTTTAAATCATTATTTGATGGATAATTGAACAAAATAAGGGAATTAAAAAAATATCTGGTTGAACGAGGTTAAAAGCATACACTCCACTCATATTTCCCTCTGTATGAATATAAAAGAGAATTTTGAAGACAATCTTAGTGTTGATTCAAATGCCTTATGTTTAGAAATACAGTGTTTATTTGCTTTCATTCTGAAGTTAAGTACAACAATCCCTTTATTTTGGCAGAGGGTATACACGGTGTAATAAACCTGCTGAACTTCAATATTTTTGCATATTTTTGGTCATCGAAGCGGTCACGGTCCAGTAGATAAAGTCTGAAGGTTAAAACTGAACACGCTCGTAAATAGGCACCGTCACAAAGATATATCAACCCTTCGACTTCGTTACACCTGATTGCATACATGAAACTCGTGGGTGACGTGTAGTATTCCTTTCGTGGTCTTTGGATTTTATGCATTTATTTCTTATTTTATGTGCATATTCTGTTAGCAAATAATTATATTAACCTACTTATTATATGTTAGTATTCACCTAGCTTGAAAAAAGTGCGTGAAATTTGATAATTTCATCGTGACCGAGTAAAAAACAGCGAGGCAAGATGTACGTCCACACAGGTGAGACCTCTACAGCATTGTGTTTTACTGAAAAATCAGAGAAATCTTTTACTGCAATTCCCTGAACAAATTCAGATTGATTTACACGGGCTGTTACATTTAAAATTAATATTTTATATAGAAAAACACATTAATTGTTTGTTTTACTTAGAGTCTAGGGAATTCTCTAATTGCAATTCCCTGCATCAATTTTGATTGATTAACATAGAATGGTACATTATAAATGAATATTTTATACAGAAAAACATATTGTGTTTTGCTTAAAATTCAGAGAACTCTTTTACTGCTATTCCCTGTACCAATTTAGATTGATTTACACGGGCTGTTATATTTAAAGTTAATATTTTATAAAGAAAACACATTAATTGTTTGTTTTACTTAGAGTCTAGGGAATTCTCTAATTGCAATTCCCTGCATCAATTTTGATTGATTAACATAGAATGGTATATTATAAATGAATATTTTATACAGAAAAACATATTGTGTTTTGCTTAAAATTCAGAGAACTCTTTTACTGCTATTCCCTGTACCAATTTAGATTGATTTACACGGGCTGTTATATTTAAAGTTAATATTTTATAAAGAAAACACATTAATTTTTTGTTTTACTTAAAGTTTAGGGAATTCTCTAATTGCAATTCCCTGGCAATGTATCAATTTTGATTAATTAACATAGAATGGTACATTATAAATGAATATTTTATACAGAAAAATATATTGTGTTTTGCTTGAGGTTCAGAGAACTATTTTACTGCAATTCCATGCACTAATTTAGATGGATTTACAAGGAATGGTACATTATGAAATGAATATTTACATGTAACGACTTCTTTCGTTGAAATCCTCATCCTTCATCGATTGTGGTTTATTTTAATCATTTTTTTTACGGACTGGTACATTTTCAATTGATATTTTATATAGATGTTTACAGGCAATTTGTGCATGCAATCAAACGTAGCTGTACTATTTAGTCACCCCTAACATTGTCCGACATTCCATTTATCATTCAGTTAGATGGATAACACAGGTTCATCCTGTCATCATGGCTTGAATTTTAATAACATTTAACATCATTACATCAATCAAGACGAACCAGAAAAGAATGAACGGGAACGGAAAAGAATGACTACAATCATAGATCTAACATTTTCATTTTGATATTTTGATATTGTAAATGTATGTGCTTTAGACTCCAAGAAATAAGAATACGTCCCCGAAACATATTTATGAAATTTTGCAATATTACATTTTGCGTTGATCTCAACGAACATATTATAACACAAAATGTAATCATTACTTATGATCACTCAAAACCTGCCAAAATGTCATGATAACAACGAATAATACACCAGTAATCAAGACTTTACCGATACTGGTTCTGTACCAGTGTATCTTATTTTGTACATAACAAATTAGACACAGTTTAAATGTTTGCTTCCTTATATCACCTCTTTCTATCAAGTTATAATATTATACGAATCATAGAGAACTTTGTACTTTTCTAGTGTCATATAAAAATACTCGAGAGCCATTCATCACCTATACATGTATATTATTAAGTGAAAAGATTGCAAACATCAAATCAAATATGTATTTTTTAATTAATAAATATTCTATAATTTATTTATGTACTGTATACAGTACCATATAAGTCAGCTATTATTATAGCATTGATCAAGCTGCACGGGCACTGCAATGTACATGCTATTAATTAAGACATATAAGTGCGTAACTAACGTATATAAAACAATTATTTTTTGTAATTTTCATTGGTTGTAAGAAAATCACGTGACATATTCTGTCCCTGGACAATGAATCTTTATCGTCAACTGACCTTGATCGTCTGCCTTGGATGCTTAGAAATTTGGTTGTCCGAATGTACCTCATTTACTAGTTATTTTAAATATGATTGTCTAATCGGATATTATATGATTTAACTATTATGGAAATCATTGTACAATAAATATTTGGCTATAATGAACCATGTCAAGTGATACCAAGAAGTGGATCCTGTGGGGTGTCTTAAAATAATATATTAATAAAGTGCTATCAGATACGGTGCACTATACAATGTACACCCCTCCTCGTTTGATATAAAAATCTGTATGCAGTTATATGCAATTGACGTTGCATTTAATACAATAGCTAATGCAAAAAAAAAGTTGTAACAATAAAGAACAAGCCGAAAAAGTTTGTAATTTTTTCAGTCAGTTGCAACAAAAAGGAGTTTGAACCATATGCATGTAAAATAAATTTAAGTTTAGATTTTTATCCCTGTCCTCTCCTTTAGATATCACGCCATATGGGTTTGTTTTAAGGTCAGACGAGACCTATCTTCCATTATTTTCTATTTTTTCTATCTCCACAATGTAAAGATTTTCACAAAGTAATTCCATAATGATGTTTTCATGTTTCATGATACTTCTTTTATCTAGATATAAAGTGTTCAATTGAAAATACTTATTATGACTTTATTTATAAGCATTCAAATGCAATTTGCATGGTATTTTAAGAAAAATTCTAAATATTCTAGCTCCAAAAATAGCATGGTAATGTACCCTGAATTTTTGGGTATTATCAAGTGTAAATGTTAATAAACAGAATAAAATATCAAGGAAAATTATATAAAATTGAGGAACGAATCGTGTGTCCTTAAAACTCCAAATTCAAAAAAAGGTAATAGAGTAAATTTTAAAGAATGAACAAAAAAAATCTGATTCAACATACTAATTCCATCAATCTGTAAACTGTTACTGTATTTGTTATTTCACGCGCTTGCACGGTATATCATCTACTAGTGAACAAAATCAAAATACCTCTACTGTTGATATCTTGGTTCTGTTTACTTGCTTGTTCTTGTTTATTGTTGTTTTGAAATGGGATTATGTTTAAAATCTCAAAGTTTAGACAAATATGTTTCGAGAGAGAGTCCCAAACCAGCTTCATATTTATAAAGTTATAACGTCGTGATGACGTCAAAATGTCATAACACACACTATATTAAGAGGCTGGTAAAAATAGAACGAATAGAGATAACGACAAAAAGTAAATTACTTTAGAAAGCAAAAATTGTGACCTACAATCCCATAAAAGATGACAAATTTTTGTGACAGGGCCGATTTCTATAGTTTCTGGCTGTAGTCCTTTACCAAATCATTACGTACAAAATATATACTATATATAATTAATTTTTGGTTAATTTTTGGGTGCTCCTATTCGATTTCTTATTATTCCCCTTAAAAATGTAACAACATTGTATTCAACGTATAGTTAAGTTCATTTATGAAAATATTTACATCGTTTAATGATAACCATCAAATTTTCCTGATGCGAATATTTGCTTAACGATATAAATTCTAACCAACAAACTAGAAATAATGCAAACAAACAAAAAAATCGTTTGGAAGAAATGATGAATCCGTGCTAGCTGATAGTAACGAACATTAATCAATTTTTTCACTCAAAATCAAAGTGAAGGATTTAAGATATATTCAAAAAGATATGATAACAGTAATTAATAGTACAAGTAACTGAAATATCAATATCTTCTTAAGTTATCTATTTTTCTACCTTTCATAATTGTCTCCTTTTTTAAACATTTCTGATAAATGTTTATCATGGGGACATTTTTGACATTATTTATAGCATATTTTAATTGTTTTCTAGGTGATTCAGAATCGATTTGATGGTTCCGAAAATTTTAATAGAAACTGGACCGATTACAAGAACGGGTTTGGGTTGGCTGTCGGTGAATATTGGATTGGTAAGTTGAATTCAACATTATATTTTGAAATTAAAATTAACAAAACAGTATAGTTTTTATAGGATTGGTTTGATAACAACATTCTATAACATAACATAATTAAAATGGCAAAATCATGTTTTCTGGGGATTTTTTTAATTCTAGAATTGCATTTTCTTTCATTTTTTTTAATAATTTGATAATCAGGTTTTACATTATATCACGATTGAGTCAAATAATGTTCGTTTCTTTGTAGGTAATGATGCAATTCATAAATTCACACAAGCGAATAGTTCGTTGTACATATCAATCACCCTTACAAACGGAACAACATTGTATGAATTGTACGAACTATTCAGGATTTCAAATGAACAGGACAGTTATAGATTATCCATAGGAGGAACTGCGTCTGGCACTCTTGGTATGCCATCTTTTTTGTGACGCGCGTAACACCAGGGATTGTACAATATCTGTCACAATGAGCAGTTAGAGGTTAATATGTTTTACGGTGCTACCGTTGTGGCGAGCGCAGCAAGAATTACACATACCTTGCATCATTGTCAACTTAGTGATATTTTGACAGTTATCATTTAACATCAAAGATTTTTTTTGAGAGAGATAGAGAGAGGGGAGTATATTATATTTCTTAGTTTAACAAAATTCCAACAACATTCACAGATTTGCTTCCCCTAAAACCGTTCTTTACTTTTGGAGAAAATTAATCAGTCTGTAAAATATAATTTGTGTTTTATTTGGTCAAAAGTGTAAGGTGTAAATACAGTATTATTTTTCTTTTGTACCTTGTTGTTATCTGACTTTTATTTTTTTTCCTGATTCATAATTTTTTTTGACTGAAATGTGTTTATTTTGGTATACGTTGTATCCGTGCCCCGGTCCTAGGTGTTTGTAGGTGTGTAATTTCCCATTTTCCAATTTAATGGTTAGACAATATGCAATATCTGCATAAATTTTTAAACTGTTTATTTTTTCTTTATGTTCTTTATTATATAGTTTTTAATTTCCTCCCTATTTATGCTTACTGTTCATGCACGCAAAATTAGCTAAATACTCTTGCTTGTATATATAACTATATAATCTCTCTATCAAAATAAAAGAAACACTAAAAAAAACCACAATTCATCTAAAGCAGGCATCGAAGTTTATACTGAAATAGCTATAGTACACGCATTACAGATGTTTGATCCACCTCTAAATTTATCGCGGGAAAACTAGCGCGAGATCACTGTGACGTCACACGTTCAAATCTGTATTCAATAGAGAGGTTGAGATTTAAAACGTGTACGGGTACGTGTGTTATAACTACACGTACACGTACACGTTTTTATGATTTATCAGTTGAGATTTCATAACTTGTAGGATATAAACGCGTACGTAAATTTCGAGCACTTTGTCATTGTGATCTCAGAAATGACGTCATTTACGTTCATTGCGTTAACGTAAAATATGGCAGATGCTTTAGATATTTCATCTTTATGTAAAGACGACGATTTGTTGCTTTTATCTACACTTATAAACGAAGACGACGTAAAAGGTCCATGTTTGAATCTTGATGATTTATCTGATGAGCAGTTTTACTCATTTTTCCGCTTTCAAAGGAATGACATTTCTCGTCTTTGCAATGCGTTGTCTCTGCCATTGAAGTTCCTGTGTCCAAATTGTACTCGGGTGACTGCACATGAGGGTATGTTGATTTTGCTCAGACGTTTGTCATATCCGAACAGGTTAGAAGACATGAAACCATTATTTTACCGTTCAAAATCTGAACTGTCGTACATTCCCAACACTGTTCTGGATTACTTGTACATAAAACACTCTGGAACGTTAAGTAATCTGAATCAGTTGGCTGGATGAGGAACAACTGCGACAGTACGCAGATGCGATATCGGATATCGGTGGGCCGCTCCAACATTGCTGGGGCTTCATAGACGGGACTGTAAGAACAATATGTAGACCTTCTGTCAACCAAAAACTCGTCCACAGTGGACACAAACGGGTGCATAGCCTTAAATTCCAATCTGTAGTAATACCAAACGGGTTGATTGCCAATATGCATGGCCCTATAGAGGCAAAACGTCATGATTCTGCAATGTTAAGAATGAGCGAACTTCTGCCTAAACTTGAGCAGTACATGACAATGCCCGACGGGACGGTTTTCTCTCTATACGGAGACCTTGCCTATCCTTTGCGAGTACATCTTATTACGCCATTCAAAGGAGCCATACTCAGCGAAACAGGAGAGGATTTTTAACGGTAGAATGTCAAAACTTCGCTCAAGTGTTGAGTGGACTTTTGGAAAAATTCTCTCTCTGTTTGCTTTTGTTGATTATAAGAAAAACCAAAAGTTGTTCTTACAACCTGTGGCGAAATATTATCTAGTGGCCTCTTTGCTCACAAACTGCCATACCTGTTTGTACGGCAGTGTGACCAGTGAATATTTTTATCTTTCACCCCCTACACTCGAGGAATACATGTCATGATCTGTATATTTTGCCATTCCGGGGTGTAAGGAGATTTGATGATAGCTTGAATTTAAACTGTTGCAACAATTTTTCATGGTGACTGTAAAATGCGTAATAGATACTTGCATTTAAATAAATGTAATATAAGTAAAAACAATAAACATTGTGAAATTAATTGTTCCTGAATTAGTGTTGAGACACAAAAAAAAAATAAACTGTTTAAAGCTATACACGCTGGCATTTTACCATATCAAGACAAATTAAAAAAAAAATAAAACACTTTTTCGAAATTTATACATTTTTTTCAATTCCGTTTAAAGGGACCTAGACACGATTTCAGATGAAATTTTATTTTTTATTTTTATGTATAAAATAGTTAACTTGTGTATTTTGAATGATTTACCAAAATTGGAATGTTAGAAGTCGTGTTACAAGCGAGATACAGAGGAAAGAAGTCGTTGTTATGTAAACAAAGCTCGATTCCTATATTTGCTTACAAATAATGTAAAGTAAAAAAATTACCATTTCTTTGACAAAATAACTTGTGGAAATGAGATCAACTCATTCAATGTGTTCATAAATAATTTTATCAACAAAAAAAATCAACATTAGATTGAAACTTATACCAATACAACACATAAGTAAACAATTACAGGACTGAGCTTTGTATACAAAACAAAGAATTCTAACCTCTGTAACTCGCTTGTAACTCGATATTTGACTTTCAAATTTTGACAAAGCATTAAAAACATCCATATTGACCATTATAGACATTAAAAATGAAAAAATAAATTTTGAAATTTGAGCTCAAATCGTGTCTTAGTCCCTTTAAAAGTTATCAACTTTATATCACAATAAAATATGTATCTTTGGACTACACCAGTAAATGCCAATTTAAAAAAAAGCCGCCCTTCATTCAGTCACGGGGCAAACGACTGGCCCCACGTCGAGATGTTTGCAGCTTTCTTTTTAATTGATTAGTAAATTACAGGGTGCTTAAAAATGTCTTCGATTATGTAAACTTTAGAAAGCAAAATTAAGCAACACAAAATATAGATTGTAATTAAACACAAGGTTTCTCCTCACGACAATCGATACAAACACGTTTTTTAATGTATTGATTGTATTAATAATAATTATTTCATTTTATCTCACTTTTAAAAAATTATTTATTTTGGCCGCGTGTATAGCTTTAAAAGTAATTAACTTGCATGTAATTTATTTATTCAGACATTTGGAAAACAGCTCAAACATTAATTTCGACTGCTGTTTCTTTTGGAGCCTTTCCTGTTTTTCAAGCTCAAACCGCTCTTTTTCTAAATTTAAATGTTCGCGACGAAGCGCAAGCTCATCTTCCTTTGACTGTCTTTCAAGTTCCGCCTTTTTTTTCAAAAATGACATAACCGATGCTGATTTCTTTGGCATTTTCTTCAGGTTTTCGTCTAAAATAACAGTTTTATTTGTAATTAATTGACTAAAAGCAAAGACAATCAATACAATGTACAACATCTACATCTAGCAAAGATATACCAATATACTGAACTTATACATGTATTACTCTGAATGATTAATGATAAAGTAATCTCTCTCTCTCTCTCTCTCTCTCTCTCTCTCTCTCTCTCTCTCTCTCTCTCTCTCTCTCTCTCTCATCCCACTTACCACTTTTTGAGGGTGTCAAATTGTCAAGAACACATTTTCTGATATCTTTGCACAGAACCTCTTCTTTAGTAGCTTTTGATTTGTCATCTTTCTTTTTCTCCTCTTCATCATTTGCCAGGTCTAAGATTTCGTCAAGGAGAATTTCTTTTTCTCCTCTTCATCATTTGTCAGGTCTAAGATTTCGTCAAGGAGAATTTCTTTTTCTCCTCTTCATCATTTGCCAGGTCTAAGTTTTCTCCTCTTCATCATTTGCCAGGTCTAAGATTTCGTCAAGGAGAATTTCTTTTTCTCCTCTTCATCATTTGCCAGGTCTATGATTTCGTCAAGGAGAATTTCTTTTTCTCCTCTTCATCATTTGCCAGGTCTATGATTTCGTCAAGGAGAATTTCTTTTTCTCCTCTTCATCATTTGCCAGGTCTAAGATTTCGTCAAGGAGAATTTCTTTTTTTCCTCTTCATCATTTGCCAGGTCTAAGATTTCGTCAAGGAGAATTTCTTTTTCTCCTCTTCATCATTTGCCAGGTCTAAGATTTCGTCAAGGAGAATTTCTTTTTCTCCTCTTCATCATTTGCCAGGTCTATGATTTCGTCAAGGAGAATTTCCTTTTCCCTATACACTTCATCTACACCCGACCTGAGTAAATATTTTAAAATGTCATTTTTCTGTTTAACAATCCCTTTTCTTCAAGTTAATTTTTTGTAACATAACAAAATGAGTAGTAATTTTCCTCACCCCCACCCCCCTAAAAAATCAATCAAACAAAATCCATTGTAATTCCGATAATTATACTTTTTGAGCGATGAACTATTCGCCTTTCTTCTTTGTTCCATTAGTAGAACGGTTCTCTCCCTCACTCTTCTCGCATCCTCGAGTGTTCAAAAATCGCAGATACAAATTCCAGCAACATTACAGATACAAAATTAATCAAATAATAATTATCTATAAATAAAACATTCATTGACTATTTCGGTATCTATGGATCATACAAATGTATAATGATATGAAAGGCGATTGGTGATTTTTAAGGCCTCTCGACGCAGTATTGTGATACGAATTGACTTAAATAACTTATAAAAAAATGGTTAATTTCTAATCAATCTACATGCAAATGAAGTTTAAAAATCTATTTAATGCATTACAAGAACATATTCAGTCATCAATTAGATTTTTTTTATTGCAAAAGCTACAAGTTTGTACTTACGTGTAGCCGGCACCCTACAAGTTTAGAGAACGCGTAGAAACGTTGTCGTCACAAAAACTGATGACGTAATACGCGAAGAATTTAGATGATTCCCCTAGTACACGTACACGTACGCGTACACGTTTGAAATCTCAACCTCTCTATTTATTTACGTATCTCGACTCAATACGAAGGAATGGAAGCCTGTAAAAAATCTGTTGGGTCTCACCAAAGCTTGTGCGCTATTTAAAATGTGTCTTCTATCCTCAAGGCACCGTTAATTACGAGTAAAATGTTAGCCATTTTTGACATAGCACCACGGGAAAAAAACATTAGAGAGCACTATGGGACGTAGACACAAAATTTTTCTTGACGATTCTGTAGGTTTAGCTCGTTCTTTTCCCCGCGCGCACTGGTTCTTACAGCTCGCTTCGCTCGCCGGCGCAGCACGCCGGCGAGCTGCGCTCGCTATAACTTATTTATATCGTATACTTATAGAAAATATACCCTTTTCCGCCCTGTGCAATATAAACAGAAAATTCGCCTACCCTAGGGGTGTGATATAAGATTTATATCACACCCCTCTCCGGCAATCTTCGGATGTTATATCACACCCCTTTCCGTTAATCATCGGCTATTATGACGTAGAATTCGGTATGCGTCGTTCAACTCCGATCTCCGAGTATGACGTCAAATAGTTACGTCGACGTCAACTTGGTATACAAACAGCTGGCGCAAAAATTCCGGGAAGTTTATTAGAGATGGAATATATAGACATCTCGCTCTACACTTTCCGCTATAGGGTAAATTGGTCAAACCGCGTTCCTGGGCACCCCGTTCTGGAAAAAAAATTCTTTCGATCAAAACTAAAATCGCATCAAATTTTTCCAACTCATTTATTAACTTTTTTGTATTAACCAAAAATGTCCCATTCAAGGTATGAATGTCTACCCGCCATGCATGATGAACCCGTACTACACTTTTCGCCAAGACGTTAATTAGTCAAACCGCTTTCTTGGTTACCCCGTTCTGGAAAGTTCTATTCCATTCTTTCGCTAGAGGTCGCGCTTCGCTAGCTTCTATCTATCAAAACTAAAATCGCTCACTCAAGAAACGAATTGCCTTATTTCATTTATTCAACATTTGTCAAATCTTAACTTCTATGTGTAATCCAGGTAAGTTCCTAATAAATATATTCACTGTTTACTGATCATTCAATATTATTTCATTGCAAGCATATATTTTGATGTAAACGATCCCTGTCTTGGATCCGCCAAAGCGTGACCACCACCTTACTCTCATTTTTGCTATTTCGGGCTTGTTTATCGAAAATGAAAGTAGGTTTTTGATTAATTTCACAATAATAACTTATCAGTTAAAATTCAATTATACCTTACGGACATCATCACGTATGTGTTGAAATACCAAAGGTGTAAGCAAGTACTCTGGTGCAGGCATTTTGTAGTTTATTTGCAAAATGCCTTAATTTATAAGTATATATTTTCTATAAGTATATGATATAAAAATCATAACATGGCAATTTTTATATCGCATCCTGACGGCTCTCGGGCTGATATACAGCGACCTCGGGCTAATATAGGATGCGATATAAAAATTGCCATGTAATAATCTATATATCATTAAAGCAATCCTTTTATCAACTAAAACTTACAATTCAATTGTTTTGATTACTTGCTGGTAGATTCCAGCAGCAAAACTTTA
Source organism: Magallana ariakensis (assembly GCA_020458035.1). Lineage (NCBI taxonomy): Eukaryota > Metazoa > Mollusca > Bivalvia > Ostreida > Ostreidae > Magallana > Magallana ariakensis. The sequence continues at coordinate 49,475,338 of CM035816.1, forward strand.
CACTTTGATAAAACATACCAATATATTTATGTTCGCTAACATACACTGTGTTTTTTATATAAAAAAACAGGAAACCGGATGACTCCGAATTCTCCAAACGACAATATAAATGGAACGGAGTTTTCAACATCAGACGGATCTAACTCTTGCGCAAAAAGTCACAAAGGTGGCTGGTGGTACAACGTCTGTCATGACGCCTATCTGAATGGTCTGTACGGGTCTTCTAATTGGGTTCAACCTTGGTACCCTTTACTGACAACAGGAGAAAGCATTCAGAAGACGGCTATGATGATTAGGCGAGGATAGCGGGAAAATGCCCACAGAGTAATAATCTGTAATAATTAAATGTGTTGGTAAAGTAATAAAAAATAAAGTATTGTTTTTCTATTATATATATGTTTTAATTCCATATGTGTTTAAAACTTGTTCTTCTTGTTAAGGTCTGAGGTTGGGTTAACAGATTTGCACATAAACAAGCTTTTGGTTGGGTTCTTTGTTGTGCTTTGTTGTGGATTTCAATAATTAAGATTTAATTTAGATGTGTGTTGCTTTTATTGTGAATTAAGCATATTAATAGACCAAATATGTCAAAACGATTAGACAAAAGTTCTTATAACTTGGATATATTTATAAATGATACAAGTAACACGTGTTTGAATGTTGTTGTTATATTTATATCCAATCTTTGATTGGTCGTAAATTAAGTTACTCAGGCGTATCGAAAGTTACCTGGGTACGTGCTTAAAGTAGTAGAGGTTATTTGAAAATTCGCTGCCTATCATGCAACAGACTTCTGAGATGTCTCGACAGTTCATGACCGATTTCCTTGCTTCGTACAGAGAAACAGACGAAGACAATTTATTGGAAGAACCTGCAGTTGAAACTAGACCACAACCTGCAGTATCTGGACAATCTACGGACAAAATTCCTGAACGGTCAGACCTCGCAGACACATTTAACTTGTTCCGGACATACTGACTCCACCGCTCTAGGATTGGTGACGGGTTTATTAATAAGCTCAATAAGAGGAACAAGTTAATTAGAATAGCAAATAAGTCCCCCGCAGGTTGGACAACGGTCAGAGAGTACGAGAGCGATGACTTTGCGTCAGATCTGAAGATGAAAAACGCTGTCGCCAGGCGGAGACCCGTGCCCTACGGACAATCAAAGAGAAGCGCCGTGCACAACCTTACCAAAAACCAGCTACTACTGTATATTGACCGTATCCAACTCCAATAGCAAGGTGTTGTCTGCTCCTTCTCATTCCTTTCGCAATTTGAACTATAAACAGCGTAAGGAGCCTTCAGCCTTCGACATATGCTTCAACTGTCGCCAGTATGGTCACTGGAAATCATCCTGCCCAGCCGAGCCAAGAATGTCCAGAACAAACGCAAGCAGTAAAATCCGCACTTGAACAGTACGTATCTCCGTGTACTGTTTCACTCTTGTACGAACAGATTGAGTTATTCTTAAATCAAATTGCATATTTTGATAAAACACCAGTTAATGTGGGTAAAGGAGTTAAAGGCAATTTGTGTAAACATATAAAATTTTGGAAATCTATTGGTGCTAACCAATTTGTATTAGATACTATAAGAGAAGGTTATGTTGTTCCTTTTGAAAGTATTCCACTTTCTATGTATTTCAAAAATAATAAATCTGCAAAAGATAATATTGAATTTGTAGACAAGTCTGTTTCAGAGTTATTAGAGATCAGATGCATTCAAGAAGTCCCATTCCGCCGAATGTTGTCAGTCCGCTAAGTGTCGCTGTTAACAAAGGTTCTGGTAAAAAGAGGTTGATTTTAGATCTGACTCAATTAAATAACTATGTTCTTAAAAGAGGGATCAAATTTGAAGACTGGATCAATTCTGAAGATTTTTTCAAAAAAGATTGTTAGTTGTACAAGTTTGATCTTAAATCGGGGTATTACCAGATAGATATTTGTAAACAACAATTGACATATTTCTCATTTTCCTGGAATAACAAATTTGATTGTTTCAGCGTTTTACCATTTGGTCTGACTTCGGCTCCTTAAATTTTCACAAAATGTTTAAGACATCTTGTCAAATACTGGAGAAATAGTCAATCTAATTAAAATTAGATATTTGATCCGCTCCTAACAGATCGCTACACAAATTATCAGTAAAAGAATTAGGGCTATATTTTATTTGTGTATATTTGCCAGAGACTTATCATAAACAATAATTACAAAATTTTAATCTGTGTGGTCGGCGACATTTAGATAAAAATTAGAAAAAAAGAAAACATAAAGAATTTTCAATATAGCTTAAGCACTTTCATTTTAAAATCTTCAGAAGCTATAGAAAGCACTTAAGCTATATTGGACGTTTTTCGTGTGTTCTTTTTTTTTTAAATATATAAATATAATATATATATATATATATATATATATATATATATATATATATATATATATTACTTTGTGTCCATGTAAATCTGAAAGAAGTTTTATGTAATGACATCACTCATATTTTCGGGGTTTAAAAAAACACACACCCCCACAAAAAATCGAAATAAACATTGTAAAAAAATCCACCATAATGTAGAATATACATATACAGTAAACTATTACATTTGGTTTTTGGCGGGAAACGGCGTTCGCTAAATCAAGTACATCGCCAAATGTAAAATATATAATTTCAAACACATAGATAAATAAGTACATTCAGAAATGTGTTAAATCAAATTCACGCTAAATTGTAAAAAATCATATTCCGCTAAATATCGCACACGCTAAATATAGTACGTTAACAGTATGCCAGAATTTAAATTATTAATGAAATGTTTCGAAGTTAACCCATCGTACACTTTACAAATGATATTTCACCAAAAAAAATGTGTTTGAGTAACTACAGTAATTCTAATACGATGGCATACAACTCCTCTTCATCCAACATGTGATTTAAATTTGTTAATACTCAAGACAAATATGTCAACATGTGAGATAACTATATCTACATATAAGAGAATTGTGCTGATTTGCAAGAAAGAATCCTTCAAGAGAATTTATCTTTAAAGATATGACTTAATAAAACCACATTATATCAGAGTCTCCAAAGCATTGATTTTTCATGTTTTGTTACATAAAGTGATTATTGTCACAACTAGTGAGATAAGTTTTCTGGTTTTTTTTAAAACAATCAAAGTCCTGGAAACGTGCTAAAATCCAAATAAAATAGAAATATAACTAAAGCAAAGCTCGTTGCAAAGCAACAAGTGGTTCTTCCGTTAATGTTGAGAGTAAAACTAGAAGTTCCTGTAAGAAGCAGAGTTCTAAAACAATATCAAGAGTAACTAAAACAAAAAGATAAAAAAAATCCGAATAATTCTTGGTACGACTTATAAAAATCCGAATGAATTTAAGTACGAATTGACAAAAACCTTTATGATTTCAAGAATGACTTACTAAAACACTCCGAATGTGTTTAAGTACGATTTAACAATTATTGAATACCTTTTGGTACGAGATAAATTCACTTTGAACTTAACGATATTTTTTTAAACCAAGAACGCAGAATCAAAAATTCTGAAAAAATTTTTAAACCTCAATATCTCTGTAATGCATCGTCCGATTTTCAAACGGCTTTCAGTGTTATATTAAGCTTAATTAGTTTTAAAAAACACGTGTACGTTTTTTATTCGAACAACAAATTTAAATTTTCGAAAAATTTGATTCACTTAGACCGGAAGTGACGATATGCAATTTATTATTTAAAAAAAAGCCACAAGTAAATCGCCAGATTTACAATCACAGTAAATTCAAGTCTTTATAAACAACCGTTTAAGAGAAAAGTCCTGGACAAATCACTTTTTGAATATTTTTATTATTACGTAACTAAAAAACGGGTGTGATTTTATGACTGAAAGTTTAAGAACTTTAAGGGACAATCAATTTTTAAACCTCAATATCTCTGTAATGCATCGTCCGATTTTCAAACGGCTTTCAGTGTTATATTAAGCTTAATTAGTTTTAAAAACACGTGTACGTTTTTTATTCGAACAAAAAATTCAAATTTTCGAAAAATTTGATTCACTTCGACCGGAAGTGACGATATGCAATTTATTATTTAAAAAAAAGCCACAAGTAAATCGCCAGATTTACAATCACAGTAAATTCAAGTCTTTATAAACAACCGTTTAAGAGAAAAGTCCTGGACAAATCACTTTTTGAAAATTTTTATTATTACGTAACTAAAAAACGGGTGTGATTTTATGACTGAAAGTTTAAGAACTTTAAGGGACAAAAATATCACATAATCCCTGAAAATTTCATACAAATCGGTTGAAAGGTTTTTGAGATATAAATCAAAAAAGGAGTCAGAAGGAAAAATAAAATAAAATAATAATAAAATCAAGAGCAAAGCTCGTTGCATTGCAACGAGTGGATCTTCCGTTATTATGTCGAAAGTAAAGCTAGAAGTTCCTGTAAGAAGCAAAACTCTTAAACCAATAACAAGAGTTCTAAAACATAAATAACAAGAGGGTCGTCCGTTGGAAACGGAAGACCCTAAAATGATCATGAAATATGACCAACTGCCTTATGACTCATTATACGGTCTTGGAATGTTTTAATAATGCAATGCATAATTCATGTCACTAAAAGGTAAAATGACGTTATTTTTAGATAAGTTCTGCAAGTACTAATGTGTCTCTGTCCACGTGTATGATATATCACGAAAATATGAAAAAATGAAATTAGTCAATTTTTATTGCGTAAATTATTTTTTTAACAATCATGCGCTGATCTAAAGGAAAACTATAGTTCACATAGTAGAATTCTCGAAAATAGGCCTCGGACCACATCCACCCCCCCCCCCTCCCCCGAAAATATAATTATTCCTTGGAACCTCCCTGGAAAAAAAATATGGATCCGTGCATGAACTTTTTATATAGATTGGTTTGTGGAAAAGTGGCTAAATTACATTTAATATAAACAAAAGATTTTGTAAATGTCTACACGTACATGTACACGTGCATTCAAATCACCTGTAAAGATCTGTGAGACTGTACATAGGAATCTGAAGTTTAAAAATTGTGGGAGAAGTGGATTCTGTACGTTAAATTGTAAAATAAAGATCTAATATACTATTTAATTGTTTTATTGATTTTTATACATGTATATAAATCTTTGCAAAGTATATGATTAAAAAATTGTTAAAAAGATAATTGATTTTTAATGACATTAAGGTTTATAATGGCTTTTCAGTCACTAGCATACACATGGGCCTGTAAATTTTACGCCTATAAAACTAATGGATGAAAATAAACAGCAGCCCATTTAAAAGATTTTGTTGCTTAATTTTCACTTTCATGCAATAGAGCCAAAGCTGTGCACCCCTAGAATCAGAAGTTTGTTTCATATGCAAAATTATACTAAAAGAGATATCATAATACGCGTCTACTAAACTTTTGCATTATACGTGGCATATTTGTATAAAATAAAAATCAAAACATTTATGAAGCACTACTGCAATGAACTTTTCCCTACATTCCATAAATAATTCATCATTACCCCAAGTTTATTCTGACATCTCCAGAGTATATAATTTTGTTCCTCAAGATCTGAAGATCAATGGACTTCAAGCTATACCATGACTTCCTTGTAATAACCCCCGACTACATACAATGACTTCTCTGTATAACCTTGACGTTATACTATTTGATGCACACGAAAACTCGCTTTGTGATCATCATTCCATTCAAAAAGTGTTATCCTTTGGAAAACCGATGCACACTGTGAAGGAAATAACTTTCCGCAAATGGAAAAATGTTGATCTAGGTGAGATATTAAAGGACATCACTCTTGATATACCTGATAAAACTTCATCTATTACTCAAATACCATTACAACACCATGATTCAAAACGCTGTGGAAAAACATGCATCCCCATCCCTGCTTAAAAAAATATAATAAAAAATTATGTGATATTCACATAAAAAAGCACCATCTTCATATAATAAAGCACCATCGTCACATGAAATAACCACAGCATAATATATTAAAGCACCATCTTAACATGAAATAGCCACATAAGGCAGCTATGGCGTTCCATACGTTACGCAAGGGCATGATCTTCGTATGAACAGTTTCTAAGACGAGGCAAGCTACTGACAAACAAGTTGATAAAACAGGACTATCAACAGTCTCGTTAAAAGTTTCTATGGTCGATACAACGACCTTGTCAACAAATACAATCTTCCACTAAGTCGCATGCTCACTGACGTTTTTCATACTAATTGTTAGACCATAATTAATTACCTAATTGTCTACGGACTTTTGCGGTTTTTATTTTACCGATTACGACAAAAGAGCACACAGCGGGTGTGACCGGTCAGCAGAGGATGCTCACTCATCCATGGCACCTGATCCTACATCTATCTTGGAGGTCCGTGTTGCTCTGCTTTGAATTTGTATTTCCTTTTATGGATTTTTGAGATGGTTGGCGGTTTGTTATTGTCATTTTTTCATTATTTATGGTATTACGTATTTGCAAGCATTTTAAAAATTTGTTGATTCCTAGTTCTTTAGACTGGACAACTCTTGCGTTACACAAGGGGTTCAAATGTAGGTTTGATGTAGTTTTATATTTATATGAACAGTTGTTTAAGATCTTCTTGAGAACTACCATTATCAATATCTTATTAACTGTTAAATCAATCAGTTTCAAAAGTGTCTGGTTTAACAAAAAAAATATCTGGAGAAAATTTTGAAAATGTTTTTAAACAGGATCCATGTTACTACATTGTCCAGATATTTTGTATATGACTCCATAAAGCTGATTTTATTATGGTTAGTGTTGCTCAGGTGAGCGATGAGGTCCATGGGCCTCTTGTTTAAATATTAATATATTATAATAAACGACATATTTATACCTACTCTGTAAACTTAACAATATAACAATCGACAACATTATTGAATTCGCTAAACAAATAAATAAAGAGAAAGGTTTTACTGCAATCACTTTTTGAGTTTATTTTCCTAAAATTTTAGTACATGTGTATTTCGGAAACGTTTGTAATTTGAGTCATGCTGCATGCATAGTCATTCCTTTACAATGCTATAATACATGTAACTTTCTCTATCCATCTTGAATAACCGGTATTTTTCAGTAGTTTATTTCGTTACATAATGTGCTTTTATGATGATTTTACATTTTACAATAAGTTTTTTATGAACACGATTTCAATAAATCATTAATTTTTTAATCAACCTAGCTGTTGTAGAGGATGACGATAAAATTTTTGCTTCAATTTAAATCTCTAAATTGTATCTCTCACACAAACTTAACATCAATTTTATCACTTTTTTGTCATTGAAGTGGTACTTGACAATTTTCAATAAAAATGTGCATATAAAAATTGCATGAACCACTTAGTGCGTTAAGGAAATGATCATGCATAGGGGTAATTATTAGATGCAGTATCTCCCTGTAGATTTTTCAGAGTTTAAAGTTTCGTTTATTGAATTGCTTTATCTAGTGCTTTAAAAATGTCCAATATCCCCTTAACACACCCACGAAAAAAAGTCTTAAAATTCAAGTTGACCTATTTAGATCGTTTAGAACAAGTTCCAGATCAAAGACAGTTCAAAACTTTGTAGTGGCCAAAGGGTGTTCAAATTATATTACATAAATAAGAAATTTTGTAAAAAAAAAATCTTTTTGATGAAATTGAAACAGTCGTTTAAGTCCCATTCTTGATTCTTGATGGTCACAGAAATTACTTATATATACAGGGGTTCCTTCCGTGTTGCCTTTTTGCCGACATTATATGGTATCCAGAATCATCGGTGCATCACTACAGTGCTTTAATGGTTTGTAATCTTTTTGTTTATATCACCATAGGTTGAAAAGGTTGCGTTGAGAGATATTAAAAATTATCTACTTAAACTGAAATAAACTTTCTTTACGAAATGAATGACTGGTTCGTAAATAGTGAAATGCCAACATAAACAGCAATTAATTCTTGATATCTTAGAAACTGTAGGAAATTATAACACTTATGTACATTGTTGCATGTAATTACATCGCCTACTCATTAAAAGACGCTTAAGCTCACTCACGATCTTAATCAGTTATTAAGTACCTCACTACACCTACACACATACTTTTTATGACTCTACGTAACAAGATGGCAATTCAAATGTTTTGTTAATTTGTTTGTATCGACCGATTAGGTTGTCTATCAATATAGATCTGAGGTTAAAGTATTGGGCTGGTGAACCGCAGATCATGATTTCAAATCCGCCTTGGGTTTTTGTTCATATTGACTGAACTATTTTTTAAAAAGGTAATATTTATCCAAAATTGCAATTTTTTCGCCTATTAGACTTATATACATCGTATCTATTATGCTTTTTATCATAATCAAGTGATTTTCTGCTGATTTTAGAACACAATTCAAGGTGTAGTGAGCCACCTTAATTAACTAAAATCATGCACAATTCTTAAATAGTTCTACTTAGTAGCTCTTTGAAATCAACAAGAGTTGCCTGGCTTTTGAATTAAGACTACGCAATCGGTGTATAATTCGCTTGAAACCAGCGTCATCTTTAACTTGTTTTGACGCAAGAAATAGATAGTTACATCCTACTGAAAGTCCAAGGCCTTGTTTAAATGGTGCTAAAGTATTTGTTGCAGCATGCATCCAACTTACTATTTCTATCGACTGATGACAAATGGACTAGCAGATTTACATTTGTTTGTATCGGTCCAACAGAATTCAATCAGAATTTAAAGTGATCAGTTTTATAGAGCTTTAATTTATCATCCATTAAAAATTTATAAAAGTGGATCAATAAGAATGATTATAGCACTTGAAGTGCAACTTTAACGATCTATAATTTTTTTTTGAATCTGAAGGTGTTTATGTGATATTTTCTTTATAAGAAGCGAAATTGTTCATTGAAATTAATAAAGGATAAATGCATCTTTACTAATCATCACTGATTAACAATACAAATCTTTCTGCGATATTGCACACGGTTGCTGATGATGATATGTGGTACGAATCATTTGCGAGTTCACGCGAAGACGAGATTTGAACTATATCAAATAACGGTTATTCTATATTGATTTATAGGTTTTCATTAAGATATCTAGTATCCTATTAAAAACTTTTCAAGCATAGGAAGTATATGGCTGTATTCATTATTTTTCTAAGCGACTACAGAAATGGCATCTGACAAGTTTCTGACAATTATTTTCTATACTTTTGTGCTAAGATTTAAATTTTGTTTATCGTGTGACGCTTATTATTCAGCCATTCCTGAAATAGAAAACAAGGTTGGAGCAACATATTTGTTACAAGAAACCAAGGCATCTTCACTGCCATTTTGTGGATCTTTGTGTATCAACAGCTGTAACTGTTTTGGATACAATCGCCTTCAGAAACAATGTCGATTACATGTTATTTGTGATGTTGGTAACATGTCTGTTACTGACGCGGGATGGAGGTACTATCGTGTATCTCGTGAAGGTATGGAAAATATATTTATTTAATTTAAAACACTGCACACGCATTTTACCTATCGGATTTAAATAAAATCATAAGATAGTTCAATCTTGGAGGATCTTTTCTGAATAAAATACTCATAAGCATTACAATTTGATCGTGTTATAAAGGGCTTTATATCTGCTAGTTCTGTCGTTATTTCTACCAATAACTCCAGCAGTATTGCTGAAAGACATTATTAGAGAGCTTGGGTTAAGGAGCAAAGTGACATGTAGATCAGAACAATGTATCGTAACAGAAATTTTAAAAAAGCTAATCTTGAATGTGACAGATTGGATATTTACTGATTGTTTATTCCCTGGCAAAATACATTTCAATTTTATGATAATTCTGAAACCAAACATAACACTGCAAGTTTTTATCATAAGGTTTGGTGGGTCTCTGGGCTTTTATTTAACTGATAATGATGATGATCACATGACTTACGAAATTTTCGCGGATAGTGAGTCAATGATTAGCAGAAATTGAAAGATACTTTGCATTTACTCCCATGTAACAACCATCTGGCAAAACTTTATCGTAATTTCGGTAGGCTATGTATTTTTATCTAAAGAGAGGGTGTATTTGTAAATGTCGCATATGTTGTTGTGTCGAGAATATGACATAAAGAACGTCATAGGATCATAGACGCGCGTATAAAAAGTCATATTCTATGTACTAATTAAGATGAATTATATGCTAGTAGAATATGCATGTTGGCTTTTATAAAAAAAAAACAAAAACATTTTTTAAAACGATCGGTTTTTCTTCAAAATAACAATTATTTTATATGAACATGATGAAATAAACCAATTTATTCTATGAAATACAATCCTTAATGCATATCTCCAAAATGGTTTTGCAATTGCTCTGATACTAAATACGTTAGGATATGAAAATATTAAAAGAATGCATTTTTTGTTTTAGTTTTTTGGGGGCAATAAATGTTAAAATAATTTTACTGTCATCGTTTTGAAGATATGATTTGATTTAATTTGGTTTTTAAGATAATAGCTTTTCTTGTAAATATAAAACAAATCTGGTGTTAAAAAATATATTAAGATATATTCACAATCAATGTATCAATGATAATTTCTTAGTTGGACTTTCTCTTAATATCAAAATTAATGTCAATTGTTGGTTTTGACTTTAATATCTTCTCAGTACTATTTAACATTTTAGTATTATAGCTATAAAATATCATACAGTTGTTGATTAGGGTCAAGGGCAACAGTTGATCTGTCGGACCGGCTCGCAAACTGTTGCCCATGGCCGAAGGCCGGGGACACAGTTTGCGAGCCGGTCCGACAGATCGGCTGGTGCCCGAGACACAGTAAACAACTGATTTGTTATGCCCCTACTAATTTAATAACTCGTTTTTGCGGAATATGACTTCACCGGTCAACAGTATTTTTAACGTTCCAATCCAACAGTTCTTGTCCAATGCAGGACTTTTTTGTATATAGTTACATTGTAACTGTTTTACAGGGGTATAACAATAATTATTGTTAAGTTTGACATAAAAGTAAGTTGACAACAAAACCAATGCACAACCATCCTCTCGTGCAAGAGCTTTTGAATGAAATTATCCAAATTATCACATTAACCATATGCAACTATCAAATACAATTTACGTCTGACAAAAATTTAATGAAAAAAGTTAATTTGTCCTCTATCAATCTTCAAAATATTTTTTGAATTCAATGGACATTTCTAAAAAAAAAACATCCAACTTTTACTTTTTAAAGAGGAATTGCAATGCTTTTGTTTTTCTATTCACTTGGCTAAAACTTCGACTATCAATAAAGTGATTAAAATGCTTTTGGCATCGTTTCTTTACTTAGCCAAAGACTGTCTGGCGCTGTTCCAGACTGGACAGACGTGTTCCGGTGTATACACAATTTACCCGACAGGGAGCGCTAAAACTGATGTCGTCTGCGATATGGAAAAAATGGGAGGAGGCTGGACAGTAAGTTTTTTTTTCACTAAAACACACAAACCACAACATTGAATTGTGTCTTTTTTTGGTCGTTTGACTGTGAATAGAAAATTAATAACAAAGCCGCTATCGTCCGAGGGCAAATAAATACATACATCGATTAATAACACCAGATTAATCCTGCTGACAGTTCCATAGATAGATAGTTTGTCCTTTTATTGGCTGTCATAAATTCTTTTATAAACATCAGACTTAGACTTGGAAATCAAAACTTAAACAAAAAAGTTCTGATGTGCTTTGATGCGGATGTTTGATTTACTAATTCTAAGTGTATTGATGACTATAAGAAAGAAAAGTATGCCGATTTGTATAATTAAATTTGTTTCAAAGGATAACCAATAAAGCACCCTTTGTTAACAAGGATTAGGCCAGTCCATGCTCCGTCTGGTATTTCTTAATCAGCCTTCATTTTAAACATTAATTCATTAATTTTGTATTAGATCGTACACATGATGATGTGTAGTTGAGTGGTCTTTAATTATACTACTTTTCTTAAATTGATCTCTATTTTCAGGTTTCAAGATTTCTTCTTTAGTAAAATATTATTTTCTCGTCCATTTTATAGCTTATTCAGAATCGTTTTGATGGGTCAGAAAATTTCAACAGAACCTGGTCCGATTATAAAAATGGATTTGGGTCGGTTGTAGGTGAATACTGGATTGGTAAGCGTTAATACTGATCGTTCATATATTGTTCAAATCCTTATTATCATCAGAAAAAAACAAACTAACTAGTTAATGATAGTGGGTTTTTTCAGTTTTAAGATATATTTTGTGTGTTTAAAATGAAATCAATTTTATCAAACAATATTTCCAGCATTCAAGAATGTTTCAGTTTGCTTAACTTATATGTAAAAAGTAATTATATATATTATATTATTATTATTGTAAGTTCCTTAAATAAACATAGCCTATGATAAAAAGTATTACACTAAGAGGACAAGTATTTCATTCATATATTTGTAGGTAATGACGCCATTCACGAATTGACAAAAGACTCCAGCTCATTGTATATATCAATCACCCTTAATAACGGAACTACATTTTTTGAACTGTACGAAATATTCTCAATTTCGACTGAAGCTGATAATTACAGGCTATTTCTTGGAGGACAAGCCACTGGAACTCTCGGTATGTCATCACGCACTGTTACAAAAGTGTTTTTTTTACTCGATCCCTGAATGTTGCTTGTCTCTAAAAATATCAACGAAGGCAAAAAAGTAGTTATTTTAAACAACGTCCATTGAATCAAGTCTTATTCTCTTATTTTTGTTAAAAGCCTTAAGAAAAAGTTTTCTTGGAGGCTGAGGCCAGGGGATATGTTGATTTTCTAAATAACCCTTTTTCTACAAACATTTTTACCTGTTTGTAATGTGATAACAAAAGGGAGGTTCAAGAATTCACCATGAAATGGAGAACTTAGATAACCCCTAACTTACTTATTTCCAATGTCCTAGAAGACAAAGAATTGGTCAAAATAAAATATTTCGAAAATATTCAACGTTATTTCATTATTCTTAAACATTAATTCCAAACTAAATATGAACATTCATACCGTGCAAGTCAAATAAGATCAGGACACGGGGCAGTCCATCTATAGGAAAAAAATAATATACAGTTTTATTGTATCGAAATATTGAAAAGCTAATTACAGGAGCGTGGAGGATCAAACTCTAATTAGATTGAAGAAAATATCACTGCCGATGTATTAAACAAAAGTTATAAGGTAAAGATGAAGTCAAGAAAAAGTAGCTTTGAGGAGTCCACCTATGGGAGAAATATTTTTTTTGCAAAATATATTACGAATTGAAAAGCTAATTACGTGACGAGGATAATCTGATCTAATTTTAATTAGTTTTGACCAAACATTGCCAAGTTATTCATGAGCATTTATAAGGTGCAAGTCAAAGAACATAAGAGTATGGAGCAGTTTACCCATGGTACAAAAAATAATTGACAATTTTATTGCATCGAAATATATTATTAATGTAAAGCTAATTTAAAAGAACCCTCAATACACTACACATTGATTTGATGATTTAAGACCATTTGTGGGAAGTAAGAGGGATCTATCATTTGATGTTAAATAAGAATAAACTTTCTGTTTGTGTCATACTTGTGTTTAGTTGAAGAACTCTTTAAAGCTGGGCAATATGATTTTATATCAAATTTTGTGTACGCTTTTAAACGATGGTTATGCTAAATATCATGTGTATTATAAGAGACATTGCAGTAGTTTTCCCGATCAGTTAAGCTAAATTTCAATTAAATAAATTATGTACAAAATTTGTTAACAAAACAAACGACATAAAAGGGTATCGCGTTATTTTGCCTCATGTTAAAATTCGCCTCTGATGTCGAGACAGGTATAGCTGTATAACGACTTTGACATTGCTATTAATAAAGGTCATAATGTTCAGGCAAATTAAAGATAAACCTGTGTACATTTTGTTCGCTAATATTTTTGAAGTTTGCTTCGTTTACAATCGATGCATAACATGAGGGTTGAATAAACCCAATCATTCGGGGGACGAAACCAAACGATTCCCTTTTCTAAATAATTTAATGATGCATTTTGGTTTTTTTGTTTTTTGCCCATAAAGAAATTATTTTCATTTACTAACTTTGTTTCTAACTTTGAAAGGAGACCGATTCTGCTGGTGTAAATATGCGAAAGTCCATATCTTTCTAAGATAATTGGTTTATATGGAAAATTAGTTGATACTGTAATAATTCAACATGTATTGTCACTACGGAACACGTCCAGAACAGCTGCCGGTTTGTGCTTTACTCCTGCTTTTAAAATACATGTAACTTCATATGATGAGTCATCTAGTCTGCTCATAACTGTTAACTCGGCTCTCACGAAAGGAAACAATTATAATTCCAAGTGCTTCTAATGAAAAACGTTTTTCAACAAATCCATTGTCTTCAAAGCTTTTTGCTGATACACAGTCTTCCTTCCGATTAAATTGTTTGCTAACAAAATACAAGTTCGATTCATAGATAATATTTTATTTTAACATCCTCGTGCATTTTGCAGTTTGTATCGATGCTTTCCCGAGCGGAATCGGTATTTTTAAAACTTCTCGCTGCATGACGTTATACGAAGTCATTATTTTTAGTCATTGTCAATAAGACCTATCAATAGTTTTTTTTTTTAAATAATTTATCTTCAATAAAACAATGTACAACGTCACACATACATGTATTGTCGTAACAAGCTTATTTAAAAAAAAAAAAAATAGGTGAGCTAGCGCTGTAGCCACTTTTATAAAATTTGCACAATGGACAGTTCGTGTTTAACTGGGTTATTTTGCTGAAACTTTAACGCGTGAATGTCGTTTTTTTGCTCGGATGTTTCTGTATGATAGACTCAAGCCATGTTGACCAATGAGAAATAATCTTTGTGCTTTGACGTAAAATTTTCCCGCTTGAATGTCGTTTCATTCGGGCTTTTCCGTCAAAAATGAAAAAATTGAAGAAAAAAAATGAAAATTATATCAGTGTGCATTGCATTGTATCAATCGTTTTTCTTTCAGCATACTCTGAAAATATATCCTGGTTTGTTTTTTTTTTGGGGGGGGGGGGGTTAGGGGGGGGGGGGGGGGAGCTTGCCGGAAATATCTAGGAAGGCTGCATTAACTATAGATAGAGCTAGGTTTTATGACCTAAGTTTTTCTTGTACTTTAATGTGTAGGTTAGACAATAAATTAAGAAAATTCATAATTCGGATCAAATATGTAGGAAATTGTCATCGTACAGTCAGTCTGTCTACAGTACTTTTCCCAGAATGCCCCACCCTGAAGTCGAGCATGCATATTCCAGAAATATAGACTAACGTAGTTTCTGGCGCTCGAGAGCGCTAGCAACAAGACTCGGTTTGGGGCTACACTAAGACTGTTTTAGGTCCAATTTATAAAACTAAGGTTATAGACATTATACGGTCTATAGTTTGAATAATAAAAATGGTGACGTGCTCCATGACCCATTTTGCTTACCTTGAAATTGCATATAATTGTTAAATCCATAGTAATATATTCATTATACCCCCGCTAACGAAGTTTAAGTGGATATATTGATTTTATCTGTCCGTCTGTCTGTCTAAATCTGTCTGTCCTTCCGTCCATCTGTCCGTCTGTCTGTAGACGCAATTTTGTCCCCACTATAAATTTTTTTACTACTGCATGGAACAGTCTGAAAATTTGTACATTTGTTGAAAACCATCTGAAGATGTGCACCTGCAATTTTTATTAAGATCAGACAAGATTCAATGATTTTATGACAGTTTTCATTTTCCTTATTCTATAAACATGTATTGTACACAGATGTTGAAAAGTAAGGGAGGTAATCCTTACAGATTTTATCAATTAATTAAAAGTCAACACTCTAAAATATATTTAAATAAATACATCCAGATGGAGGTTTTTTTTGTCTTTATTTCTTAATTTATTTTTATAAGTATTCTATCAACTGACAATGCAAACTTTTTGTTTGTCAATGATAAATTCTTAGGAGCTAATATTAACATCAAAGACAAGTGCGGCTGAATTCATTTGTCCCAAGGACATGAAGGAGGCCATTATATGAGTCATGGCTTAGATGGGGCATGTGTTTAGGGAAAATTGATAATCTGTAAAATGGGCAGTGGTTTTGGGGTTATTTTAATACATGTAAACCAAAAGTTTCTATCATTATAAGACAAATAAATAATATCGTTATTAATAATGAAGTTAACTCTTTTTAGATGCTGTATAAATTTATTAGTCAAGGAAATTAATGAAGTGACCCTCTAGGGCATTAATGTAAATGAAATTCAAAATTATTGATATGATTGTAGTTTTTGGCAATTTTAAGATTGTTTGTAACATTAAATTTTCTTTTTTACATATTTTTACATAGTACATGCTAATTATGATAATGTTTTGGGAGTTAATCTAATTAAACAAGCTCATCAAAGAAAATTATGGTTCTATGGGATCAATTTTCTGAAATTTTCTGAGTTGCATTGTACCATAGGAGAAAGTGAGGAAAATTTAAAACTAATTGCATCTGTCAAGATATTCAAAGTTTGATCAACAGAAGAGCATTGCCTGGCTATTTTCATTTACTGAAAAGGGAGGGGTTATTGTCACTTTGTTTTTCTTTAAAGCAATTAAAAAAAAAAAAATTCATCAGATACATAAATTTGTAAATATATTACTGTTATACATATGTATTTACAGTGAAGTTCTGATAATTTAGATTTTTTTTCTTTGTTAACTAATTTTTTTTTTTACAATTCCAGAATATTTTTTATTTATGTGTCGCAAACCTTTAATATTCAATTCAATTATTTGTCACATTTGAAATAAGCCTTGCGGGGGTATTTGTCCCATTAGGACAGTTCTAGTTTATTTAAACTTCAAATTCTTTTAATTGGTTGTTTAAATATGACTGCCAATTATAATAACTATATGACGACTGGTAAAAACTTGTTGCAAAAAACAACCTTGTTTTTCAACAATCGCATTTTAAAATTGTCACGAAATGTGACTTTTTTTAGTAGAAATGAAATTAATTTCTTCCAAAAAGGTAACGGAGAAAATAAATGTTTATTTCAATGTTACACAAGTCCTTAAAAAAATAATAGAGAACCAACTTTATATTTTTTTTTTTTAATTTTAGCAGATTTGCCTCATCTTAATCATTATTTTACGCCATAATAAATCAAAATGATGCGGTAAATATACACAAACTATTGGTTTATAATTCTTCTTACTGTCGTTAAACATCGGATAAGCGAAATTTTAAACATTAAAATCAAATCACAGAAGTTTTTTTTTACTTATACATGTATATACGAAAACCCTGTTTTTGTTTTTGTTTTTTGTTTTTTTAACAAAAGGTAACCGGATGAGTCAAATATCAGCAGGGGATGATATCAATGGAGCAATGTTCTGTACACTGGACAGAGATAATGACAACCATGTCAGCGGTCATTGTGCTAGGGAGCACTATGGAGGATGGTGGTTCAATTTTTGCCACGACGCTTACCTGAATGGTCCGTACGGGTCGCCATCTTGGAATCAACCTTGGTACCCTCTATTAAGCACGGGAGAAATGATTCAGAAAACATCTATGATGATAAGGCGGCGCTAATCTGCCAATTGAAAAAGAAATGGAGGAATGGAGGAACAGTTTTCCACATTTATTGATAACAGTTTCCTCAACATCACGAATAAAAAATATCATAGTATAATAGTGTTATTAAACTTTTATTACTTTTTAGATGTTTTACATATGCAGCGTTTCGAAATATTACATTGTTAACTACCATATCTTATAGCAAAATGTTATCGTTAATTACTGATACATGTTAATTTGCAAGTGATATTTACATCCACCAAGTATGATTCTCTCTATTTCTTAAGTTCTCTAGAAACTGACAGGACTGAAATCTCCACGCCCCTTTTATCAATTGGTTAAAACCTTCAGCAACCTAGGAAAAATTACTGACTGCAATATTTAGGATGATATCAAACTCAAATTCCAACAGAAGACGATTTGTCGGGGGGGGGGGGGTGGTTGTCTAACGAACTGATGTACATTTACGATTATTAAAATAATTTTTCTTACTTTTTACGATCAATGTATTAATATTGTTAAAGAAAAGATGTAAATATAAGCAATAAAAGGATTTCTTTGATGATTCACGCAAGTTGCGTATCCTGATAACGCGGGTTTTTTTCTGCAATGTCGCCACCTTCATATCTCGCATGAATCACCCAAGAAAGCATTTTATTTTTTGAATAATAACAGCATATTAGAATTTTCTGATTGGAATATCCTCCAATTGTGTTTTCATTTTTTTTTGTAGACACAATTATATTTCGGGTTGTCAGATGATGAATTTTGTCGACAATGTGTATTAGGACATTTTTGTGAAAAATCAGAATCATTTGTCCTCTAATGATACAATATCATCTTATGATATACCGGTATATATCATTAACAAACTACTTAGCCGTCCAATTATTATACAATTTAAAAATTATATCATTTATCATTTACTTCCACCTATGATATAAGAGAAACACACACAAAAAAGTACATCGTTGACTTACAGTGATATAATTTTATTGCATTAGTGGATGAATTTCAACCATTAATGGTACAAGTACATGTATGTATAAGATGGTAATGTTTTAAATTTTGGTTTTGGCCTGTATATCATAATTTTATCAATAAATCCATCCATATTTCATATGCATGTCCATCCACTGGGACTAACACAATTTAACGATTTTTAACTTTTTTTAAAAATTGTCTTCATAGTTCTCTGCCAAAAAGCATGATATATCCAAAATTTGTTCAAACACGTACTATTTCATAATTGTAACATTAATGGTCAAAGTCCATCCAGCAATAAAATTAAATCATTAATAGTCAACGAAGTACTTCGTTGGCGTTTTAGCTCATCTGAACCGAAGGTGAGCTTTTCTGATCACCTGTTGTCCGTCGTCTGTTCGTCCGTCTGTTCGTCCGTCCGTATGTCTGTAAACTTTTCACATTTTTTACTTTTTCTATAGAACCAATAGACTAAATTTTACGAAACTTGGTACAAAGCATCCTTATAGGGCGGGAATTGTAAATTGTTAAAATAAAGGATGTAACCCTTGTTACAACGCACTTTGAAAAATTACGCACTTTGAAAAAAATTTTCAAAGTGCGTTAAATTTGGGACTATCTTAACACACTTTGAAAAAATAATTTTTTTTTCAAAGTGCGTAAATATCGACAATATCAACGCACTTTGAAAATTTTTTTGTCGACTTCTTGAAATTTATTCCTGATTTAACGTCCAAGTCATACATAAACACATACATATATATATATATATATATATATATATATATATATATATATATATATATATATATATATATATAAAGCACTAAAAAAACCAACAACACTCGTTATCTATAGTGTCGGATCAAAAGATACATGGTTATAAGATGAGATATAAAAAAGCACCAAAAATAACAAACGACACGAACAATAAAGAAAAATATTGTCAAATTTTCGGGATAACCCCGAAAATTTGACAATATTTTTCTTTATTGTTCGTGTCGTTGGTTATTTTTAGTGCTTTTATATATATATATATATATATATATATATATATATATATATATATATATATATATATATATATATATGGATATTTGCCATTTACCTACTGTGAAGATAATGTGACTAATGACTTAGTATTTAAGTATAGACATGCGATTTTTTTTAAAGAAGTAATTTTAAATCAAATTAATTCTCTTAAATTTCAACAAAGACATAAATGTCAATAAGGCATCTCCTTCTTCGTTAATTCTTTTATGTGTATAAAGAGTACCTTTTTCGAAAAACAAATGCATATTTCAAAATCCCTGTCTACGCGATTCTTAGGACGAGTTTATATTTTTCTTTTCGAATTGAAGGGCTATTTCAACAGACGAAACAGATTAAATAAATTCTTTTAATTATCCATTTTATAATTTTGTTTTCATTATTTGATACTAAAAGATCTTCTTTACTCCACATTAGAACTGAAATTTAAATAACGGCTGAATTAAATTCAAAAGCTAGCGATCTTATACTTAGACATCGTAAGCTGGGTTAGAACAACGTTTTTAACGTTTATTAATAAATTCTTAGTTTGTTTAAGAAAAAAAATGAATTTAATAATCCCCTTCAAAGAATTGTTTCATAAATCTATACATTTGTATCTCGTCTCTAATAAATTGGCAAACACAATTCATCAGGCCTCTGGGAGAAACTGAATCCAGCGGTAGGATCAATGTTCTATTTAGGAAGCCCATCCAGTATGGATCAGCGCATGAGAAACGGAGCTTGCTGAAAAAATGGATCGCCGTATCGGTTCATCGAAAACGAAATATCAATTGATATTTCATATATAAACACAACTTTACATCTAAATGTTAAAAAAAAAAATTTCAAAGTGCGTTAAGTGTCATGATGATAAAAAATGTTGGTCATAACTCAAAACGCACTTTGAAAAAATATTTCAAAGTGCGTTGATTTGGACCAAAATTTAACGCACTTTGAAAAATTTTTTCAAAGTGCGTTAATTTTGTCCAAAATTTAACGCACTTTGAAAAAAATTTTCAAAGTGCGTAATTTTTTCAAAGTGCGTTGCCACAAACCCTTTTTTCAAAAGGAGATAATTATGAAACAATGAAAATAGGGTGTGTGTCTTAAAACATCTTCTTGTCAAGACCCACTGCACAAGATATGCCAACATTTACACAATAACTTGTATATTTAGTAAAGGTTCTAATTTGATAAAATCGTGACCCTAAGACCTATACTCTGGGCCCCATAAGAGATTCAAAATTAAACATAGAAATATATAGGGAAAATGTTTTAAAATCTTCTCAAGAAATATACCGGGTAATGCTTCGTTTAGTTACGGTATTTAACTATCATAATGTATTAGCACCCTCGTATCTTCATATCCTCATATCAAGGTCATAATGACCTTCTTCACTTTTTATAATTATATATAGTTCATTTTACAATTTTGTTATCTTTAATACGTTGAAGCCTATGATAATAAGATTGGCCAGTTGATTCATATTAGATCTTGGGATATGATGTCCAAAAACGTAGGCTTCTTTTTATATGATCATGATTACTAACACCCCTTATATGTATATTACCGTGCAAAATTCACTGTTCATTAATAACTTTATTTTGGACTTAATTTTTAAATTCAACTTCTGTTTTGTAATATTTTCACAGTTTATTTCGTACAAAACTACTTATTCAATTAGTGATTGACACTTTTCGGACTCTGTGTGATTTCAAAGAGACAGAGTGTTATGTCTCAAAAACAACATTGTGCAATTATCTGTTATGTCTTGAACATCGAAGATTCATTGAGTTTATTTAATTATTTTATATCTGTCAATTTTCACTCAGCTTACTTATGTCATCATCTGTCAATTTTTACCCATTGTTCAGATTCTTATATATAGTTATTTACAATTGTCAATAGTAAGTCTGGAATACGGCAGTCAGCCCCGGCCAGTCGTCGGACTCATCCAGAGTGGCCACCACTGGCCATATCAAACTTATTTGTAACACGTCTGTCTGTTAAACTGTTGTAATGTTGCCATCGTTGAGTCTCGTCCAATAAATTCGGAATCCAGCATCAATTGCCTTTTATTTATCTGGAATTGCATATTGGTGGACCTTCGGGAATACGGCACACCTATCCTTCGTTTTTACCTTACGGCCCACAGCGCGCCTCAACCTTATACCTTGTACCTTCTACGCCAACATTCCCTCACCCCGTTCGTACTGCACACGACGGATGCAGTTCAAGATAAATTTCCTAGCTCCGCACGAATCCACGCGGTCACGTGTATATAAAATCTCTTAAGGATCCTCGACACCCCGTGACTTCTACTTTTTATGACAGTACCTCACAACATGGCGATTTCAACACATCGTGAAACAGTTTATATCGCCAGAATGGTGTGTCTATCTCTGTGGCGCAATGAGTTTAGCTTCTGGCTACCAACTCGCAGGTCCCTAGTTCGAATACAGCAGCAACTTTCATTTTCATGAAGAGCGGTAAAATTTAGAAAATTGATTTTGTGCCTTAAAATTAAAAGATTTTTTTTTGTCATTTTCAAGTAGAACACATGCTAAAAATCCATATTTTTAATGAATTTAGAAGAATAGGTTTGTAGGTGGAACTTTTTCCATGTGTGTGGAGGACCCTTAAATGACTATTACAGTCTGCGTTTAGTTTTGTTAAGGTTCATCGACACACCAACATTTTGTTTGATAGATCGATGAAAAATCTTTTTTAGAAATATCAGATGATGGAACCAATCCCGATTAAAATAAAAAGAATCCGATCAGAATTATTCTGTATTTGAAATTTTACCAGATAAATCTGCAATTTATTCTGAGTATTTGGTGTGTATTATAAGATTAGTAAATAAATAAACCATTTTACAGCTAAATTTTGCAAAATTGTGATATATTCCAACTTATTATGATTTTGTTCGGGATCAGTTTAATTACAATCGGAAACTGTTCGAACTTAGGATTTTTCAAATTATCACGAATTTCACTGTTTCGTTTCAATTTCTTGTTGAATATTATTGTATAGCCATTGTTTAATGCAAGTGACAGTTGATTTGTGATTTTTATTTATAGGTTAAAAAATATCTACCATTCTTGATTTTCATTTTCATCAATTTTTTTTCGATATAGATAATTGTATTGTACATCAATTGATACCAGTTGTTTAAGTATAAACTATCCTGTGCTTAGCAAAAACGATGTTTCCTGTTTCTATTTAATTGTCAATACAAGCAAAATTCATGTAAAATAATTGATATCCGATATCGGTCTCATTTTTGTATAATCATTTTTCAAAAATCATTCTTTATCGATCCATCAAATAATGCACTGGTGTGTCGAGCCACCTTAATACAAATCGCTTATCAAAATAGTTCAAAAGAGTTAGCATTTCGTTCATTCCATTCTTTTCGTAAATTTGAACCTACATGTACGTGACTTATAAAAATAGCATGCTGAAAATGACATTCGTTCGTATGGTGGCATAGATCTGCCACCACTTGTCAGATAATTATGTCGACTTGTCAGATGATTATGTCGACTTGTCAGATATTTATGTCAACTTGTCAGATCTTTAAGTTGACTTGTCAGAAAATGATCATGTTGACTAGAAATACAGTATTTTGTTGTCAAAGCGTGTTAGTGCCACCAACTGCCATTTACTTGTCATCATAATATCTGAAAAATCGACATAAAGATCTAACAAGTTAACATACTTATTTGACAAGTCAACATAAAGATCTGACAAATTAACATAATTATCTAACAAGTCGACATAAAGATCTGACAAGTTAACATAATTATCTGACAGAAAAAATAAGTTTAAAGAAAATTATCATTCATATTATAAGTCGACTTGTCAGATAATGATGTTTACTTGTCAGATGTTAAGTCGTCTTGTCAAATAATTTGTCGACTTGTAAGATAATTATGTCGACTTTTCAAATAATTATGTCGACTTAAAAAGATGATTATGTTGACTTGTCAGATCCTTATGTCGACTTGTCAGAAAATATTATGTCAACTGGATGGCACAAATTGGGCGTGGACACGTTTTAGTGTTGAATTTTTAAACACGTGAATAAGTAACAAGTCGACATAAAGTTCTGACAACTCAACATAATTATCTGACAAGTCAACATCAAGATCTGACAAGTCAACATAATTATCTGACAAGTGGTGGCAGAACTATGCCACCATACGTTCGATTTTTTGACATGTTCGTAATAAAAAAAAATAATTTTATTAGAATTTATACCTTTTCTGTTATGTTAGTAATTGCCTTATTAAAAAAATACGGAAACGTATAACCGCCTCTTGAAGTTGTGTTAAACCTCTTAATGGCAAATTAAAATTAGCGTCATTTTCCCATTAAATGTATATATTGTCAAAATTATGTCGACTTGTACAAAGATAAAAATACAAGTCAATATATTTTGGATGAATTAAACGCTCATTTCAAGCTTTGTTGACTTTGATTAAGTCATAATATAACTTTGCGTTATAAATTTGTCGCATTTATATAAATGCGTAGAAATTTTCTCGCTATCTTTTATATTGAAAATTAATTATGTTGAAATTGTACAATTTGTGAAGCTTTTGCGTCTATATTTTGATGATTTTGTCTGTTTACAAGGAATGTCAACTTAAGTTTGTCGTCTTAAGTTTGAGAAACAATTTAAGAGAGACAGGGGCGTAGCACATTCTTTAGTAATAAAAAAAAACGTAAATAAACGAATTCAAAAATAAAAAAAAATATATGATGCAACCAAGATTTAAACAAGTTTTTTTATTATTTCAGTAAATACTTTAATCAATACATGATTTGGGTTAAACTAAATTTGTATTACAAAACGAAGAAACTTTTTGTAGATTTTAATTAGGTTTCAAAATGAAATAATACATGTATGAATGTATGCATGAAGAGTTTTATCTATACCCAATTAATGATGATTCTACATAATTCGAAGTGCTTTTGAAAGATTAAATATAAAATTACTGAGATAAATATGCATTTCCAAATGCTCTATCTATCTCTTAAACTTCAATTTAAAAGTAAAAAAAAAAAGAAAGACTAAACCTTTGGGTTGGGAACTTAGATTATTTGATGGTAACGAAAAAGGATATAAGAAATCACAAAGAATGCAGATTTTGATATGCTAAATGAATAGTACCTGAAATAAAAAATGTTTTTCTTTAACTAAAATAAGTTAATTTCAGTCTTTATATATGGTCTTAACCAGAGCTTTAAACCCAAAGCATCTAGAGAGTTTACCATCTCTTCTCCATATCATAACATTCTATAAGTACATGTAAACTAATTATTCTAATCGTTCAAATGTTAGTGAAAATTCATCTCTGACTTAGATAAGTCGTCTAGGTGAATTCGCCAAACACAATTATTTTGCAATAAATTCTGCGACATCTAATTTTGGCGGCATAGTTTATACGCATTATTTTAGCGCGACATTGCGGAATTCGACTTAAACAGATTAAAGTGTTAAGACGTCAAAAATATGTCAAAATGGTGTCACTAAATACAGTTTGTTGTCATAATTAAATTGCTAAACTTTAAAACAATCATATATGACAATATATTTATGTGAATATATCGCGTTCTAACGCAACAATGAGAGGCGGTTAAACGTTTCCGTAAAAAAATCAAAAGACTTCGCAAAAGTAGAATTTGTTCATTAAAGGGGCATGGTCACGATTTTAGTCACATTCTATTTTACTGTTTTTATTATTTACAATGCTTAAGGAATGCATTTCCAATGACCAAATGAAATTGGAGAGTCTGTAGTGAAGTTTTAAGCACGATACAGAGCTCACAGTTCTTTGTAATGTAAACAAGGCTCGTGCCCTGTGTTTGTTTACATAATTTCATTATTCCGATAAAAAGTCTTTTTCAAGCTGATTTTTCATATTCTTACTCATTTTAAGCATATATAAACAGATCCTAACGTTCACAACATTCATTTTCGGTCTTAAACTGGAGTTTTCACTTCAACGTTCAAAATGTTAACAAAAGCTTTGTTTACATAGCAAAGAATTGTAAGCTCTGTAACTCGCTTATAACTCAACGAATGACGTTCAAATTCTGGTTGCCTATTAAAAATGCCTTACTGAAGCATTGTAAACGTTAAAATCGGGAAAATAATTTTTGACCAAAATCGTGACCATGCCCCTTTAAATTCTTTTCTCTGATACAGAATGATGTCAATTACATTCCACGTTGTGCTTTTATGCCTACGATGATTTATCACAAATATTATTTATTTCGCTTGTTTTACTCTGTGAAAGTTCATATACCTTGTTAAGAGATTTGGCATCCTTTAACAATCAATAAATTGTAACTTTTTTGGCCGAAAAATCGGTTCAATATACATGTACTTTAAAACGAATAATAAGGAGTGTGTGTTATTTTATCTAGTTAAATTTGTATGACCCTATTGTTTCAGTCAAATAATAAAATGAACAAGATTACTCCTGCCGCCCTAAACCTAAATATAAATAGTTTTGATTAATATTTCCACAATAATTCCATATATTTTCTTTTACTTTTTAAATAAATGAGTTTTTGAAGTGGAATAATTTATAATGTCTCCAAGACAACGCTGACATTTAAGCACTTATAAACTAACTGCAATTTTTCAAACTACGAAGCCTGTTTGAAATGGAAATCCTTGTCGTTTTTTGTAAATTAAGGGTAAAACAGGAATATATTGGAACAATGTCTTCAAAGATCTTTTCGTAACGTTTTTATATTGATTTCTCAGGTATCGATATTATGGCGAAAACAATAACTAATTTGTCTAAATGTAACTATTTATATCCCAATGTTACGAAAAATAAAATCCAAAACATTCAACATGCAGACGTCGATATGACCTCAGGGTTCTTGACAATGTGAGAATATGTTTTTTAGGTCACCTGAGTAGACTCAGGTGACCTATTGCTATCTGTTTTCGTCCGCCGTAGTGCGTCGTGTGTTAACAATTTTACATTTTTAACTGCTTATTAAAAACTACAAGGCCAATTGTTACCATTTCTGGTGTGAAGCATCTCTATGGTAAGAGGAATCTAAATTGTAAAATTCATGGCTCTACCACCCCCGGGGCGTCACATATGTGGACAAATATGCAAAAAAAAAACTTAATTTTCAAAAATCTTCTTCTCTACTCCCACACGTGAGGAAAAAACTGATTGCATGAAGCCCTCTTCCAGAATTGTGAAATTCATGGCCCCTGGGTCAGGGGTTCTGACTCTATATGTAGGGTAATCGTGTTCAAAAATCCAGTCATGTTAACTTGTAAATTCGAATATGCAATCGTGTTGGTGTGTGAGCCTGAGTATGAATGTGTGTAATTATGATCGTGTAATCTATAAAAACACTCTAAAGTTGACTCCGTAGACCTTCAATGTAATTCTTCCCACAGATGTACATTTGCAACTTTAAAATGCTGTTTGTTATTTACATGTAACGTGTTACTATACTACACATTTTCCATCGGCAATCTCTGCATTTATATCTCCGTTTTCCGGAAATAGCAGAGTTGACACGTTACAAATCGACAAATGTAAAGTCTACAAGTTTGTCGAATTTTGACATGACCATATATGGAAACAGTGACGTAACAGATAGCTGCAGGAAAAGGCCTGCCGTAATCGCCGGAATGGGCACAGAATGAATAAAAAAATATTACATATCATATTATTTCTGGATAACAACTTTTTTTTAGGAAGTAAGATTTTTCGAACAATAGATTATAGGCTCGGTGTCGATTGTATCAAGAGAATCAAAAAAAGATGCGAGTGAAGAATTCAATCGCCATCGGATGTCTTAGATCTGGAAAATTTTAAATATCATGCTCTGTTTAAATGTATACACGCATTTCTATTGTCCTAAAGTACATTTAACATATCGTGTTAGTATACTTAGAGTTCGGCTGAATAAAGAAAATATCACCAAAAGCATCCTTATCGCTACTACAATGTTGAGACAAGAGCCCCCCAGCCCCCCCCCCCACCCACCCACCCACGAAATCACGGGGTAGGGGGGGGGGGGTCGGCCTGCTGATTAATTAAAGAACTGAATTATCGATAAGAAAAACTATCTACCTGAAAACAGTAGTTTTAAGATTTTGATTTAGATGAGACATGAGTAGCGGCACCCCCTCTCCTTTAAAAAAAAAAAATATTCCAACCATAAGGTTGACTGTAATAGCAAAAATGTTTTGATATCAAGCAATTATTATGGGATATAAGTATGCCGTCCTGAATCTCGATTCAATCCAGACACACTCAGTGAAGTTGGTTATTCAAAATTTTCCGGAAAGCTTAACAGCTTTACAGCCACTTGTGAACATGTACTGATTACCATAAAGTAGCTACTTGGTTTTGTAAAATTACTGTCATTACAGTATATATTTGTAAGATTTTAAAATTAAAACTCTACCATTTCATAAAGAATCAAATCTGTTTTACCCACCTGTTTCTTAATTTCAGAAATTCGATTTTCGAAGAAAAAATATAATTATAAAAACATACTAGTATCCCTTATTTATTTCTTCAGAACCTATCAATTTTTGACATTTTGTACTTTAATCAATGATTATAAAACTTCTTTCATAACAGTTTCAGATTGTTTTATTATTTATCATGCACTTGCACAACAAAGTCATTTTGATATTTGAAAAAAAAATATATAGATACATACATTTTTCCGCGAAAAATTACCAAATTTTTTTGCAAGTCGTTTAATTTTAAAGAAATGAGGAATATAAAATTCACTCTCAAAATTCTTTGCATTTAGGTAAGCAATGAAGCTATGTGGGCTTCACGGCGGTCTCCAAACCCCATGCTGCACAAAAGATATTCATCCCCTAGGAAATTTCTTGATCCGTCTCATTTCTAGAAAAGAGCACGTATTCAACTTTAATATATTTTTCAGTTTAAATTACATGTCAAATTATTTTAGCAATATTGGAATAGATTTTAGACATTTTTTTATTAAAAGTTAACCCTCATCGTATATTACATGTACCAGTGTCCATGGGAATTATATTACAGAAACCAGCGCATTCGTCACACCGGCACCGATTTTTACAAACATTCACCTCTTCTTGTTTAGTCCAGTTTCAATCATACCTCAAAATCTTCTTTTGTAAAAATAAAAAAATAAAAATATTTTTGATCCAAAGAAAATAGTATCGTTCATCAGAACAGTTAACTGAATTTTATTTTAGTCCATTCCGGCGATTATGGCATGCGTTTTCCCGCAGCGAGCATTTGCCATATAAGGTCATGTCAAAATTCGACAAACTTGTAGACTTTACATTTGTTGAATTGTAACATGTCAACTGTGCTATATCCGAGGGTAAAGATACAAATGCAGAAACTATGGAATTAAAATGTGCAAAGTTGAAGGTTAAATTAACTAACAAAAACAATTAAGCAGCAAAATGTGCATCATACAAAGGAACTGAGACAAATCTTAAAGTGAATAATTATGCTCGAGTTTTATAGCTTACACGATCAGAATCACATACATTCATACTCAGACTTACACACCAACACGATTGCATACTTGAATTTACAAGTTTACAGGTCTGGATTTTTGAACACGATTATCCTCCATAACTCTAGGGTGAGGCCAATATGGCCATATAGTAAAAATGTATTAAATCTTAGAAAATCTTCTTATTTACCCCAATATCTATTTGTTAAAAAACTAAATACATGGTTATGATGCATATGTCCAGGAAGCCCTCTACCAAAATTGTGAAATTCATGGCCCCTGGGTCAGGGGTTCAGGCTTTAGGGTGGGGCCAATATGGCCATTTAGTAAAATTAATTAAATCTTAGAAAATCTTATCTACTCCCATATATATTTGTTAAAAACTAACTACATGGTTATGTTATACTTGATGTCTTATACCTAAATTGTGCAATTCATGACACCTGAGACAGTGGTTTAGGCCTCAAGGCAAGGCCAATATAGCCATATAGTGAAAATTTATTAAATCTTAGAAAATCTTCTATTTTACTCCCACACATGTAGGAAAAATCTGTATGCATTGTTATTATGTCCACTAACTCCTCTAAATTGTGAAATTCATGGCCCCTGGTTCAGGGGTTCAGGACCTAAGGGGAGGGGGGGGGGGGCAATATGGCCATATCCTGTATATACAGAGAAATAGTCACCCCGTTTTATTTTCGCCTCTTTCGCCCTCGTTGTCAGCGGGCGAATTTAAGACTGGGCGAATTCCAATGTCTCAGATAATCTCTCTTTAAACACAACTTTCTTTGGACGAATTCAAGACGGGACGATACCGTTTGCAAGTAAAGAAGGGCGAAAATAGCACGGGGCGAAAATAACCCTGTATACAGTAGTGTTAATGCATATAATGTTCAAAAATCCTCTTTTCTTCTCGCACACACCTGTAAGAAAAACTGACTTCATAATTATGTTAACCAGGAAGTTCTCTACTAAAATTTTTAATTTCATGTTCCCAAGGAGTATGGATTTTGACTCTAGGGCAGTGGCAAAATGGATGTATAGTGTTAATGCATATAATGTTTAAAAATTATCTTCTCTACTACCACACACCTATAAGGGAAATTGAATTAATGATTTTGTAGAGCAGGGAGCCCTCTGCCAAAATTCTAATTTTCATGTCCCCCGAGGTAGGGGTTCTGACACTAGGGATAGCCAAAATAGTCATATAGTGTTAATTAATGCATTTAATGTTTAAATTATTGTCTTCTTTACCTTTACTTCAGCTGATACTGAATAAAAACTGACTGCATATGAATAAAGAAAATAAAGCCATCTATCAAAATTTGAAATTGCATGTATCCGAATGTAGGGATTTGAATTTAGGGCGGGGCCAAAACACTCAAATATAGTGTATAGGGTAGGGGTTCTTAATGCAGTGTGTGACCAAAAGTAATTTTGTGTTAATGTATATAATGTTTAAAAACGTCTACTGACACAGAATAAAAACTGACTATACATTTAGAAAAAAGCATTGAGCTGTCATCTTAAGTAATATTTCATGTCACTTACATGTACGGCAAGGGTTATAGCTGGGAGGGGGTATATATTTGTCTAATTATTTTATTCTGCTCAGGAATTTCAGTGAAAGAAATGAGTAAATTCACAAATATAGGAAAGAGTAAGAATGGAGCTGTCTATCAAAGTTAAAGAGCATGGTCACGATTTTGGTAAAAAAAAATATTTTTTCGATTTTAATGTTTTAATGCTTTAGTAAGGCATTTTAACCGGCAACCAAAATTTGATTGTCATTCGTTGAGTTATAAGCGAGTTACAGAGCTTACGATTCTTTACTATGTAAACAAAGCTTTTGTTGACATTTTGAATGTTGAAGTAAAAATTCCATTTTTAGACTGAAAATGAATGTGTTAAGAAAATAGACAAATCAGCTTGAAAAAGATGTTTTACTGGTATATTGAACCTATGTAAATAAAAACAGGGCACGAGCCTTGTTTACATGGCAAAGAATTGTGAGCCCTGCATCTTGCTTATAACTCTACGACTGACTCTCAAATTTCATTTGATCATTAGAAATGCATTCCTAAAGCATTTTAAATAATACAAACAGAAAAATAAAATTTGACCAAAATTGTGATCATGCCCCTTTAAAACATTGTGAAAATTTTGAAAGAGTTCAAGGGGGGTGGTGGTTAACAGTTAATGGAATTATCTTCCCTTGCTTCTTCATAATAGAGTTATCTTCCTTTGCTTGTTCATGTATCTAGTAATTAGTCATTGAATATAATGTAATTATAAAGAAGTTTATTATCAAAAGAGTTATGCAAGTCTTTTTATTATTTCCAACAAAAACAAATGATTTTGGTATATAAATGCCAGATGGTAATTAATTGTCAATTAAGGTTGATTATTCAAAAAATGGAACTGGAGAAGTGAGTAATTCATGATGGCTTTTAAAGCTTTTTTTTTTTTTGGTTGTTTTTGTTTTTGTTTAAATGCACACAGGGAGAGTTTCTGTCTGCCCCTGGGGATGGGGGATGAGAGGATGTTTTAGATAAAACATGTGCACTAGCCACCTTGTTTTAGGTTATCTATGAAAACATATACACATAAAACCCATCCTGAAAGCTAACAAATATGGGGAAATTATTTTGCACCTTTTCAATATTAGGTCATGTACTCTATTAAGATCTTTGAGTTTTTCGTTAAAATTATAGGTTTCATAGTCCATTTTGAAAGATTTCAGGCAGGGAGGTGGTCGTCATTACATTAATTTATAATTTTTCTACTCCAGAATAAAAATTAATTAAATGCATATATGTGACTCCACGACAAGTTTGTGTGTAGGTTATATGCTACTCAGGTGACCGTTAAGGCCTATTGGCCTCTTGTTTTTTAGTATTTGGTTACAAAAATGAATTTATTTATATATACACTCTATACACACTTTTCTTAATAATAGTCATAAAACTCGTGTATCGTTATTTCAAGACCCACAGAACTTCATTACTCTAGGTATAATATTTTTAGTCATTTCACGAAACGGGGATGCTAGATTTTATATCATATGATTGGTATTAAATTAAAGCTCCAAGATTGGGTGATCGATGTAATGAATCGATTAAAGCTCCAATTTACCAAAGTGTATTTCCACAGCGATCAATCAGCTTAAATATAAAGCCTGATTACACAACTCTAGTTCTGATAATCAATACTTTCAACGCTTTGTTTACATGATTAAAATAAATCTTATTTAATATTTCAATATATACAAAAAATATTGTGTAACTTGCTTAAAATTAAACATTGAAATTGCATTTATCACTTTTATTCAATTTCATTAAGGTTGTATGGGACATCTATCAATACTTATGTGGATTAAAGTATATTATAACTAAAATACAATCACCGATTTAGAATTTTCACCAAAAAAATACGTTTTAAAAATTTT
This sequence comes from Magallana ariakensis, assembly GCA_020458035.1. NCBI lineage: Eukaryota > Metazoa > Mollusca > Bivalvia > Ostreida > Ostreidae > Magallana > Magallana ariakensis. The sequence continues at coordinate 49,507,971 of CM035816.1, forward strand.
TGGAAAGGTAAAAATTTCAAAATCCCCAACGGGATTCGAAGTCATAACTTACATTTTCGTAGTGAAACCTCTAACCCACTGCGCTACGCTGTTAAGTGACAATTATGGGAAAGGAACTATTTATAAAATTAAAATTGATTTTATTGTTTATTTCATTAAATAGTACGTCACAACATGGAGGTGGCCCATGCCACCTTAAGTACTAGGATCCCAAAGACACTTTTAATAGATCATTGCCTTTAATAAGGTATAATGGGACACCTACATATTGTGAGGTATTGGTAGTTCTGACTTTTCATACAACTTAAGATCAATTCTCTGTAAATATCAAAATTTGGTGGCCACGAAGAGTCACCGATTTTCTTCATGTTTCATATTTTGATACCCTTTGGTGAAAAAAGATGCAAGACAACCTTAAAGGGTTGGGGACCGGTTGCCGTGATAACAGAAGCAAAAGATTGAAAAAGGGCCATTTTAAGCTTTTTTGAACACAAATTGTAAGAGATTGCAGCATTTTCAGCTATACAAAATAAATTAATCACATGCAAAATATTGTGAATTTTGATATTATTGAAAATCTTCCATGGGCAAATGAATAGTTTAATATATAGTGTTACCATGGTAACTAAAAAGCACCTTAAAAATAACATTTTTTCATTTTATTTGAATATAAATAGTTTTAAATGGAAAAAAATTAAACTGTTGTTTTAGTTTGGCAACAAAGATAATATAACTGAAAATTAAAATCCGTTGCTTTGGTAACAACAACTAAAAATCACAAAAATCTGCATATTTGAGGTACTTTTGAAGACTTTTAACTCATACCTGGATCATGATACTTTGACCAGAATGATTAAACCTGTCCTCAACTTTAATGCAATATCAGTTGAAGTTGCATTTAAGAAAAAGACATGGCAGTTGCTATGACGTTTTGAACAATTAGGACTTTCTTTATGATTTTCTAAAGTCCACATAATTCCTTAGCAACGGTAGTTTTAAGATGCTGAATACTGCTTGAATATATATGATATAAAAATTTAGCATGCTTCCCACAAATAGCAACAAAAAATGGTTCTAAATTGTGTTTAAAAATAGCATTTTCGCTTGAACGAATTATTATTGTTTTCTTCATTTTTTCTTATTTTTAACCTTGTCACCATAGCAACAAGTGTCAATATTTTATCTAACATGTATATTTTAAATACAGCAATAAAGCTATGAGTTTGGTTTAATGACAACTTCTATGATATTTAAAAAATATGAAAAAATCGTGTTTTGAAAATAATTTTTGGTTTCCATGGCAATATTCTTAAGATTTTGATTTGCCCACCAATGTTTTTCTATAATTTGAAAATTGATTATATAGTCAATTCAAAATTTTATATTTTATAACTTAGATAAGCTGTAATTACTTTATATATTGCTTTGAATTTGCTAAGATTTGCCATTTTTCTATCTTTGGCCTCCGTTTCCATGGCAACGGTAACCCTTAGCAACAAATGTATGGCATCTTGCTACTTATTACATCAATATGTATCATTGTATGCAATATAAAGAAAATAGGTGACATATGTTCACAGTTTTTTCATAGCTTCAAATGTTTTTGACAGTTTTATTTATTAGTACTCTTTTTTAAAATAACTGTTTCTTTCAAATGGGCTGGATCATGAAAACTCCATACTTATGTTTGTCTGTCGGTATGAATGAATGAAGTGGTGGGTTTATAAATGTAGGTATGAATCTGTACATGTTTATGTTAAACAACAAGTTAACAATTTATATATGACAAAAGTCAAGATTATTATTCAAAATTCAATTATCCCTTGTCTTGTATACAAAAAATATCAATGATATATCACTCTGTAAACTGGTAATACTATATTCTATAGATTATTTTATAACACCACTACTTGACTTTGTATTTTGGAGAGGGTTTATATACATAGGCTCTGCCTCCACGGAACGGTTGTTTCATCAATTGAATAATGTACATAACGAAAGTACATGACAATTTGTACATGTAATTATTTTACAATGACAATGACGATTTCTTTATTCTGTTCTCTTAACTGCATAAATTACAGTGTTGAGAAGAATCAAATGAACAATAACACATTGCGGTTTTAATTTCACGGTATATATCATACCATCTACCTCGTTTTATAGGCAATTTAGCGTTACCTGTTCTAAAAGTACAATAAAATCTGATAAAGGCAGATACAATAAGTATTTTTCCAAGGATAACGTGGTTTTAAAAATTCTATAGTTAATACCTTTTGATGAATTATACGTTTCACTATTCCATGACTGCTTGAATTGGTCCAGGAGTATATGAAAAACAGATTTCTTATGCCACTGGATATTTACATTTTGTTGGTACAAAATAAAAGATAGACCACAACCATTCAATATTTGAACAATAAATTTAAACCAGGGTCTGTTCATTTTACCCATTACATACTGTAATTTTGACGAAACTTTTAATTATTTTGTTGAAAAACAAGTTTGATCCAAAATGCAATCATGCAGCCTTTAACATTAATTATTAATGGATATCGTCCGAGTTCCCCCATAAACCATATTGTATTGTATTGTTTATTTGCTAAAATTCACATGGATTATAAGCAGTTGAAACATATGTACATAATTATAAATATATAACGTTACACTCTATCCAATCAGAAGCAAACAGTTCGCTATTGACGTTATACAATATTCTAAAAAATTATTATTCATACATGTACATTCATAGGAGGAGAGACCCTATAAATCAATAAATCAAATGATTATGTAAATAATAATAATAATAATAATAATAATACATCAGTTGGATGTACTAGTTATCCGACATCCCGTTTTTTACCTGCCTCACGCAGAAACATTGCGAGATGGCACAGTTGTTTGCGATTATGAATGGCAAGGAGTTGAACTAACTTAAACATTGAAGGACAAGACCAGTAATATTTTTTTAAATACAATACCCGTAGACTTTTATAAAATGGACAGATAAGTATAAAATGGAATTCATCCTCGACTTCACCTAAATTACAATATTTACAGATACGCATTGATCTGACAGTTCCATTATAACGGTCTTGTTCTACCAAAAGCATATGCGATGGCAGTCTATATTTTGTTAAAAGGACAACAAGGTTTTCCGGAATATTTTTACGCAAATAAAATTGTAACTGAAAAGTGTCAGGCAGATACTTGTACAATAAACATTTAGAGGATGACTCGAAAAATGCGTCTCTTTCCTGTATAAAAAAATCAGACAACCTTTGCTTTACAATTTTAAAGAAAACATTAGTGTTAGCCACATTTTGTGAAAGCCAGACATATAAATTGGTGTTGAAGACTAGGTTTAAGATATGTTTACAAAATTTCAGATGTTATTTTTCAACCAGTGTAATATTACCAAATCCCCAAACTTCACATCCATATAGTAAAATAGGTTTCACAATTTGTCAAACATATCTAATTTACAATCAATTGACATATTGTGTTTTCTACATTTGCTTACATTGTATTACACTATACATAGCTTTAGTAGCCTTTTCACAAAGTTCTTTCACATTGATATTGAATGATCCGTTTTTACAAAAATGTACTCCAAGGTAATTAAAATTATCTACAATTTCTAGACTAATGTATCCGTACATAAATGAATAATCAACATGTGATCTACACGAACTACAGACAGAAAAATTTCAAATCATGCACTATATTTTAATCACCATACAAAGTCCTTGATACGTTGGTAAAGTATGGAGCAAATTAAGATGGTTCGTTACTATTCTCTATTTACTCTATTCTTCTGAGTTTTTACAATTATCCTCTAAATCTTCACTTTTTACACCACCTTCTTTAAGATCTTTTGAGTCATTTTCGTTGTCCCCGCCGTGTCTATTCCATAGTGCAAGTTCACAACCCAGAAATCCAATTAAAGCACAGGTTACAAAAACCACAGTAATCACAATTATGCACACCAGCAAATAAACAGGGTCCTCGTTTGCGTTACTCGAGCTATACTGGAAGCGACGTTTTTTATTTTGCTCGAAAGATCCATAAATATCTCTCAATCCAAATTCGTCCACATACATAGATGGCAAAGGTACGCAATTGTACGCAGGAATTGTTATCGATAATGCTACACCAAGATAGGAATGACTACTCGACATCATCTCACTTTTGGAAATGTTCTAACAATACTGTGACATCATAATGACAGTATCAACGTCATATTCATAGTTACGTCATTATATGAACATTTTCATGATTAATGAGTGACGACATAATATGAACAAGATTAAGCTATGAAAAATTGATATTTACCTTCTGATCTTCATATAGGCAACATTTTAATAGAAGTATAATATTTCTAGTTTACTTTCTTATATGGATTTTGCCATTTCGGTTTCCATATGGATCGGCCCGAAATTTACTATTAGATTCTATGGGGTATTTTATTTGGGGTCACGATCTATATAGAAAATGATTCCAGTATCCTTTTGGTGTTATATCCATTATGACATCGTAGTTGATTTAATAGTAGTATATCCTTTAAGCGGTTTATAAAAAAAGCGTAAACTGTTCCAAACCATTTTATATCGTATAAAACTAATAAATATTTGAATTCATTGCTTATAATTTAATTTTTTGCTATTAACTGTAGATAAAAACGGTCATTTAACCCTAAAAATGACATCAAACTGTACAAAATTCAAACGTAACGTCAGGCGGATTAATACGTTTTTTGACGTTAGTCGTATATACTGCTTTTAGAGAAACTGTAGGGCATTCTGGAAATATTTCATTCGAAAAAAAAAACTCAAATATTTGTAACTGGTTTCCATCATACATATATTTCATTGAAAATGATAGTTGAAAGCACGACTTTTTCACCGCGATTATATTAAAACTAGGACCTATAGTGCACCTTACAAAATCCAGCTATTGATTTAAAGCATTATTGAAAGAATTCATGTCAAATTTCTGTAGGCCCCTTTCATTTACTCAGTCTTGACCATACCTTATTACTTCCCCGCGTTTTATATATTAGGAATATTTCTATTATAAACTACTAAATATACTATTATATTAGAGTTGTGGTGAAATTGTGGTTTTTTTTAAATAAATGTCCACCATCAGGCATGGTCGTGGGAAGTCCTTTTTTAACGTCCCTCTAAATACATTTGCATTCTGTGGCAACATTGGCATAGAGGAAATTTTTAGTTAAAAAAAACAACCCAAAGTTGTTCAGAATGGTGGCATGTTTCTTCTGATACTCTGTCGATAAATTATTAGCCATATTGACTATTCAGGAAGTCCTCACCGTGCATTGTTCTCTACAGGAACACAGTCAGTTTGTAGGAGCCGTTGTAGTGCTCGTCTTTAATAATGTCTCGAAAGAACATTCGTAAAACATGCATGTATGGTGGGGGATTTCGGCTTTGTAGTGGATACAGCAAGTAAATTGTATTTCAAAAGTTATTACCTCGCCAATGACTACATAAAATAAAAGGTTGTGCAGCCGTGCACAAACCAGTTGGACTCAGCCTTATTAACATTTTAATATCTTTTTGAATTAAACTTGAAACTTGAATTGATTAATATCTACATCTACATTGTACAGCATTCCATCAATCCTGATGATTATATGCTGGCGCTGCGTGAGACGACCAAAGAATAAGAAAGAAATATATAAAATCAACTAAGTGCTAGAACAAAAAAAATAACAGTTAACATCTCGCATGAAAAAGTATATGTACATATGTATTTGCATAACACTTTATAGAAATTTTAGAGTTATGGGACATGATTTGGGACTACAGTTTTGAACTGGTCCAAGGGGGCTACTGACACCACCGAGTGTGGAAGGGAGTTCCACAGTGTCACTGTGTGAGGAAAAAAGCTGTATTGGTAGTAATCTGTCCGTGTACTGAAGGTCTGAAAATGAAGATGACTAGTATTATTAGTATTAATATAAAATATTTATAGTCTACATATATTTCTTCTGTGGTCTAGTGCTGGCCAATTAATATCCATACTAAACAAAATAAAATAAACATGTGAATTTTTTGTAGATATTTATTGAATTCATAACATACTGTTTAGTATATTCTTGAATTACTTGGAGTAATTCAGTTCAAAGTATCTGTCTAACTATATAAATATACATTAACATGTACAAATAGTTTCAATCACAGGGCCGTTGTCATGGAATTCTTGGCCTCCTCCGCCAGGGACTGCAGTTTTTTCAAGCTCTCCATGTCACTGAAATCTCCATAATCATTCAGCTGAAATCAATGCAAAAAATTATGAATTTTCTATAAAACTTTAGTTAGGAATATGAGATCTAAAAAAAACCATTATTCTACATGTTTATTTGTTAATTATAACATACAGAAGAAAATTGGTGCTAACTGATATTATCTTTAGCTAAGTACATGTAGCATTTGTAAAAAAAAAAAAAAAAGAAAAAAAAAAAGATAATTATATATACGAGAAAATGAATCTTAAAATAGATTATAAATCTTCCTAAAAACATGAACCAAAATGAACATGTGCAATACTTCATCACAATAATGAGAAAATCTCAGCCCGAGAGCCGTCATACATTACATAAAATGCTATTATATATCCCTTAGAAATTACATAAAATGCCATCATATCCCTTAGAAATTGCATAAAATGTCATTATATCCCTTAGATATTATATAATTTGCCATCATATCCCTTAGAAATTATATAATATGCCATCAAATCGCTTAGAAATTACATAAAATGCTATCATATCACTGCCATCATATCCCTTAGAAATTACATAAAATGCCATCATATCCATTAGAAATTGCATAAAATGTCATCATATTCCTTAGAAATTATATATAATATGCTATCATATCACTTAGAAATTATATAAAATGCCATTATATCCCTTAGAAATTACATAAAATGCCATCATATCCCTTAGAAATTACATAAAATGCCATATCACTTTGAAATTACATAAAATGCCATTTCATGTATATCCCTTAGAAATTATATAAAATGCCATCATATCCCTTTGAAATTACATAAAATGCCATCATATCCCTTAGAAATTACATAATATGCCATCATATCACTTAGAAATTACATAAAATGCCATTATATCTATAAGTTAAAGGAATGTGATACATGTATTACAGATTCCTAATTAAATGTGAGGAGTTAATTTCCATTTTAAAATCAAGAGAAGCAACCCTCGTAGATGTGCACGCTTTTGTTTTGCAGAAAGTTTTGAACTTTGTGAAATTATTACAAAAAATTGGTGATTTGATTTTACATTTTCATGATTTGATAAAAAACAGTGGAATTGCAGAATTAAAGAGACAGTACAACTGAAAACCCATGTGTGAATAACTTCAGATTTACCCATTGTATCATTAAGAAATAAGAAATAATGTTGATTGTGACAGTTGAAGTACATAAAAATCCCTTTCACATACCTAATTAAAGTAATTATGAGCTTTCGGAAAAGGGTCGTACAAACCGGAATAATGTTATATCATTTATTTGTACCACGTGGATTTTGATTGACAGTAATTGACATGTGCTGAAAACTACAAGATCTTTGCCCGACTACGGTGGGACTCTCTAAATGGAACACATCATTACTTTCTCGATAATTTATTAATGGTTTACCAATATCAGTTCATTTTAAAATGAACAGACATAAATATGTCAAATAACCCCTCAAGGGGCCTCACCTACAAAAATGAATTTAGGTTGTAGCAACTCCTATATTAAACACGCAAAGTTCAAGCTTACAAAATAATAATTGTGGTTATTTTAAAAACTTTAAACAATTATTACCTGGGAGAAGTAGAAAAGATATATTTCTATCAGCAAATTAAATGTGTCCAGGAGAATCTTCACGAGCCCTGCATGTGTTTTGTTTACAGTAAAAACACATGCGTAATAGTATAGAAGGCTGAACCCGTTGCGATATAAATATGTATGAGATATTCTTAACTATTAATTTAAATGAAATTATTTAATAATTAAATTTATTTCATGGAAAAATTTGTAATTTTCTGAAAGTTTATACATTTATGAGTAGTACAAAAATACTGAATCAGATCGGAAAATATTTTCAAGTCGGTTTTTTAATAAGATGCGCCATACTGTCTCTTTAAGTACTGGCATAAAATAAGGAATTTACAATACTTACATCTACATGTCATTTCATAATACCTGAGCTCCATACGATTCTATGTCCACTATGAACTGCTGTCGGATTTTATCGTCATCCGTCATGCCCTGGTTGCCAGCATTTTTATCCGTCCCTCTGTTTTTCTTCAGTCTCTTTAGACTATCTTCCACCTTTTTAACCGACATTAGTACATCGGATGTTGCAGAATAATATCTGTAAAATGATTAAAGTTAATCAAAGAATAAAAATTTTGTCAAAATCATGAAAAGCCCTCCAAAACACAAGTAACTTGATTGAGGTTCACAGAACTTGAAAATTTTACTATTATACAACTAAACTTTGTAAATCAAAACAGGAAAATACATGTTAGTAACAATATTAAGAGATCTTGAAAATTCTAGGATTAAAGTTTAAAGTTAGTTGACTTGTAACAATAAAAACCTACGAATCAGTTAGGTTGTCAAATACTCTTTGAAACATCTGAAGTTTTAGCTTCTCATCCAAAATCTCTCCGTGTTCTTCAGTGAACATCTTAATGGGTTTTAGTAAGTTTATCACATAGCTGGACTGTTTACTGGGTACCTAAAACAATCAGACAGGACAAAATAACACATCTTGTATTTAATTTCATCATGCACTTGTTGGATAATCTATTCATTATAACATTAGAATGTGACTGTGCTCTTAATCATCAAAACCTTGCTTCTTGATTGTCTTGGTAATGAAAATAGGTAAGCATTTAGGTCTACCTCTTTCATCAAATTCTTTACAAAAAATATCTATCAAATACATGTAATTCTTTCAAATAATTTCTTATTGCTTTATTTTTCATTTAGTTTTAATCTATCACTCTAAAAAAAATAATAAAAACAACTCATATCATGATTGATTCTGCTAGAATAATTAACCTAATGAAAAGAGTAATGAAAAACGGTAGATGTCAAATGTCAAATGAGTGCTAAACTGGTACCTCTTTATTGGTTCTCCTGTACAGTCGTGGAATGTCGTTGACTTGTTTCAGATGTACAGAACACTGTGTGGATATTTCCTCCACCAGATGAGCTTGGAATCGTGGCAGTTTGGTTTTTATCTCTTCACTGCACTCTTTTAAACATTCTGTTACAAACAAAATTAATCTCATAATACACAAGAAAACTTTTAACACAATGATTCAGCTAACTTAATAAAATGCAGAATCAAGGTTATATAAATCAATATTCTGTTTGTACAGTACAATAAGGGCTGAACATATTAGTTTGAAAGGACAAAGAAAATTTCATTAAAATCTAATAATGAAACTCCATGTCTGCTTTTATGCGTATGCTTATGATTAAAATCATGAAGCTTCTTTAACAAAAATTGAACTGTATTTTTCTTTTATTTTTTCTGTATTTTTGCTTCGGTATCCATCATGCAAGATGGATTTGGAAAGGAAAAAACTTTCTGTAAGAGAGTTGAAATTTCATGAAATAAAAGGGCTAAATTTGATGGTTGGTAAAAAAAAAATTGTGTATGTTGATCAGTGTCAAATGTTTAGCAGACATCAATTAGATGAGTATCAGGCAATCAAATCCATTCCTATAAATATTTAGATTTTATTTTAAAATTTTTGAAAATACAGTGTTCTTCATTCATTCAACACATAAAAGATTTTTTTGTTGAATGTGTGGAATTGGGGCATGAATTATTCATGAAACCAGAAAACATATCAAGGAGTTGGTCCCAAGTGAGTAGACACTTAAGAGGCTGGTATGGGGGTACCCTGACTACCCTCATGGTGAGATGCCAGTAACTCTGACTTGTATTATGCAAGCAGACAGTATTCACCCTAACACTTATTGACTACATATTCCTAGAGAAACAAATTCTCATTATGGAAATGATGTCAAAATACATGAATACTGTTTTCATTCTTGATTTTCAATTTCTATGATTACAGTTTTAAGGATTTAGGATAAAGGAATTCACATGTATATGCAATGCGATTTGGTCTGTACCTCTGACATCTTCCAAATCTGTATATCCAACAGCTATCAGTCTTGGTTTTATTGTGCTATCAAATAACTGGAATATCTAAAAACAAGTATTAACAGTGAAATAATGGTACATTTATTACTGAAAAAGTAAACAATGCTAATTAATTAATTAATTGAACAACAGATACTGAGCAAATTAAAACAAGTACATTACTCACACAAGATGCTAGTTTGAGGGCATCAGACATCAGACTCAGTAGTTGCCCGTCAGTAGCTGGGGGACTTGGGGGAGTTGTTTCCCCTTCTGATGGAGTGCCAGCCCGATCACCACTCCCATTTTGCTTGTCTGTAGGTAACGTTGGCTTTGGTTTACTGCTTTCAGCTGCATCTTTTTCACTTAATTTCCTTTTCTCAATCTGGGACCAAAAATTAAGTAAAGAAAGTTAACAGATGAGGTGACATGATTATGCTACTCTTCTTGATTTTTGATGCATCTTTCTGGATAACACATTTATAATTATATCTGTTTCCAGGGCCAAAACATTTAGTCTAGCTCAATTTTGAGTTTTGATCTCACTTTTACAAAAAGAATGTATAGTTGAAAAGTGATATTGATGTATCTTCATTGTTTTACTTTGACTAGAGTTTTACTTTGACTAGAGTTTTACTTTGACTAGCTGCCCATTGTCCTGTTGTTTTTTGTGCTATATGTGGACACTTGATTCCCTATACTACTTACCTCAGTCTCAAAGCACTCATCCAGCCAGTGAGTGTATCTACTGAGGAGCTGAAGGTTAAGCTTCCAGAATCGATTGCATAACAGATCCAGGTACACCTCATCCGACCAGCAGCTGAGGAGGGAGGTCCACAGAACAGCTGTGGAATGAAGGCGGAACTCGGAGGCACCTACAAGAGTCAAATACATGTATCATATTTCAAGGCTTCTATCAAACATGTTGGTGATAAAGGCTGTTTAAAAGTTGTAATTCATTCTTTTTTAACTAATCTCATATATAACTAGCATTTACACAAAGTACACTTAAAAGAAGTTGTTAAAATCTATCAAAGTGGAGAGCATACATGTAATTGAAATGTTTAGGTCGATAAAAGGTAGTTTGTAGAGCAGAAAGTTTGGTTGTGATTAATAAAATTTAACAAAAAGCTCTCCAGAGCCTCTTTTTAATCTTTGTTTGACATATTTTCTCTCCTTTTTCAAAAGATAAATACAGTTGAACTTGGATATCTCGAATACTGATATCTCGAATACAATGGATATGTCGTAGTGATTTGTAAGTCCCAACCACTTATTTTTTTAAAGTATTTTACCCTCGATATCCTGAATACTCGGATATCTCGAAGTTTATAAACAGTACCATTTAGTATGAGATAATGAACTTTGACTGTAGCTGTATTTCATCACAAGATTTTCATGTATACCTGATGCTCTGTTGAATGGAATGTCTAGAGCTGTCTCAAAATCACCAGCAATATCTTGAAACCTGAAAGAAACGTAAGTACCAAATGATATGAATTTGACAAACATACAAACTCAAGACTCTACTCACTAAAACAATGCCCATCTCTCTAAAAATAGCAAACACAAAACATCAATTATGCAAATTTTATAAACAAATATATGTCATTGTACATGTAACTATTTGATTTCAATTATATTATTACAGGTTCCTCCAAAAAATTAAGCTTTATGTTCAATGAAGAAATGTGTGGTCTGAGGTTCCTAAACATACATAAATTGGTGCTTGAAGGTACAGCATTCATTAAATGTTATGCCATAGTATACATGTACTTGAATGCATATGAAGAGGTACAGATTTATTTTATCTTTTATTGCTTATTTTCTTCATAATTATGTTGCATAGGTTTCCCATCAGCCAAGATAACAAAGATAAAAAAAACAATAACTGGTAGGCTTGCCTTTTAGTCCCCTACCGGTTTCACCGGAGGGGACTATAGCTTTCCTCTGCGTCCGTCAGTCCATCTGTCCGTCTGTCTGTCCCACTTCAGTTTTCCACACTTTTTTTCTTTATGCATTTGAGGAATAATATGAAACTTGCTGAACAGCTTCAAAATGTCAAACTACAGATCAAGTTTACACTTTTGTAGCGTCTGGTTGACATATTTTCGAGAAAATTAATTTTTTATATTCCAATTTTTTAATGTTCGGGTTCGTTATCGGGTTTGGTGTGTATTGAATAAACGAGGCCAGTATGTAGTCAGTAATAATATCATGCGTTACTTGTACCATTCCTTTTATCATTTCTAACAAACAAATAAATTCTGTAAAATAGTGTCAAGCATTGTGTTGTAAATTTAATCGGCAGGGTTTTTTTTTGTATTATTACAATCGGGTTCGTTGTCGGGTTGGGCTGTTTAACTGTTTGGTTTGGTTCGGGGTACAGAAGACGGTAAGAAATGATATTGTGCATAACAGTGCATTGTTTTCACAAATTTTTACCAGCAAATACAGAATAGACTTGGCGAAATTACAGGAGATGAAATAAAGAGTTATTTTACCTATTTTGTATTTAATTTCTATATCAACTATATACATGTAGTTTTAATTTCCTCTGTTCTTTTATCTCTGATTAAAGCATGACATCTCGTTTACAATAGCTCTGAAATAGTTGTGTGCTTGGAAGCTTTCATAGAATAATACAAACCGGTAGGGGACACGTATTGCTTATGCAATACTCTCAGAATGCTTGTTTAAATTGCTTCACTTTTAGTAGTCATGAAGATGTGTAATGCCACTGTAATATTATGTACCAGTTAACTGCTGGCTATGAGGATGATAGAAAGTTTGTTGTTCCCCCCAGACAGCAACAACTGGCCGAGATAAATAGTTTCTGTCAAGGGGGACAATAAACTTGCTTTTGTCTGAATAATCGGTGAATAGGTACTTCATAGTTATATCAAAGAATACTTGCCATGATGCAGAGTAAACAAATTCAAGTTATTGAACTTCAGGATTAACTCAGCAACTCAGATAAAACCAGAGGTGTTCCAAGATTAAAAACGAGGGAAATTGAATGCTGCAGGTGAATAGTTTTGATGACTTTTCACCATGAGCAAATAGTATAGTAAGATAAAATAGCATGTTTAAATATTCATCGTAATTTGACATAGAAAAAAGATACTCAGAGATACTGTATAATAAAAGAGTATATTAGACATTGACACATGAGACCTGCAGGATTCATAACTTTACACACATTGTACCTGATTTGGTAATAAACTGGGAGGCTCCATTTCGTCATGAAGGCATGGTAACTGCTATGGTCTCTCAAACGTTTGACACTTGCCTTTGTCCCACATTGCTTTTCAAAATCATCCAAGAACTGCATACTTGATTTGAATCTCTAGAAGCAGTGCAATAAATGAAGGATATAGAAATTGCAAATGTAAATGAATCCAAATGTAACTGAATCCAAATGTAACTGAATCCAAATTGTTAAATACAGCTGAGTTTTTAGTATCTTTTTTATATTGACTCAAAAAGCTTTCAAATATTGCTTGGAGTTTGCTTTCCAAAAAGTTTAATATCATGCATGAAAATTCAATTACATGTATTGCATTATTATTGATTAGCTTTCATTTCAGAGCCTATTATCATACAAATACATCATACACTTTTTGGTAATAAACTGGGAGGCTCCAGTACAGAATTCGTACAGAACTTAATATACAGCTACGTACAAACTTAAAGCATGTTTTAGTGATAGCTCACTATGACTAACATGTGTTTCATTATAATTATTTCACATATACATAGCACTGTATATAATTACAGTTGCTTACTTTATGGAAAACATCAGGATTTCCAGGTGCAAAGATAGAATGTGTTCTGGCTTCAATGTTACTGACAATTTCTGGCCAAATGGCATTAACAAGGAAGTCATATCCTCGCACAACTTCTGAAGATCTGTGGTACAAAAAAAACCAAGATTACTGTATATTTACAACATTGATCAAATACAAATGATTTTATAAAAGCCAAATTTAAATAAAAAAGTTATGCAATCTCAGAAAATCAAGTTTGTATTCCCCTAATAAATTTCCACAAATAAAATCCTTTGTTCATAACAATGATATTCTCTGTCCCAACAGAATCATTGACAATGACATAGTCCCATGAATCTTATGGACAATTTATTCTCTATCAGTGCCCTTGAGTAAGTACAGTAAAACACGCTTATAACGAAGTGCCAGGGACGGGCGATTTTGCTTCGTTATAAGCGTAATTTGTTATATCCGTCAAGTTAACAACATGTAATAAAGTCACGGGGAATGAAAATCACTTCGCTGTAAGCGTCAATTCTTTATAAGCGTGTTTGCTACAACCGTGTTTTACTGTACTGACTCTGACCTTTTACTTTGACCATTCAGTTGATAAAAAAAATAACCAATATAATCTTGATCTTGAGGACATTTCAAGACAAAAATGACATAAGCAACAACAAAATGTTGTAAAAGTGACATTTTAAGCTAAAAACCTTAATTGATTGCTTACCCTGGACTGCCTGCCAGCGTGACCTCCTTCAGTATATGACAATGCTTAGGAATAAACTCCAACACTTTTGCGTACATCCCGTCCAAGCCCTTACTTTTAACACATTGCTCACTGATGACCTGTACAATGGTTTACTATATAATCACTAATCATCATATAAATGTTTACCAAAAATCAATACTCAAAATTGGTTTTTATGAAAAAATAATCTTAAAAAGGTCTTCTTTTCCTTTAATCATTATTATTCATGTTTATCTATCACATGTATCAATACCTGTTGGTTGATCAGAAATTTAAATCTAAATCAGAAATAAAATCTATTTGTTCTGAACATGATGCAAACTTGAAACATTTCTTTAATTTTTCATAAATATTTACTACACTACATATATCTATACGTTTATCTAATGAATTATTCCACACTGGAAAAGCAATAATTTTTTTTTCAATGAAAAAATAGGAAATTAATTTTTAAAGGAAAAAAAATAAAGAAAAATATATGCTAATACATAAATCAATCACACCTGCAACATTAAATCACCATCACACATACATGTACATGTATTTTGAAATCAACACTTCTATCTGTTTTTATTTACCTCTTCCATGTATGATCTCACCACATTCTGTCGGAAGAGATTCTCAGCATCCTTTATTTTGTCGATGAGTGCGTATGTCCTCAGACACTGGTGAAGGACCTGGGTGTTCCCCTTCTGGAGCCCCTCCAGTAACTGACCCTCCAGACTGTACTGTAGCGTTGTTGTGATGTTAGCTATCCTCTAGTATGAAAAATGTACATTCTATATAAAAACATTTAGGAAAATAGAAATCTATAATGAATATACTGTATGTTCTTTATAAAAATCATCAGGTAAAAAGCTAACCACTAGTATGAAAAATGTACATTCCACCTTTAACATTAGAGAAAAAACTGCACTTTTACTTATTTCATTACGCAGTACTCTTATAAGTGCATTTTTTTCTCAAAATCCATCATCAACCTTAAAATCCACCATTACTTTATTTCTATGTAAAAATTATGTAAATGAGTCTATAATACTCTCCTTAATTAAAAAGTTTCGTTTTCAGGCCAAAACAACTATGTTTCAAGAATTCAGTTTGAAAAGGGTAAAACTGAAAAAATTAAATTATCATTAAAAAAAATAAAAATTTTACTCTCACTTTTACATGCATTGACATTCAAACAATGGCTACCAGTAATTCAAAGATGCTATTTACCGGTAATCTACTGAATTCTATCAAGGAAATGTAGATTTATACATATATCATATTGATAGACAGTAAATCCTTTTACCGGTTTGATTTCCTCCACCAGTGGCAGACCTTTACTTTTTGTGACATAAAACTGAAGCTTGTTGAATTCATTTGCCACCCTCTCAATCAGCTGCCCATTTAACTGTCTATAATACGAGAAACATTGATTCAATACAATGCAGACATCTGTGAAATTCATATGACGCTTATCGATAACTATCCATCTCACTGTAAAGGGATTCGAAAAAACTGCCTATATCATATATATGCAACACATTCATGTGTAATAAATTTAAAGACAGGGATTTATTCTCTGATTTCAAACTGATTTCAATACTTCATTGACTGTAACTGATACACACACAAGAAGGTGTCACTTAGATAAAGACAAAATTACATACACATGTAACACAGTATAATATAATTGTGAATATATGCATTTGTATCTATAGATTTGAATTTGTCAGTCTATGACGACATAATTACATATATCACTTGAGAAAACAAGAACTTCATTTCATCTCAACACTAATCTCAGGCATCCACTTTATGTGAAGAATGTTTTCATTCCAAAACTCTACACTTAAGTGCGAGAAGATGCTGGTTTTGTTTTCCAATGACACACCTGTCTAAAAGGTTGTCACCAGGTTTCATAATCTATAGGTACATAATATATGCAGTTTGTAGAAATGACATTATTATTTTCAACTTGATCATGAAACATCAGCTGTGCAGCTTACCCTGTAGATGAACTATGGTCCCCAGAATGAATTCCCAGTAATTTTTCAATCTTTTCAACTGAATGGATGATGTTCATTAACCTCTGGAGTGAAGCCTGCAATATAATTACACATGTATCATGAACCCAATCATATCTATCCCCTTAATCAAATTTTGTAAGTTAGTCCTCACATGTAGGTCATTTAGGCAATCGGTATGTAATTACTGGTGAAAATGTGTTTCAAGTTATGAGAAAATTACATATTATAAAAAAGTGCATATTATTGGTTTTATTTTATATAGTAGCTTATTTTCAACATACACAAACTTATAGTGTACATGTAAACAGCTCCTAAACAGAATCAGTTTACATGACTATTAATTGATTCTGATTCAGTATGAAATGAATACCTTTTCTTGTGTATGAATAAAGCTCTATTTTGATTCTGATTCAGTAAAGCATACCTTTTTCTGTCTGATCTGTTCCCTCTTTTTCAACTTCTCTTCCACAGCTAGTATTGCATCCTCCATGGCAGTTTTCACTGTCTTGAATTTAAAAAAAAAAAGACAAAGGACAATCCTACTGCTTCCAAATTTATGAACGAATAATAAAATATCAAATGCATTAAAGTGATAAATATCAGTGAGTTAATACAAAGTATACACAAGGAATAGATGATACAATGCACATTGACACTGACTGTGTGATGAGTTTTTTACAATATTGCATGTGTATACATACCATGATCTCTTCTTTTAAATGGTCTAGTGGTGTTGTTAAATTCCCAATGGCTTTGTCCATTCCAACCTTCAGATAAAATAAAATTATGTGATACAGATAAATAGTTTAAATGTACTGGGTACTCAAATAACATTTCTTATAAAGTAATGGGAAATGTGCCTGTCTCTGTAGAAGTTATAGTTGCAAGTAGCAAAATTTCATTTTAACTTTCTTTTGATATTCTTTTTCAATTTCCCAACAGCATTTCATTCAAGTTTAACAGATCCACTCAATATTTTACATATACACACTTTAAATTTTGTAACAAACAGGTTACTGGAGAATTGTTAATTTATAATGAAGAATTAAGCTACACCAATGTTTGCTTCATAAGAGTCGAGTTTAACTAAATTCAAAATATTTTTGATTATTTTTTATGAACATATTATCATGACGTATACAACATAATACACACCAGATTGGTTGACAGGTTGACAAAGTCAGCATAGTCCTTGTTGATGAGTTCTATCATCGCACTTCTCAAAATCTTTAAATAAGTGTTCAAGTCATCTCTAAGATTTTCTAGAGGGACTCTTCTACGACATTCCATTACAAACTGGTCAACATCAAAGTTTTCCTGCAGAGTACAACATACAATTCAAAGAACGTACAGCACCTTTAAATTTTAAGATATATGCATTACACTGTTGAAACAAAGAATCTGCTTAGTTATATTGCTTCAAAAGTTTATTTTAAGGATAGAGATTTGCATTAGAGTGAATTTTAACTCTTAATGTGTTGTGAAATCAATTAAATTCAATTGTGATAATCCAAGATTCCTCTCACTCTATCCCTGCCTTTAATTATATTATGATATGTGCGGGGGAGTTGCACATGTTGTATTCATAATACATGTATAAATATGGGGGTAAAAGAGTCAGAGAAATCAAATTAGACAAATCAGACAATATCTACATATATCTAAGTAAAGCCATGAATACACATAGAACTTCTAACATTTTATTTAAACACAAGTTTACAAACAAAAAGGTCTTTAATAATTAAGCATTAGATGGAAAATAAGCTAAAATTAATTTCATATCTACATGGCCAACTATTTACAGTTATGTCAATGAACAAAGCCTGGAATTGTAATTTTGCTCCACAACATCATTCTTTGCCCACTAAAAATATTACAAAACAACTTTAAGTTCAAGTACCCTTTTACACGTGTATATTGATAGATTTTCAATTTCTTACCTGCATGAAAACATCTTTATCAAAGCAGAGAGAGGCCGGGCCACTAGGAAGTGGCAGGCCTTTGTTTGGGTCACCTGTCATTATTTACTGAGATATTTGAGCCTTAGACTTGGATTATTTGCATGGTCTTTCAAGTTCTGCTGAACAGACTGTTATTAGCCAAGACTCTGATTTTACATTTTACTTCAAGTCGAAAATCATCTGATTTGTTGGCATAGACCATATGTAACTTCTACATAGGAGAGTCAGATGGGGTTCGGTCAGATGTGCTTTCCACGCCCGATGTGTTTTAAAAGGGGATTCCCAGATAAGGAAGTTCCAAATTTGTTTTCAAGATATATTCTTTGTTTTGTTTTGATTTTCCACAATTGATACAGAGTTGACCACA
Organism: Magallana ariakensis; assembly: GCA_020458035.1. Classification (NCBI taxonomy): domain Eukaryota; kingdom Metazoa; phylum Mollusca; class Bivalvia; order Ostreida; family Ostreidae; genus Magallana; species Magallana ariakensis. Next base: position 49,527,042 of record CM035816.1, read on the forward strand.
AGCAGTTTTATAAACGAATTTATAACCACATTTCACGCGACATCTTGCCAAGTGCAGATGAGCGATCACTGCGATGGAAAGAGGTAAGTCAAAGTAAAAGCAGGACTCTAAATTGCGTAATAATTAAAACAAATTTAAAAGAAATAATAAAAAAAGGTTGGTTCCAATTAATCAAAATTAAGGATATCTAAGTAAAAAAATATATTAATAGTGCAAAATCAGAAGTAATTTAAAACCACATGCATTATTGCTTGCGTTAGCTTTCTTAAAGGTTTATGCCCATTTCCTGATTTTTATATTCTACCAATTTAAAAGAAAAGCTGGCTAGGGGACGCAAATCCCCCCCCCCCCCCAAAAAAATCAATTTATATTGCTTCATTTATATTTAGCAATGTCAATATACTTAAGTATAATTCGGATGTAAATAACTTGATCCATGCCATTATAAGATTAGTGTACTTCTCTTTATCAGTGAGTCTGTTTAGCTTCTGAAACTTTTCAGCACTAGAAGTTTCCAGTTTTGCATAAATAATTTGAAGAAAATTTTTAGAAGTTTTATGTGGTCTGAAATTAACCGATATCGAATTGATTGGTGAAACATAGTTAAACATTTTTATTATATTTAATTAACAGCTAGCTCAGAAGCAGGGCATCTAAGTAATGATTTCCTGATAGTGACACGATTTTATACCAGCTTTAGCAAATTTAACAGGAAGCAAATCAAAAGGATTAAAGCGGGGGTCAGCTTCCAAACTCCCAATAAAAAGATATGGGAAATCATTTAGTAAGCTGCAGACTATGTTGGATGTATTTAAATTTATATAGGGATTTCTTACTGTGCATGCCTCTTCTTCACAAATCATAAAAGGATCTCTTTTTTCTGTGGAGAGATGGGGGATGTGTCCAATCCAACAATGTCTAATTCTAATTCCTTGACTATATGAATAATTGTACGGTACTGTCTGGTAGTAGGAAAGGTCAGGAATAAGCATATAAATTTTATACAATGAAAATACATATGGTTGGACTGGGAATCGAACCTCAGACCCCTGTAACTATAGTCAAAACGAGCTTTACCACTGAGCTACACAAACCAGTATCTACAATCCATATGGACAAAACTAGCACTACATAATTATAAATCAAAGCAAGAATTGAAAACTATTGTTAAAATGTCATTAATGATACTGCTCCTCAGCCATATATTTTGTTCAATTTTTGCAGTGTTACTAAGATCTACAGATGAGGAAGTTGGAAGGCTGGTGGGAGAGGTGAAGAAAAAGTTTGAAGAAAAGTACCATTCTTGTGAAGCATTTCGGGAAGAACGTTTAACAGGTGAAAAAGCTTTAAATCATGATCTTTCATCTAAGTTTTGTTACAATTTTGTCTTAGAATTTCTACAAAAATCCTTTTATACTAGTATCTATTTAATATTTTCTTTATCAGTACAATTGTACTAAGTGTATACATAATTTTTTTTCAGTATTTGAAGTTGTAAATAGATACAAACTGCACAGATTTTTAAAAGTTTATTTGTCAAAAAAAAAATTAATCTAAGGGACAGTTAGTTCAACATCATCTTTGCTAGCTAAGGGTTACCAATCTTCTTTCATCTGATTTTTTTTCTTTCAAATTGTTTTTCTCAACTTGTATGTTTCTTGATTTTTTCTATCCAGAGTTTAATTTTTTCTAGTTATTTATTCACATTCTTTGATCACAGAGTTGAAGAGATTTAATTGAATTGAATCATAAAACTCTTGTCAAGCAAGAGCTAGGGTTTAAAATTGACATCAAATAAATTTGTGTATAATTAGGGCAATAAATTACTGGTACATGTACTTTAAACCAACTTTATTCTCGCAATGTTTAAAGGAGGCTCATTGCTAATATTGCAAAGCAGCCTGACGTATGTGTGTAATTGTATAATAACAACACGTGTGGATAAAGCTTGATCGCGAAAAAATAGTCACAGTGAACCAGTTTATTTCCAGTAAATCTTCAAATAAAGTACTCTTATGTTTCTTGGGTCAAAATTTGATTTGGCAAGAAAAATTAATAAAGGGAAATAAGTTGAACTCAATTTTCTATTTTGGACTTAAAAATTGAGTTGTTCCTCTTTTCTATTTATGAATGTAAAACTGATTAGTGTGGCAGCATTTAGAACCGTTTTAACAAGAGCTTGGACTTTGGGTAGTACGTGACAAACTCCGATTTGATGAAGGCGGGGTCTACTCGTGGTTAACTGTCCAGTCATTGGCTAATAGATATGAATACATTGAACGCAATGACACTCGTCCGACTTCATCCAGGGATGTATATTTCGCTGAAACAGCGTCAATTTCACACAGCAGAGCAGATCTTTCCGGTTTTGACAGTCTATGAATATTAATGAGCTTCTCTTAGCGAATTAGAAGAAAGGAGGTCAATTATTTGAAAGCTTGTTTTGATGAGTAAACTAGATAGTAACATCCCACCGAAAGTCCAAGCTCTTGTTAAAACGGTTCTATCATTCTGGTAATTCAGCAAGTACTACATGTACATTTATTTTTTAAGAAAATAAACATTCATTTTTTTTTTTTTAAATAATTATGCATATATTATTTTCTATCTTGTAGATCCTAATGATAGTCAGAGAGTGGCTCAGGTCATTCAGGATAGTAGGATCGTGGTTATAGTGGTTCTAGACCAAGCACTGCATGATATTTTAGATCACAAGAAATCTAGAAGGCTTCTGAACAAAATCAGAGGTACTGGATAAGTATGAAATTTATTTTTGTATTAAATGCAAAAATCTGTTTAAAATTTGACTATTGAGAGAATTAATGGATAGAGATTTCTTCCCAAAGAAATATTGATAATACAAGTGGTGAAGAAGACTAGTTTATGGAATCCAGTTTTATACTTGTAGATCAGTTCAAATGTGGTAGAGTTGTGTTCATGAAGTATCAGATTAAGGAGGGAGAGATACAGGAGTTTATTGATGTTGTCACAGAGGAGCAGGTCTGTGAAGTTTGCGAGCTCTGTAATGAGAACATTCCCCTCATCTCTGCACAGATCTGGGAGCTTCCCTCTGTGAATCGCAGAGCTACAGAATCTGATGGTAAACTACTTTTTCATAAAATGTCAAAGTTCAGTTGATTATTACTTTGATCATGTTAATCAGTAACCTTTATAGCTCACCTGGGAAACAATTAAAACCACCCTTGTATGAAGAAAATTTTTAAAAAAAATAATAAAATGGGGGGGGGGGTCGTTGTGTTAAAAACCATCTTTTAATGAGCCACTGCATCAGAAATATTCTATTTATAGAAAGGCTTTTTGATAAAATGTAGATTAGAGTTTTTATCTTATTTCAAAGTTAAAAACAAATTAGCAATGATGAGGCTAAGAATTTTATTATTTTCAAAGTTTTTTTTTATTTGCCAGTATCAGTAGTTAAGATTCAGAAGGGGTGTAAAATACAAAACAAGAATACCGTTATACGCAAGGGGAAAATCTTCAAAATGTTATCTACCCTATCTTTTTATGAATGATAACCCTGCATTTTTTTATATTGAACTATACAAACACTGTGATTTGTTGAGAGATAAGACTAGTATGAGAGTGTTCAGATAACTAGTGTGATAACTAGTTCTTAGTCCTTTCAACAAAGGTACAGAATATGTATGCATAGACCCCAATACATGAATTGTTTTTTTCTTCTCAGAAATCCATTCACACTCACTAGATTTTGCAGCCATGAAATTGAGCAGTGACTGGAATACTGTGGACAAGGAGTCTATTGAAGTTGACGATTACACTCGAAACAGTAGCGGTCAATGCATATCAGTTAACAACACAATATCGGATTATCATGATGGTAAAAAGGATTAATTTTAATAATTTACTAATTATCATGATGGTAAAAATGATTAATATGAATAATTAGTCAGCCCGCGGGCTGACTAATTAAGTTAGGATGAAACTTCAATTGCGCTTGCGTAAATTGGAATTCTGGGAAGGAATTAGACAGTTCGTGGTAGAGAAATTCGAAGAAGTTATGAAACTGGTCAGTTTCTAGGTCAAACAGCGCATCGGAAGACTGTCAATGGGAATCGTCTGCAGCCACAGTCCGGAGTCCGCGTATATCTTCCCGACTCTTTTAGTGAGATTGGAAAGTAAATATATTCATAGTGGTTTGCGACAAGACCATGAAATTCAGAGAGCTATGTTTGCAAATTACAACTTTAAGTATTAAGTAGGTATGCAGTCATACACTGCATGTACACCGCTACACGCTTATCTCCTCGCCTACATGTACAGCCATAAAAATAAGGGTGCAAACTAAATGTGTACCCGCGTATTATTATTGTTTTGGAAATATTTATCTTGTATTTTAATAGATTGTGTATTCTCTTTTGACCTAAGAATTAAAATTCCGCTGGCTGACTTTCTTAGCTTTTTAAAAAGCTAACCTTGTATAATAATAGTTTACATTCTTTAAAAAACTCTGCTATGTTGAAATTGCGCTTTACATGATGCAAGTGTATCTTGACTTTTTCCTTGCCTTAAATATATAGAGTATACCACTGTGTCTTTACTTAAACAATAAAATTGCCGAAAAATATTGGTTCTCGGGTACATGCAGCTGCATCATGACAAATACTGCGTACTGTTTAATTTTTTGGCCTTGTTGTAATAACTCAATTTTCAATTTTAAGTTAAAATATGTAAATTTAGTTATTCTTCTTTGCAAATTAAAATACCTGCTGATGTATTGTATTTAAATTGTTTAGCCTAGAACCAAACAATTTTTGGTCTTGATTTTGATGTTTTATGCAGGTTTGAAGGTAGTGTGTTTTTTATAAAAATATATTAATCAGCACTTTATGAATTCATAAAGGTTGCATAAGTATATCATTGCACTCCTTATTAAGTTTGAGTGTATTATTGTTATCCAAGTCCCAGTGTACAATTCATTTAGTTGTAAATTTTGTGGGTTTTTTTTTTCTTTTTTTAGTTTTATCTTGTGATCCTCAGGAATCCCATAATTCCTTCACTTCTGGGAGTTCCACTGAAACAGGGTCCTCTCTGTCCAGCAGTAGGGGGGATGGAACAGTGATCTCCCCCCAGAACATACACACTCACACAGGTAGGTACCATACTGGGACATCACAGTCCAAGGAGAAGGGGCCCTATGGAACCTTTAACTGTAATATTAAAAGGAGAGGGAGGCAAATCGGGAATACACTTGCATCACTTCTAAAGTTGAATTTTTAATTTTGAAATAAGGAGGAGGGGATAGGGGTGACCCACTGTCCTACATGCATTTAAGATGCACTCATCCTTATTAGTGGCATCTTCCCCAGTTTTTTTAAATTTTCATATAAATTTAAAAACTTTTTTTCATTTGAAATAGAAAATGTGCAGTCTTTGTCAAAAAAACCCAGCAGTAAGTTGCAAGTATGCTTGCTAAAAGAAGATATAAAAAAAACAACCAGTATGGAAAACACAGAGGACGTTAAAATGAATATGCAACACACATGTGTGTCTGAATCACAAACATTTGCTGAAAAAGAAAAGTCAGGCCAGCATGTTGGTCATGAAATCCCAAGGCCTCAGGGGTCAGAGACAGGAGGTCAGAGACCAAGCAGACCTTATCCACCGATACAGAGGGGGTCAGAACAGACCACTCAGTTTGTTGGTGAGGGTAACACTGCAGACATTATACAGGAGCAGTGTAGACGTTCTGAGACCACTACTTGTCAGACTGTACAAATGGTGTTTGTTGGACAATCGGACATAAGAGACTTGCAGTTACTGCGGTCAAGGGGGGGGAATTGCTCTTTTTCATGCAGTGGTTCTCAGACTCCAGAGGGGACCAACGAGATTGTCATGCAGAGTACCAATCCTAAAAATATACAATGTTTGCAAGGAGAGCAAAGTCCCAATTTACCAGTCCCAGTACAAGAAACTTGTAATCCTGCAGAAATGATGCCAAATCGCAACATATCAGTGCATTCTGAATCAATGAATAGACAGGATTCAAGTTTTACGACATCTTATCATCAAGTGTACTGGTCTTCACCTGGCATTCGGTGTCAAAAATGTAACCAAATTAAAGACAATGTAAAGCTGTACTCAACACTTCCTTATCCAAATGAGTTTGCTTCTGCCATATCTAATCCAATGTGCTCAAGTTTTCAAAACTCCTCGGGTCCAGAAGCTATGAGATATTCTCTCTCCCTGTGCCTAGATTGCAGCAACAATGACTTCCCCACAGAGGGTCAAATCAGGCAGAATTCTTTCTGTGGAACCAATGAGACGTTTCACAGCTCCAACTTGTTTCCCCCAAACCTGGAGCACTCTGTGGTTGGACCCTCCCATTCAGAGCATCCTGTTCAGCAGTTGTATGCTGTTTCAAATTTGGAAAAGGGTTTTCAGACAAATCATGCCATACCTCGCCATGAGAGCTCACCCTCCAGGCTATACCAGTTACAAGCACATCAGCAAGGGAATAACAACAATTTTAGCCAGCCCCAGTTCAGGCAGGAAATTCTCACAATTGACCAGAATATGCGACAGGTGCCAAGTTTTCCCAGAAACATACCTGTCAACTCTGCAGGCATCCAACATTCCAATCCAGGTAAACATCAACAAATTTTAAAGTACGAAATGCACCAAAAACAATACTGTCCATCATTTTACATGCAAGACTTGTATATAGAATTTTAAATGGATATATATTGTCCTTTTTAGTCTTATTAGTTTGTGTGTCATTTTATCACTAAATATGTAGGTAAAAATGAACACAAGTACATTGTTTGAAATGATTATTTGCTTCCAATCTAATTAAAATTAGATGTTTGATCCGCTCGCTTACTCGCTACACAAACATCTAACAACATCCCATGCAGGGTCACGTCGGTGTGACCTTTCAGTTAGCCAATGAAATCACGACTCCAAATCTTTGGCTGAAAGCACAGAACTCCTCTGCCTTTTTTTATCGACATACGTAGATGACCGAGGTGTTCAAAGCGAAAGAAAAAAAAAATGGCACAGCCCATGACAACGAGGAAAACTTGTGTTTTAGGAGATGCCTGTATTATATGTGGATTTTCGTTTGTCCAATACGAAAAGACAGCTGATGGGACTGATATTATTCACAAGTTCTATCAAAATAAACTAAAACTGAACACAGAAAGGATAGATTGTATACGGAAAGTAACCGAAAGATCGGATCTCGATCTCGAAGGGTGTAACGCCAGCGTTTGAAGGAAATGCTTCAGAAATGTCGTCCAAAATGCACCCCAATATCTGTTCTTGTTCTCTTTTAAGCTTTTTAACGTTGAATAACTGAAGCACTTCTTCATACGCCAATTTGAAACTTCAACCGAGTTGATTTTAGAAACACAAATCTGATTGGATAATTCAGAAATGTTTATTCATATTTGAAAGGTCACACTGACGTGACCCTGCATGGGATGTTGTTAGATGTTTGTGTAGCGAGTAAGCGAGCGGATCTAACATCTAATTTTAATTAGATTGATTTGCTTCCAATACTAATGTAAACAAAATTGTAGTCGTTGTACCTACATGTACAGTAAAACACGGTTATAGCGAACACACTTATAATGAATTGATGCTTACAGTGAAGTGATTTTTATTCCCTGTAAATAAATTACATGTTGTAAACTTAACGGATAAAATGAATCGTTATACTGTACGTATCAACTTCACATTAGTTTGCTCTTCATACCACATTTATCATCTTTATGTACTCAAGATGAACCATTGCATTGCAGTCATCTGAATGTTACCTGAAAAGTCTGGAAAGGTGACTGAGCTATGGCATGCAGTCAACTTTTATTTACTTTTTAGTCATCTTTTAGTTGACTGAATGGCAGAGCTTTATCCTGTGGTATTTCTTTAATTTCATTTCCTTTCTTATAGTTAATCAATGTCTTTTTCTCTACAGACAATACCCAGATCAGATCATCAAACTCATATCCCAGGCCGTTTTCAGGAATTCCAGAAAATCTGTCAACCACTGTCAACAAGGGTTACAAAAGTGGTTCACCTCAGCCCATATCTCACCTCAGGCACCAGCAAATCTCACACTCTTCTCCAAGTCTGCATAGCTCGGTTTGTATAGTGGTAGCAATTCCATTTTAAAACATGCATTATTACTGGTGTTACTTTTATGTTTTTCTTTAGAAATTGGGTAGGGGGGGGGGGTTAAATATGAAATTATGCAAACTTACTGCAATTCCTTTTATAGTGTTGTCTTACAGTTTTTCATTTTGAAGTTCTGCATTTTAGCATTTTCAGACTTTTGGCGGAGCTTCTTCAGAGACATCACACAAACCATGTTCAGAAGACAGTGGTTAGTTGACTATTTATTACATGTACCGTAATTGCTATCAGCACCTCAGGAATACGTTATAACATGATTTTGTGAATGATTCTATTTTTGCTCAATTTTTTATTCATCTCAAACACAAAATATTTGATTGCTTAAAATGTGTTAATCATTCATATACAGGTAGTTAATATTAAGGAATATATTGCAAAAATTATAAATAGTACCTATTTTTGAATTAATCAAACTGCAAAAATATTTCACTCACACAAAAAAGTTACAAAATGTTATATAAAATATCTTGAACAATTTAAAATTGCTTAACTTCCTTCACTTCTTCAATATCGATTGTTTATACCGTTAAATGATTTTATCTCTTAGCAGCTGCAGGGGCTTCAGCAGCAATTAGCGATTACGACCACCTCCCTTTGACAAATCTGAGCCACATTGTAATTGAATACATTCAGTCACAGATGGACTTATTTCAAAGCCCACAACTGAATTGGGAGCATCTAGCTCATCTTCATGGCTGGAACTTTGGAAAAATTTACACAATCAAACAAAAATGGCAGAGGAGAATGATTGAAAGTCCTTTCCTGGAGCTCATTCAGAACTCAAAGGACTTCCAAAACTACACTTATGGTCAACTGAAAAGTGATCTGGAGAAGATTCCAAGAAAAGACATTTTGGAAAAGTTGAGAGAATTTGAAGAGAAACAGGAGCTGATTGTTTGACATTGAGTTACATTATCTGTGGTCATTCCATAATCAATACGTCCAAAAGTTTAATTTGTTGCATTGATATTCCAACTTTTACAGTATTTACCACTGTAGTATTAGATCTAAACACCATCAAAGACAACTTATGATGTCTGACTTTTTTGGTTGAACTTTTTAGAGGTATTGCTTTTCTTTTCCTTGTACATATACTGTAATAAATTACACTTGCTGAGAAATCCATTTTATTTGTACATACCGGTACTACAATACACTATAAATGTTTTTTAAAATTCCATTTTATGATAATGGGTATACTTATTAAAACAATTCAAATTGGAAATACTGTTGATTTCTGATTAAATTGTCTGTCCGTCAAGCACCACTCAACAGTTATACACTAGCTGTCCAAATTTTTGTGGTTATCAATTTTTATATGGCAAAATTATGTTTGCTATTGTGTACATTATAAAAAGATCAATACATTTAATAACAAAATATTACGTACGCAATTAAGATACATCCCAGATTTATTATAACTTCATTTCAAAGGATTTACAATTTAAAACATGCAAGATGCATACAGTAATGAGTTGACATGTCCCATTGTGTTTGTTATACATGTGTTTATTTTTTAATTTGTGTATAACAGTATATTTTTTGCTATGGAACCTTTGACCTTGAATTTATTTCCAATCGTTCTGCAAAGGTCACTGTTTATTCATATGAAGAACTATTTATAGTGCTTATTGTATCATTTACTACATGTAGGTATGGTAGCTGGTTCAGATTTTTATGTGTACCTTTACATAGTTTGCTATAAGGAAAAACATGACCACATATTGCATTTGGAGTTGTTCTTTGCTTTATGTACAAAATCATTAATTTTTTTTCTGCTATTATGAGCTCACCTGAGCTGAAAGCTCAAATGAGCTTTTCTGATCACTCTTTGTCCGGCATCCGTCTGTCTGTCGGTCAGTCTGTCTGTCCCTAAACTTTTTACATTTTCGACTTCTTCTCCAGAACCACTGGGCCAATTTCAACCAAACTTGGCGCAAAGCATCCTTAGGTAAAGGGGTTTCAAGTTTGTTAAAATAAAGGGCCAAGCCCTCTTTCAAGGGGAGATAATTAAAAATCATTGAAAATTTGTTGGTATTTTTCAAAAATCTTCTTCTCAAAAACCATTTGGCTAAAAAGGCTGAAAATTGTGTGGAAGCATCCTCAGATAGTGAAGATTCAAGTTTGTTCAAGTCATGATACCCGAGGGTAGGGTGGGGCCACAATTTGGGGGTTAAATTTTACATAGGACTATATTGAGTAAATCTTTAAAAATCGTCTTCTCTGAAACTGATCAGCCAGAAAAGCTGTAACTTGTGTGGAAGCATCCTTAGGTAGTGTAATATCAAGTTTGTTCAAATCATGATCCCAAGGGGTAGGGTGGGGCCACAATGGGGAGTCAGATTTTACATAGGAATATATAAAAAAAAATATTTAAAGATCTTCTCAGAAAGCGATTGGACAGAAAAGCTGCAACTTGTGTGGAAGCATCCTCAGATAGTGTAGATTCAAGTTTGTTCAAATCATGATCCCCAAGGGTAGGATGGGGCCACAATGGGGGGTTGAATTTTACAAAGGCATATATAGAAAAAAATCTTTAAAGATCATCTTCTCAGAAACCGATTGGGCAGAAAAGCAGCAACTTGTGTGGTAGGGAAGATTCAAGTTTAATCAAATCATGATCCCCAGGGGTAGGGTGGGGCCACAATTGGGGGGGGGATGTAAAATTTTTTACATAGGAATATATAGGGAATGTTTTTTTTAAATAATCTTCTAAAACACAATTTATCTAGAAAAGCTGTAACTTTAGTTAGTTCAGATAGTGTAGATTAAAATTTGTCAAAATCTAAATTCTCAGGAGTAAGGTTGTATTGGGCCACCAAGGGGGTGGGGGTGGGGGGGTCCAATTTTACAAAGGAAAACAATTTCAAATTATTCACTGAATTAAAAACTATAAAGTTAGTATATATGGTTTTACTTTGTGCAAGCATTTTGACATATTGTTGATTCGTTAAAATTGTTCAGACTTTGGCCTCTTGACAATTCTTGACAATTCTTCAGCCTCATAAGGGGTTTAAAGTTTGATGTAGGTTTATAATCCATATATAAACAGTTGATTAAGTCTGACCATCTTCTCGAGAACTGCAATGCTCAATATGTGATATGACTGTAAAATCATCCTGTAACAAAATCTCAATGATAAACATAAGAATATGCAGGGGAATTTTTTTTTATACAGGATCTATTATACGACATTGTTCAGGTATTTTGTATATGACTACGTAAAATTGACTTTATTATGTCTATTGTTGCTCAGGTGAGCGATGTGGCCCATGGGCCTCTTGTATATTTTATATATTATTTCCTTCGTAAAGAGGGTTTAACTTGATTTTGCATTATGTCATCAAGTTTTAAGACCAATAAATTCATTTTAATTAATAATTTGCTGTTTTGCTACATATATGAGTTTAACATAAATTCACTTAACATAAGGCAAACTTTAATAGCTTGTCAATTAGAGCTCCAACCTTACAAAATAATGTTGTAGAGGTTGGGAAATTCAAATTAAATTTTGGGTTTTTAAAAAAAAAACAACTTTAAAATAGTGTGATTAAATCAAGTTTTAATAATGACAGTGTCAAAGTTGAATGCATCAGAAGTCGCATATTGGGACAAGAAACGTGTACATTCTTTAAGATGTTAACAAACTTACAGGTAAACAAAGTTATCAATGACTGCTTTCATTTCACCAAACCTTCACATCATACATAATGTATATGTGCTCCATAAAAAAAATAAAGGTTACCATAACAATGTTTCCAAATAATTCATCTTTTAAAAAATAAGACAAATTCAATTTAATCCATTAATGAAAAACATGCACAATTATAGTCTTTTGATCAAACGATGTCTTGTGTCTTCACGAAGATTTTTTAGCCACATGTCCTCTTCTTAAAAAAGATGGTATAACATTTCTCAACTTTGTAGTAAGTTTTTTGTTGTACTCCTCCTCTCTCTTTACAGAATTCATAAAATGGCAACCTTCATAGTCCAGTCCACTAACAGTGATCTTCCGATAGCTTTCCTCCAACGGATATTTTTTTAAAGCGTTATCATTTGATATTCTTTCGAGAGCCTCATACATTTCACGACACTCTTTCTCATTTACGTTTGACACCTCTGTCTTGGAAAATGCCCTTCTTACTCTTCTTTCTAAAAAGAGACCTAAATCCTTTTTCCTTGATGTATCCTTTGGCCATGCCTCAACGAGTCTCATTAATTGCTTGTACACAGACATACTAGGTTCTGGAACACCAACACAATAGTTACAACTTTAGCTTATGAAACATGCGAAGACACAAAACGAAAGTATGAATTTTGTACATCGAACCCGATGTCATTTCCTTCTGTTTGCAATGTAAAATAGAAGAATTCATTTTAGTGGGACTTTTTAGCTCACCTGAGCTGAAAGCTCAAGTGAGCTTTTCTGATCAAAATTTGTCCGTTGTCTGTCGTCGTTGGCGTTGGCGTTGGCTTTGTTGGCGTTGTAAACTTTTCACATTTTCATCTTCTTCTCCAGAACCACTGGGCAGATTTCAACCAAACTTGGCACAAAGCATCACTGGGTGAAGGGGATTCAAGTTTGTTCAAATAAAGGGCCACACCCTCTTCAAAGGGGAGATAATTTAGAATTATTGAAAATTTGTAGGTATTATTCAAAAATCTTCTTCTCAAAAACTATAAGACCAGAAAAGCTGAAACTTGTATGGAAGCATCCTTAGGTAGTGTAGATTCAAGTTTGTTCAAATCATGGTCCCCGAGGGTAGGATGGGGCCACAATGGGGGGATGAATTTTTACAATGAATATATAGAGAAAATCTTTAAAAATCTTCTTCTTAAAAACTATTAGGCCAGGAAAGCTCAAATTGGATTGGAAGCATCCTCAGAGAGTGTAGATTCAAGTTTGTTTACATCATGGTCCCAAGGGGAAGGGTGGGGCCACAATGGGGGAATGAATTTTTACATAGGAATATATAGAGAAAATCTTTAAAAATCTTCTTCTCAAAAACTATTAGGCCAGAAAAGCTCAAACTTGTGTGGAGGCATCCTCAGATTGTGTAGATTTAAGTTTGTTCAAATCATGGTCCCCAGGGGTAGGGTGGGGCCACAATGGGGGGATGACTTTTTACATAGGAATATATAGAGAAAATTTATTTTTAAAAATCCTCTTCTCAAAAACTATTAGACCAGAAAAGCTCAAATTGGAGCGGAAGCATCCTCAGATAGTGTAGATTCAAGTTTGTTTAAATCATGGTCCCCAGGGGTAGGGTGGGGCCACAATAGGGGATGAATTTTTACATAGGAATATATAGAGAAAATATTCTCAGAAAGTTTTCAGTCCAAAAAGTAGTAACTTGTGTGAAAGCACGGGTTGTGCAGATTAAAGTTTGATGAAACCATGATTCCCTAGAGAAAAATGGGGCCACAAAGAGGGGGGGGGGGGGTATATAGGAATAGAGAAAAATCTTACAGGTACAACAACAAAAGGGGCTTGGTATTTACCATAAAAATATGTGGATAAAAATCGGCAGATATTTTAAATTTTTTGAGCAATATCTACTGTACTTAGTTGTCAAGATATTTTGATTTTGATACTGTAATGCTAATTTGATCAGAGTTAAGGCTATTGTTCCTCAGGTGAGCGATGTGGCCCCTGGGCCTCTTGTTTCATACTACCCTTCTTTTTTAAAAGTCGGAATTGTACAAAATTGTGGGATTTCTTGTACACATATATTTTTAAAAGTATGGAAACAGTAGCCTACGAAAGTTAGACAGCAAAAATACCCAGTGCCGGTAATTTAAATTAAATGAAGTCCAGTTGAATACTTCGATGAGAAAAATCAATCAATTAAATTATTTTTTTTTAAATAGGCTGTATCGAACAGTTTCTTTGCATGCAGATCACGAATGTCAGCTCACGCACGTATGTCAGTTCAACGCTATAAAGTTTCGACAACCATTTGATAGTAATTTTAACCACCTTTTTCGTGTGGAATTCCCAATCACGACCCCAAACATAAAGCGTATACACATCAGAGATATATTCTGTGAATTATTTTTTTATATCATATAGGATTCTATAATATCAAATTTTTTATTTAACCCCCAAAAAAATCACATTTTCTTATATCAGAAAAAAATTCCAAATAAAAAAAATGATTTATTGGACAAAAAATACCTCAAATCAGGAATATCTAAAGAAAAAATAAACGAATGAATAAAACAAAAAGGCACCTCCTATAGGACATCAGTTTAGTATTTTATTGTCAAAGAATAATTTTAGATGTATTTTCTGATATTAAAAAAATAGACTTTTTTACATCAATGATTTTATCAGAAAATTCATATCATTTCAACACTGAATGAAATGCAATCGGAAGGAACCTAACCTATTTATAAGTCGGTTGATGTGTCAAAAAATGAGGGTAGCCCCCCCCCCCCCCAACACAAACACACCCTATTGCTTCGAGTCTTTCATTTAGTGAAATTGCGCTTAATCTATTTTAAAGTGTTCTCTACACAGTTTTATCTATAAGAAAAAGCAAAATGATTGCCGATTTGGCTTTCTATCAGTATTATCCGATAAGTCATTACCAAATGAATGCACGTAACAGGAAAGCTCGCCTTGAGACAGTTATCGCTCCTCCGTCATATATTGAATGGAATCCTTTTTTTTCCTTTTAGGTACGATTTGGGGGAAATTTTAATCATAACGAATTGTTAAAAAAAGAGAATTGGAAAACTACGATACTAAAATGCTTATTTGATAATTAATTTAGATGTGCTCCTCTTAGTGCGATATTGCGACGAGTCTTGGTGTTCACGGTTTTTAAATTGTTTTCATCATAGTGTCACATACTTTTAATTAAGACTAAAACTGTGTGATATTTCTGTCACACCTTGAATCATTAGTTTTTCTTTCAAAATATCTTTAGATTTGAATCAATAAACATATTTTATGTCAACCTCGAGCAAAGGCAGGTTGATTAGGACAGAGATTAAGATGACGGGACAATATGACATCGACAAATCTCCCAGAATGCCAAATCACTTCATCAAATCAGTGAAATGACATGACACCGATTACACGATTACAAAAGTTATTAATCTTGTTAGATAAACAATTGCGAACTTGGATGATTTTTAATATGGATTCTGTTTTCTTTCGATATAAGCTAGTCCCCTAGCCCCTAAAACTCACTGGCCCTTTAAACACTTGTACTTAAACAGTTAAGTAATAAGGCGCTTAATATAAAACAGATTTAAAGCATTACATGTTTATTGTCTAGATATTCAAGCACGGACCGCTAATCCTCATTATAACAGTAGATTAGCGAGTGATATTTTATATGTTCCAGTTTCAAATAGAGTAGAGGAGAACTAGGCAAACTTGAATCCGGTCTGACTTGTATCTAAGAATTAGGAATATTTCAGAACAACTATAGGATTAAGGGTTTCACTGGGTTTTCATACTTATATGAGTATATGAGTAGCGTTTTATTTACTGTAAAAGGAAACAAGAAAAAATGGCGTTTTCGAAAAAATGGTTCGCTCTGTTAGGAATGGGGTGATTACAAGGGTCGCAAAGTGTGATTACGAGGGTCGCAAAGTAAGTTTTTTTCTTTCTCTACAAATCATCACAATCGTTACTCTTAAACTACTATGTGTTGATTCAAATTTATTTGTTCAGTGTAAACTGTGATGAATTAAAATACATGTTGAATTTTTTAAACTAATTATAAATTAGAGTAACTTCATGGTTTTATAGAATTCTGTAATTGATATACTCGCTAAATGGTTAAATTGAAATACAACATTTACACGTGCACGATGTATATACAGTGTATGTTTATCTATGTGTGTGAGTGGTTGACGAACAAATCTAGTTATATAGGGTCTGAAAGAAATGAAAAATTGATATACCGAGTCAAACCATAAGAAAACAAACCTAAAACCTCCAAAGTTCTACTCCAGAATTTAAATGAAAATTGTTACCTATATTATTATAATTATATCAATTGTTATAGGATTTTTTTTAATCGTGTTTTCCCGGTCATTCCAAAGGTTATCAAGTTTAACTATTGGACCCTATGGGAGAAAGCCAAATTTTCACATTATTCCACATCTTTTGTGAAATTCTGTCCGATGGATTTCTTAAATTTTGAGTAATCTTTTTTGTGTAAATACTCACCAAATGATTTTAAAAATTTATTTTAAAGTTTATTATCTGCCTTATTCCAGAATTTTTTTTCATATCACCATCCCTCGAAATTTGACATACTCACCTCAAGCTACGTGTATCACTGCATATACATGTAGGCAGAGTCCTTGGATACCTATTAAGGAAAAGTGCATACTGCCCATTCCTTGTTATATATGATACATAACAGAATATTATTTCAAATTTTTATTCCATGCCTTCAACGCGCAAATATGTTGATCAAAACGCTATTTTTATTTGATCGCGACAGAAATGGCAGTCTTTTACTTGTGTTTTTTTTTATTCTACAATCAAACAATCACCTGAAACCACTATTTTTGATATAAAACATGCATACATTTATAGAACAGATGCTCTTGACTTCTGTTACAATAAACCCATCATCTATATACTAGCCCTTTATTTCTGTCCGCACATTTTGTGACCGATTTCACAACAGTCAATATTCAGTATGGAAAACGTGCTGGTAAGTGGTAATAAGGATTGGGTTTGAGGGAGTTGCGTAAATCTAATAGACGCGCAAAACCTTGAACCTTTAGTGAAAACTTCTGCAAGAAAATAAACACCAGGCCGACATTTAGTATGTTCCTGCGTGGTAAATGTTTCCATAAGTATTTGATTATATCACTAAGATGCTGTCGTGACTTATAACATGTTTTAAAATATGGCTGTTCCATGTGTGTTTCCTATCCCTGACTAAGAGCGTATAACTATATAACGGCTTTACAGCAACGATGCGCGCGGTATTCAATTTGTCTGCACCGCTTGGTGTGTTATAGGACCGACGACATCCAAAAATAAGCATTCAATGCTTATATACTCACTTATAACTGTCAATTTTCACACGTAGATAATTATATATTTGTACTTTAATACTTCGTTATACAGTTTTGAGGAAGGCAAGCATGTTATTGTTGAGGTTTAAAAAATCTATTTACTATTTACAAAATCTATTTTTTTTTAATCTGCTGATGATGGTTATTTACTCACTACATTCATAGTTTCATACAAGCTTGATCACCAAAGGAAGCATTTTACTGTTTTATTTCAAAAGTACCACAATTGTCGACTAAAAAATCTCTCAAGGAAGAAGTTCATATTCATATAGCTCTCAATGAATACTTGTACAAATGTACTTCAGCATCGAGGAAACACCAATATGCATAAAAAATATATTATTTATATTCAAAGAACATATTGTTGGTGAGCATCTCGACGCGAAATATTGAACTCGCGAAATATTTAAATGGTTTATTTTAAATATAATATACATTGATTTTGAGAAAATCTAAGGAAAAAAGCATACAAATCCTTTCATTTATTTCACTTAGAATAAAATTTTTGTTGTGTTCATAATATCTAAACTGCTTTGTTTTTTTTTTAAATCAGTAATTGGCCTTGAAAACAACGACTAAGATGGCGTCCAAGGTTACACCATACTTTATTCTCACCGCGGAGGGATTAGGCTCAAGTGACATGGCAAATGAAGATGACGTCACAAGAGAGCAGACAGATGACGATAAGAGCGGCACGGAAATCGTCAAGTACAAGAAACACCAGGCAACGTCGATGACGAGGAAGGAACTCACCAGAAAACGAATGGAATTCATCCAACAAAAGCTGGAGGAGTCCAGAGCAAGACACGCTGAGAAACAGAAGACTCTGTCGATCAACCTACGGCCCATCCCAAGAGCCGGAGACTCCTTCATGCCGCGAACACCACATACGTATGTTATGCCGGATACCTCCCACAAACCTAAACAGGAGTCGGTACCGAATGGAGCGGAAATGGTGCCGTTGTCAGTCAACCGTAAATCTCCAACGAATGGAGACATGCCATATGTTTATTTTGTCGTTTCGGTTGACCGATTACAGAGGTCGAAAACTGACTTGAGTTTGAGTTCCTTTGATAGTTTAGGGAGTTCCGTCAGTTGCCATTCAAGTGAGAAGAAAAAAAATAAACACGAGCGCAGAAAAAAGAAGCAAGGCGATAACTGCCCAATTGTTTCCAAAAGTGACGGAAACTTTGGCGGCGGAAGGAAACAAGTGGTTGCAAAGAGACACTTCCCATTTTTCTACGGTGCCTCCTCTCCCAGAATCCCGCCGCCAACCCCCGCCACTATAACCACATATAATACAATGGACAGGGCGGATGACGAATGTCCGACAGACCGACACCTTTCGGTCGGCGATTTGCGAGACTTCAACGATCATCGCACTTACCTTCCCGGCAAGGCATCACCGCCGCGCCTAATAGAGCTCCCATACATATCTGCTGATCTTCAAAGAAAAAATTTGGGCTCTTCAAACTCCTCCATGGAAGGTAAAGCCATGGAAGTGTATAGGAAAACTCTTCAAAGCGAATCGGGGAGGAAGGTCCATTTCGCAGAAGGGTTAGATTTACCAAGTATTCGAGGGGGTACAATAGGAATTCCGAGAAGGCTGATTTCTAATTTTGGCAACCGTCCAAATACCATGCCAACCATAATGAGTGAACGTGAAGACTTCGAAAGATACATGAACACACCTATTCCAAAAACGGCATTTGGAACACCAAGATCCAGAAAGCCCGGACAACCCTTGAATCTTCCTAAAATTGATATAGTTTCTGGGGTATATGACGAACTTATAGTAAAAGCCATCGAAGCATACATCAATGAATTCCCGCCAAATTCGAAGCAGGGGAAAGTTGCTCGACAATTACTTCAACAACTTCACGAAAGAACCATAACAACGACTGATCTGGCAAATATGGAGAAAAAACCCCACGGTCACGGATTGAAAATTAAAGAACTGGATCCAGATATCCCGAGAGGAAATGAAATGTCTGGAAGTAAAACATCCAGGGGCCACCGACGCCCCACCAAACCTAAAGCAGACGGCGAGTTCAGTACGCTTGCGCCGACTTGTTTCCAAATGGTAGCGCCTGGTACTCAATCCGCACGGGACGAAGTTACCATTGTGTCTCTAAAATAGCCGAATTTAGTAAAATGAATATTGGCTTACAGGCATTATTTTCAATCCTAATTAAAAATAAAAAGGTTTTTACTAAATATTTTAAATGAAAAAGGTCCTTTGACAAAATTCATTTGTTTTTGTTTTCTTTTATCGCGAAGTTCATCTTTTTTCTTTGGTAAATTGTGCATTTAATATTTAGAAAATTTGCTTTAATTTTAAAACTGAAGTTGATTTATTTTACAACGATTGATAAACAAGTTCTAGTACTTATATTCATATCTTTCGTTGGCACGGATGTTTGTTCCAATTCAACTATTTTATATTTGTTTATGACAGTAGTTTTGTTAATGATGCCCAATGGGGTAAATACATTGCATGCCTATCATGTTGTTATTGTGGACATGTGAACAACTTGCCAGTACCACGTCCAGTAATTGTGAATATTATGTAAATCACGCATCTAAATATGGCGAACCAGTCATGTTTCGACATGAGTAGTGTGTGTACTGTACTCTACAGGAATACTGTCACCTTGATTTGTTATGTTGTGAAAATGTAGAGCAACTATGTGTAAAAACAATTTTATAATAATGATATACATGTAATTGTCAAAGTGCTAGGTGATTTATTGATGCTATTAATTGACTTTTGAAACAGTGAATCCCAAGTACAAAATGTACGTTTCTACATGTACATATGTATATAATAGTCGCTAGTTTTCCAAGGATTTATCTTGCCATAGCGGTCAGAAGTTAGGGAAAGGCGCTATTTATGAAATATTTTTATAAAAATAACAAAGTCCCTTTTATGAAATATTTTATCATAATAACATATTTTCATTGAATTTTCGAAAATCGTACTTTAATTCACCTGTAACTATTTACATGTATTATGATCGTGAAACGATAAATGTGCATGTATTGTTATAAACCTATGACAGATTTAATCTGTTTGACAAGCCATTCTTTGGTTGCTGCATAAACTTATTTTTATATGTCATCGTATTTTTTCTGTGAAGTTTTGATCCAATTTTTCCCCCATTTTTTCTGTATTTACTGTATTCTTCCAAACAAAACTGGATACCTAAATTTTACTTTTACTTATGAATGTAAATGATTTTCATGATATATGTGGTTTTGTTTTGTTTTGTTTGTTTCGGGGATTTTGTTTGTTTGGGTGGAGGTTTTGTTTAGGTTTTTTGGAAGGGGTGTTTTTCTCTATCTGTTTGGATTTTTTCCCATGAATTTTTTGGATTTTGAAGAACTTACACGGCTCCTAAACACAAAATTATGCTTATTAAATGAAATAATTTTAATTAACCGATATTACATTTGCTGTTTTTAAAAACTATTCATAAGCAACACATTAACTGTAAAAAAAAAACACACACACACACACACACACACACACACACACACACGCACAACAAAACAACAACAACAAGAAGTCAATAGCAATAGGCCTTAACGGTCACCTTAGAACCATAGCCCATACACAAACTTATCGAGGAGTCTCATAAATGCATTTTAAAATTAAGTTTCATTATGCAGTAGAAAAATTATAATATTGTAATGACGACCAACTCCCTGCCTGGAATCTTTCTAAAAGAACTATAAACTTTTAAATTTTAGCGAAAAACTTAAAGATCATAATAGAGTGCATGACCTGATATTGAAAAGGGGAAAGACTCTGATAGAAAATAATTTTCCCATATTTGTTAACTTTCAAGATAGGTTTTATGTGTATATGTTTTCATAGATGTGGCTAGTATACATGTTTCATTTAAAACCACCTCCCATCCCCCATCCCCATGGGCAGACAGAAGCTCTCCCTGTGGGCATTTAAACAAAACACAGCTTTAAAAGCTATAATGTGTTACTTCTCCTGTTCCAGCTTTTGAATATTCAACCTTACATTGTATCACCATCGTTACATTTATACCTGTACTGTTTATTAGTGATTTAGGTTAACCAAAGATTGCTTAACGACCAACAAGTCTATTAATTTTGTTTATTTAAAAAGTTCAAAAACTGTTTTTCCTTCAAATGATAAAAAGACTTGCATAAATCTTTTGATCATACAACTTTTTAATTACATTATATTCAATGATTAATTACTTAATATGAACAAGCAAAGGAAGATAAATCCATTATGAAGAAGCAAGGGAAGACAACTCCATTAACTGTTACAACCCTTCCCCCTGAACTCTTTCCAAATGCTTTCACAATTAATATCTTATCTTTGATAGACAGTTTCATCCTTTTTCTTTTCTAAATACCGTATGTGAATTAACTCATTTCTTACAATGAAATTCCTAAGCAGAATAAAATAATAAGACAAATATATCCCCCCCTTTCATTCCAGTCATAACCCTTGCCTTACATTTAGGTGACATGAAATATTATTAAAGATGAGAGATTACTGTTTTTTTTCTAACTATGCAGGCAGTTTTTATTCTGTGTCAGTAGACGTTTTTTAACATTTTATATACATTAACACTAAATGACCATTTTGGCCACACCCTGCATTAAGAATCCCTACCCTATACACACTGTGAGTGTTTTGGCGCCGCCCTAGATTCAAATCCCTACATTGGGAGACATGAAATGTGAAATTTTAATAGAAGGCTTTATTTTCTTTCTAAATATGCAGTCAGTTTTTATTCAGTATCAGCAGAAGTAAAGAAGACGATTTTTTAGAACATTAAATGCATTAACACTATATGACTATTTTAGTCCCGGCTTAGAGTCAGAACTCCTACCTCGGGGGGACATAAAATTTATAATTTTGTAGAGGGCTTCCTGGTCTACAAAATTATGAATATTCAGTTTTCCTTACAGGTGTGTGGGAGTAGAGAAGATAATTTTTAAACATTATATGCATTAACACTATACATGAACATCCATTTTGGCCCCGCCCTAGAATCAAAACCCATACTCCAGGGGACATGAAATATACAATTTTAGTAGAAGACTTACTGGTTAACATAATTATGAAGTCAGTTTTCCTTACAGATGTGTGCGAGAAAAGAAGATTTTAAAACACGACTAGTATATGCATTAACACTATATGGCCATATTGCCCCCCCCCCCCCCGGCCTGAACCCCTGACACAGGGGCCATTAATTTCACAGTTTAGGTAGAGGAGTTCGTGGACATCATAATCATGCATTCAGTATTTTCCCACATATGTGAGAGTAAAGATGCAAAGGAAGCAATATCCTTCTGAAACAAATCAAAGCTTGGACTAGAATTACCTTGATTAAAAAGTCACGACCTCTTCGAAATACAATACCCATTGTGGCTTCTGAGGATTATTCTCTGTGGATGTTATTGCATTTACTTAATTACAGGACTTTCTGATTGACAGCTAGTGATCTCCTTACCATCTAACGGTCAACAATCTGTCAATTCCACATCTTATCTATCCAATCAAGATACAGAACTACATAATGGACAGGATGAGGACAATTTTAAAAACATTTTTAAACATACGTTTGATGACGTCATAATAGTATTGTTACTCAATGTCACATGCACTATGACGTTATACATTCAGATGTTTACCAACATTATTTATTAAAAAAGATGCAACAAATAAATATTGTCATTACAAAATGAAAATAAAGATAAAACTTTCACAGGCATACAATAGCTGACACAATATAACATAAGAACCATTTTAAAAAGAGCTTGGACTTTGGGTAGTTGTGTCAAACAGCGATGTGACGTAGGCCTGTCTATTTCATTGCTGGCCACTCAGCCATGGCTTTCTGAAATCAACAAGATTTGTCTGGCTTTTGAGCTAAGACTACGCAATCTAAGCATATTTCACTCGAAACCAGCGTCATTTAAAACTTGTTGATGCAAGAAATAGATAGTGTCCTTTACAAAAATTTTGATTATCGGGAATCAAAATTTGTACATGACAATAATATTATTTATCCCTTTTTGGATGTTCCGTGAGGATTTCGCCGGCAATGTCCAGTCCAGAAAGGTTTGGGACGATTACCGACCATAAAATTAGCACCACCAATAAGGACCACTGTACAAATCGATCGACACTCGGCTGTACTATAACCCGATCGACACTCGGGTGGTAGCCCTCTCTATGGTAAAAGCCACCGAGTAAAGTCCAATCAGCGTTTCAACATTTATTAAGGATCTGACAGAAATTTTGATACAGATCGGTGATATCGGGACGGCTGTCCGATTCCGACTAATGTACAAAAGATTTTCAACAGTATATAAAACAAAAATTATGTAACATGTGTAAAACGATCAATGAATAAGAGTTCGGACCATGACACCTGAGTTAATCCCTAAGTAAATTACCTAGCTAATTAATCCCTTTGAACTATTTAACACCCGTCAGTGATTCTAGCAGAATAAAGATGACAGGTGAGGAAATTCAATTATCTGAAACCCTAAGACATTTGACGTTTTTACTATCATGAACTTAGATAAACGAGTAAATGAGATTAACTAACACTTGAACCTAACAAAAGCGTTTCCTAAATATAATCAAATTCAAGCCCTGAGAAAGTATTTTAATTAAAATCGCGCTAAAATTTAGAAGAAAAAGAAAATAAATAGAAGTAAAATCTTTGACACGATAACCTGTCCTTTACAAAAATTTTGATTATCGGGAATCAAAATTTGTACATGACAATTCCTCCCTGCTACAATAAGTTTGGTCCCCAAACTTAAACTAAACAATTTAAACTCATTTTACACATGCCGCATAAATAAAACAATTTCCTTTAAAATTGATTAAAGCAAAACCATATAATACAAAAAACTAAATGGTTATTGTTATATTGTCATGATTTCAGCGCAAAGTCAAGTCCGAATTTCTTTATCCGCCGATGTTCTTTACGAATAAACTCTCTGTCGATCTCCGATTCTGTCCTGCATACGCAATTTCTTTTTATAGAACGCAAGATGATGTGTTCCATTTCATAATTATCCAGAAGCTACTGGTACTCCGAAATTATGGATTGCATTTTCCTTCCGTCCGAAACAACGCCACTTAAACATACGGTATAAAATTTGATTTTGTCGTCTTTATTTTCTAGTTCCGACGAAAGTTGTTTTACTTTTGAATCTAGTTGCAAGTTGTCTGTTTTCAAAGTCGCGATAGTTTCTTGAAATTTCTTCACATTTGCTTTTAAATCTAACAAGAAAACAGACTTGACACTAACACATTGTTTAAAAGCGGCATTACTTAACTTGGAAAACGGAAGTGCCCTGAGGAGTGACTTTCTTTCGTTGTGTTCTTGGAGTCGCTGGAAATCTCGATTTCTTTTTGATTCAGTTTTATATACAGTACGGGATCCCATGTTTCCGCACGCTCTGCCAAAATGTCGTTCCTGTCCACATCGGTGACATCGTTTCTCCAAAGCGTTGCAGGCGTTGTAATGCCGTCGGTTACATCTACTGCACACCGGGGCTGAAAACTGCCACTGTGGTCGGAACTGCATGTCAGTCCATGTTGAGGCTGTTGGTCCTGGTAAGTTGAGATTTGGGGAAAACTCGCTTGGCCAGAGGTCCGTGGATCTTACCCGGTTATCTGCACCAATTATCCCTTTTTGGATGTTCCGTGAGGATTTCGCCGGCAATGTCCAGTCCAGAAAGGTTTGGGACGATTACCGACCATAAAATTAGCACCACCAATAAGGACCACTGTACAAATCGATCGACACTCGGCTGTACTATAACCCGATCGACACTCGGGTGGTAGCCCTCTCTATGGTAAAAGCCACCAAGTAAAGTCCAATCAGCGTTTCAACATTTATTAAGGATCTGACAGAAATTTTGATACAGATCGGTGATATCGGGACGGCTGTCCGATTCCGACTAATGTACAAAAGAATTTCAACAGTATATAAAACAAAAATTATGTAACATGTGTAAAACGATCAATGAATAAGAGTTCAGACCATGACACCTGAGTTAATCCCTAAGTAAATTACCTAGCTAATTAATCCCTTTGAACTATTTAACACCCGTAAGTGATTCTAGCAGAATAAAGATGACAGGTGAGGAAATTCAATTATCTGAAACCCTAAGACATTTGACGTTTTTACTATCATGAACTTAGATGAACGAGTAAATGAGATTAACTAACACTTGAACCTAACAAAAGCGTTTCCTAAATATAATCAAATTCAAGCCCTGAGAAAGTATTTTAATTAAAATCGCGCTAAAATTTAGAAGAAAAAGAAAATAAATAGAAGTAAAATCTTTGACACGATAATATTTTCGTCCTACCAAAGGTTCAAGCTCTTGTTACCCCACGGATTAGGAATTTCATGATTTTGGGAATTAGGGAATTAGCCTTTTTTTGGCTTGTCAAGACCCAAGATCAACCCCCCCCCCCCCACACACACACACACTTTCAATTTGCTTCCGACACCACTGTACTATCCTACATCTTAGAAAGCCCTTAAGGTAACTCCAGTGTTTTAGAAATCCGTGTCAAACCACACATTTTTTAATTTTAATAGTTAAAACAACTTATAAACTTACTATAGAGACCAAAATATTTATACCTTTGCACGTTTGTTTTCCTACAGTGAGCTTCAGCTCACAAGGTCCAAAAATTTAACAGCCAAAATTTAACACCATGATGCATGATCTCATAATTTATTAAATTATGCTCCAAAATACATCATGTCAGGTTATAATTTAAGCAAATCAATTGATTATCATTAAATCATAAAAATGTTATTGATTTTCTACAGAAAATATAAAAAATATTACATTTTTTCTTGCCACGACCTTCCCCAAAAAATCACTAAATTGCATATTTTTGAAAAATTCTAAAAAATTATTCAGTTTACATACATTTTTTAAAGAATATTTATTAAGAGTTACATATTGTGTTAACAAAAAAACATAGTTTATCAAAATTGACCATCTAGTTTTTGCTTGATAGTCTCTTGAACATGTGTACCCCCATTTTGAAAATGTAAATTTTACAAGTTGTTTTTTGCAAACTTTGGAAAAAAATGAAATGTACCAAAATGACACAATCTAACAGTCACTTAAATTGATATACTCAATGAAACTGTATTATACATATAAAATTAAGGTCGAGACTGCCAAAAAACTCATATAGTTGAGTGCAGTAGTACCCCCTCCCCCTTTCTGTCAAATACTTTCTATCCCAGTTTTTTAACATATTTATCTGTAGATCAAACACCAATCAGTGTTATGTAGTTTTAATTACACAAGTACTTACTTATCCTCTCCTTGTCCCGGAGGACACATGAAGTCATCAAGGTACATAAATGCAGTGTAATTGTTGGAGGAGAATGCATACAATACGTACAATTATATTACACACTCATTTACCTTTTTACATTTCGCTGCTTTCCTTGCTTTCTCCAATCCCTTTAAATGACGGAGATGCTATATTTTAACAAATTTTCCACTTTTTTACCAAACCATAATTATTTTAAAACACTTGTTGTGTGCCAAAATTATAACCGGAAATTTAGCACGCCGTGTAAAAAAAGAACCGGATCCGAAAGACACTGGAGTTACCTTAAATCCATATTAGAACCAATTTTAAAAAACAAGAGGCCCATAGGCCACATCGCTCACCTGAGCAACTATAGACATAATAAAATTAGCTTTACAGAGTCATATACACAATATCTGAACAATGTCGTATAATGGATCTTGCATAAAAAAATTTCCCTGTATATCCTTATGTTTATCATTGAGCCTTTGTAACAGGATGATTTTACAGTTAAACAAATGTTTATATATGGATTATAAACTTACATCAAAGTTTGAACCCCCTATGAGGCCCAATAATTGTCAAGAATTGTCAAGGGCCAAAGTCCTCCCCCCCCCCCCCCGGTGGCCCAACCCTTCTCCTGAAGATTATGATTTTGACAAATTTTAATATACTCTCTCTGAACTGACTAAAGTTACAGCTTTTCAAGACAAATTGTGTTTTAGAAGATGATTTTCAAAGATTTTTCCCTATACATGTATATTCCAATGTAAAAAAATCTTCACCGCCACCCCCCCCCCCCAACTGTGGCCCTACCCAACCCTTGGGGATAATGATTTGAACAAACCTGAATCTTCCCTACCTGAGGATGCTTCCACACAAGTTGCAGCTTTTCTGGCTCATCGGTTTTAGAGAAGAATATTGTTAAACTAAGATTTACACTATATATTCTTATGTAAAAATGTTACACCCCCCTTATTGTTCCCCCCTACCCCCGGGGATTATGATTTGAACAAACTTGAATCTACACTACCTGAGGATGCTTCTACACAAGTTTCACCTTTTCTGGCCAAATGATGTTAGTGAAGAAGATTTTTGAAAATACCAACAAATTTTTAATGATTTTTAATTATCTTCCCTTGAAAGAGGGTGCGGTCCTTCATTTTAACAAACTTGAAGCCCCTTTACCTAAGAATGCTTTGTGCCAAGTTTGGTTGAAATCAGCCCAGTGGTTCTGGAGAAGAAGGTGAAAATGTAAAAAGTTTACGGACAGACAGACAGACAGAGAGACGGACGAACAGATGGACGCCGGACAAAAAGTGATCAGAAAAGCTCACTTGAGCTTTCAGCTCAGGTGAGCTAAAAACTCCCCAAATATCACCAAATTCCTAATCTGTGTGCGTGTAGGGGGGTAATAGTATACTTGTAACTGCAATTTTCAATATCACTCTTAATATTTCCTTTCATTTCAATTTCTTACATGCTACCGAAAATGTTGGGGCGGGCGACGGCAGCTTCCTGATACTTCAATTTCTTATTTGTGAATAATGTTTGCTGCGATAAAAAGTGTGGGGAGGGGGCTGGTCCCTCCCTGATGCTACGTGTCTGATGGTTAGGTCTTACTTTGCAAAAAAAATTGGGGGTTAAGCCCCCACCCCCCACCCTCCCCGTTTCCGACGCCTATGTAGTATATCCAAACACGGAGTCAATAAATTTTTGTATTTTTCCACACATACTATCATAAAACCCGCGAAAACAGTGGAAAACTATTTCTGAAATCGTTATAATCTAGACAGCTTATTACTAACAGGGGCATGACGTTAAAAATATATTTCTTTTTATAATAAGATTATTCCGTGTACTGTTATTATAGTACAGGGATTTAATGGGTGTTCTGCATCATAACAAGTATGTACCTGTTATAGAATTATCTGACTAGTGCTTATTTACTGAGTTAGATAAGAGTTTTAATTCACGAATATAAATATGACTAAAAAGTAGACTTGGAAAAATAATTATAAATCATTAATATTAGACAAAGACTATCACGCCATTTACATGGTATATGCGATTCCAACCTGTACATGTTCAAGGTAGTAATGAAAGATGTAATTTTCATTGATATAGCGATATTTCTCCCAGGGCATTTTGCACTCTTCTAAATCGATATCTGGATTATGTAAACTTTGATGACATTAATGATTCAGTGATATTGTCGTGGTCTTAATTTAATGGATATTAATATACGTAATCAATTAGGCTGATGAACTGATTAAATATGTTCAGCCCTTTGTAGAGTTATCAGACATCACTTCCGGCTGTCAGACAAACATCACTTCCGGTAATCAGGACTATAAGGAGGTTTTAATAATTTACAAACAGGAAAGAAAGTAACATTTACGAAACATTTTCATTATGCCATATTTATAATTACATCAATCAAGAATTTATTTATGATGTAAACAAAATAATTCTGATGTCGCACCGTATGCCTTGGGTAATTGTTCAACGAGTTTTCAAATTATTTTGTTAGAAATATATAGGATTATATCGGTCAGCTTGCATTTTTAGAAATTGGGAAAGTGTCTAATTTTTCTTGTGACATGTTAAAAGGTCTAAATCTGAGGGAATTTTCTATGTGGGATCCTTTTGAAGAATACTAGAAACACTTTAAAACAACAAAATTGTTTCATTGACATTCTACATCAATGTTTATTATTATTTTTCAGCTACCCTAACCTTACATATTGAATGTCAATATACACCTATTATCTCGGCAAAATAGCAATCCCTTAACCAATATAACTGCGTACGCATCGTTAGATCTCGGCGACCTTTTGTTACATTGGGGTAAAGTTAGAAGAAGCAAGCATAATATATGATATTAGCCGTATTCTCTCGTTGTTTGTAACAAGTTTATTAGAATAAGTGTCTAAAGTCCTTTCTTAACAGTTATATTCAGCTTTAACTTTCGTATCACTTGTACTCAGAGTTTCCAAAAACACAACGACTCGTGAAATCGAAAGAAAAGTAAAGATTTTATCCAGATTATTGCCATGAACAAAAAATTGTTGGTAAATACATGTGATATAATCTCTATTTAGTTTTCCTTTTAATACAAAAATACGTTACAACTGTACCATAAAATTCAACAATTATCATATATTTAGAGGATAACATACCACTATATTTGTTACTAATTGACAGGTTTTTTTAGTTCACGGCTATAATTAGCTGGACCCATTGGTACATGTATTTGAAAATTGTTGATTTGTAACATACACTGGTAATGGAATTCTCTGACATTTTTTATTGCATGAATTTTGTCCCTCCTCCAATGATGTTCGATCACGCTGTAAATCTTTCAAGGGGCATGGTCACGATTTTGGTCAAAAATTATTTTTCCGATTTTAATGTTTACAATGCTTTAGTAACTAAAGGCATTTTTAATACGCAACAGAATACTTCAGTGTCATTTGATGAGGTATAAGTGAGTTACAGAGCTTACAATTATTTGCTAATGTAAACAAAGCTTTTGTTTACATTTTGAATGTTGAAGTAAAAATTATAGTGATAGACCTAAAATGAATGTGTTAAACGTTATGAACTGTTTATTAATGCTTAATTAAAATGAATAAGAAGATAGATAAATAAGCTTGAAAAATTATTTTACTCGTATATTGAAGTTTTGTAAACAAAAACAGGGGACGAACCTTGTTTTCATGACAAAAATTGTGAGTCCTGTATCTTGCTTATATATCTACGACTGACTCTTAAATCTTAAAGCTGCTTGGTCCGATTTTTTGGTTATTACAGTATCGAATAATTTTCCATACAAACCAATCATCTTAGAAAACTATGGACTTTCTCCTATTTATACCAACAGAATCTGTCTTCTTTTAAAATTAGAAATATTCAAAGTAAATATATGGGCAAACAACAACCAAAATGCATCATGGGAATGTTTAGAAAAGGGAACCGTTTGGTTTCGTCCCCCGAATGATTGGGTTTATTCACCCCACACATTTTGCATCGATTAATTGTAAACAAAGCAAACTTCAAAAATATTAGCAATAAAAATGTACACAGATTTTTTTTTCATTTTCTTGAACATCAATATGACCTTTATTAAAGCGATGTCAAAGTCGTAATACAACCATACCGGTCTCGACGTCCGGGGCAAATTTTAACACGAGGCGAAATAACGTGATACCCTTTTATGTCGTTTGTTTTGTTAACAAATTTTGTACATCATTTTTTTTTTCATTAAAATTTGGCTTAATTGACTGAGAAAACTACTACAATGTCCATTATTATACACATACTTAGCATAACCATCGTTGAAAAGCGTACACAAAATTTGATATAAAATTGGACCAAGCAGCTTTAAATTTCATTTGATCATTAGAAATGCATTCCTAAGGCATTGTAAATGATAGAAACAGAAAAATAGAATTTTACCTAAATCGTGACCATGCCCCTTTAAACAGTCGGAGGTGAACTCAATTTTTACATGAATATTCTTTAAGTACAATTAATGTTACATATAGTAAAATAACCATACCCTACAACATGTTTCATGCCTTTAAAAGGTCAACACTCAAAAATATATTACTACAAAATGACATCAGGTTTTTTTCTCTGTAATTAGTTTCTTTCTTTTATTATTTAACGGTGTGTTTATTCCGCTTATTCGGTTAGGCTAAAGGTTACCCTGTGTAGAGCCCAAGCGTAGAAATATATAGTGCCTATAATTATCTGGTAAACTAATTACTTATTTAGGATTCACTTACAGTGGACTCGTAAATACATACAATTATGCAAAATCAATCTAATTTTAGGAGATGCTTAAACGTAAAATGTTAACTGATGTCCTCCCCCTTCAACACCATATTTGTGGGAAAACCGCCAATATTCGGTAAATAGGTGATCCCGAAATAAACCATTTCACGTCACACTGTAGGATGCGTTGCTCAGAATTTCAACTTTGCTTTGATCTATCTTATTCGTCGCTATCATAGATCAAGTCGTAAAATAATTAGGCTAAACTTATCCGTACCCCTGCAATACCATTTTTATTCAGACGGTTCTAAAGGTGAGCTAAATTCGGAACAATGAAAGAAAAAAAGTCTATGGTTCTCATAAGATACAACCTAAGGTTGTACGCTTATTGACAGTGGTCCACTCGGTGAATTGTTCTTCCTCTCATGAATAATTCATGTTCTATCCTGATTGGCCCCTTCACGCTTTGTGTAGGAAATCTCCACCATTCGCGTACAATGTGGGCCTTTGTGATTTTAAAATTGGTTTTTGTGTGTTGTTTCTTTTCCTGGGTAACAATGGATAACAGACAGTTGTGTTGCAACGGAATCCAAAGGTATCAATGAATTACTATTGTCTAGTTTCCATTTGTTCATCTTGTGCACCGTTGTAATGAAAGGGCGCTTAGTTTATCAATATTTCATTCACGATATACACGTACAATCGAACAGCATACAGGCAAAACAACCTTTATTATTTTCTTTTACTAGTATTTGATATCAAGATACAGATTTTTAAGGTATATTTGAAGCTTTTAAAACAAAGATTTTCAAAGTAATCTGTATGCTAAAGAATGCAGGAATGAGAAAATTAATTAATAAAACTATTATAATGTGGGTTTTTTAAAAGTGTGCTTGAGAAGCCATGTACTTTTAGTGACATTGTCCGCTATAGCCTAAAAGTTCATGAGAATCTTATAACTAACGGAATGGAACGTTTTCAATTTACGGCATACTCAGTACCTTCTAGAGAAGTAACCGATAAACGATTAGTGAATTAATGTGCATAAGTCACAAAAACGTGTGAGTAAACAGCGATCAACAGTTTTCTTTGATATTAAAAAACGACAAGGTTCAAGAGTAATATGAAGGTATATGTACTCTAATTGATTCAGTCACTTCCTGAAATAGGTAGATATAACGATCTGTAGAGGTTAAATGCAGTCGGATTGAGCTTTTATTTAGTTATCGACCCAAGTTCTGCGTGTATCAAATCGTGATCTGAGGTAGCACAGTCGTCCAAAGTGGTAAATTTAGAAATAAAAGGCAGATTTTTTTCTTTAATCTCTTACAACTCGTTAAATCTGAAGATCTTCAATAATGTTTTGTACTATTTTATTTCACTCAAGTGCAATATTTTTTAACAAGAAATATTCTTTCGAACTTACTTTTTTTTTTTTTACATGAAAATTATTAATCTCTAATAAATGGTGTATTTTACGTTCCTAGGACAGTATTGGCGGCTGTGACATTGACAGGTGATAAGTTTGCTAATAACGTTTAAAAGGAATCAGAAGAAAGGGGGAATATGGATTTATCATTTTCTTGTTTTATATTTCTACACAAGACTACATAAGACTCTATAGAGTCGAATATTATAAAACGAGAGGCATTTTATGTTTTATCTTTCAAAATCGATTTTTTTTCTACTTTTACAACGGGTTGCGACTTTAGAAATTATGAAAACGAGATTAAACAAAAATTATATATAAAATTGATATATAAAGAATAGTTTTATTAATAAGTACACTAGATAAAAATATTCGTTCATACTACGTTCATACTACTCGGCAAAAAAAAACCCAACTTGTTAGCTTAGCCTTCACTTAGATATGTACAATTAGTTACCCGTCACGAACGTGAAAAGTTTATGTTTGGATAATCGTGCAAGACTAGAATTACTTTTAGCATTCACATCAAGTTTGATAAAAGAAAAAAAACAACTTTCAGAAAGGTTCTTCAATATTATGCGCTGAAACAGTACATGTTACATTGAAAATGAAAACATAATAAGCCAATGATATCTGTCCTAGATAAAACATAAAAATGTGAGAGAAGTTCCCGGATATTTCTCGTTATCCTATCCTATATGCTGAATATTCATATATACCAGAAATTAATAAAAATCTTCGCATTCGACTCTAAAAGCAAACTTATGAAACGTTTGGCATAGTGTCTCTTTTGGAAACAACCTTTCAGAAGTTCATTTCAGCCACAGAGAAGTTCACGTCTCTGTAGATTTTACGTGAACCAATATGGAAATTTTATTTTCTTATCTCACTAAATCGTGCAATAAATTCTCACCACTGTACAATCTCTTATATATCACCAGCAGTTTTACTTAAATTATTCTTTTCTTCGAATTAGGAACACAACCTAGTATCAAATATTTATTCTCAGTATGTGTTTAAACAAAGGGATTAGTTAATGTGGAATGAAGCATTGGCAGCGAGCATTGTAGGAGAAAACATAACCCTTGTCAGCCAT
The DNA here is from genome assembly GCA_020458035.1 of Magallana ariakensis. NCBI lineage: Eukaryota > Metazoa > Mollusca > Bivalvia > Ostreida > Ostreidae > Magallana > Magallana ariakensis. Next base: position 49,560,951 of record CM035816.1, read on the forward strand.
CCTTCACTTTAGCATTGAATGCTTATTTTTGGATGTCGTACCGCGCGTTAATGGTTGTATTTATATTCATACTGATGTCTATTTTTATGAAATATGTGATGTGTATTGTCGCTCTATATACGCTCTCAGTCAGGAATATGAAACATACATGGAACAGCTAAATTAACATGTTATTTAGTTCGCTTCCGCCAATAAAAATATAGTTCCAGAAACTTTGAAGAGAAAAATCTTTTTTATTTAGAAGTAGATAAAATTTAATGATTATTTTTCAAAAGTACATACTGTGGTTTCATTAATATTCAAGGGTATCAATTTTCGTGGATAAAGTGAAAATCACAGTTTCAAGGATACGTAAATCCGTGGCCAATGATCCTATCAATACAAAATGTTAGTAGAAATTACACTTCAATGAACATTTAATTTCGTGGATTCACATAACAACGAAATCAACGAAAATTGGTATTCAACGAATATTGATGAAACCACAGTATCACATTGGTTATGTAAGATTGAACGTTTCATTTATCTTACAAAAATAATCAAAACACGTGAAGACGTTTATATTTGTGCACATGGCGCATGAAATATCAAAGTGTATTCATTTTTAAGCAATGAATGCTTATTTTGGGAAGTCCTATAACACACCAGGCCGTGCAGACAAATTGAATACCGCGCGTTAGCGCGGTATGATAAATTGTCTGCATGACCTGGTGTGTTATAGGACCGACGATATCCAAAAATAAGCATTTAATGCTGATATTTGTATTTTTTTTAATTCATGCATTGTCTGCAAATATGATGTATACCTCAAAATCCTAAAGGATATGGAAGAGCCAATGTAACAGCCACAAGCGTGAACTCTGATTTTCGCTTGTGACGTTACACTTCGACGTTTGTGACGTCATAAAAAAACTCGTCATTGAACCTAAGTGTTCATTGAACCTAAGTGTTTTCATAGGAAATTGAACGTCTCAGATTTCCAATGCAAATATAAGGGGCTATATATACACTGAATGTAAATATATGTACATGTAGGTAATTAAATAAGGAAACTACGGATTTACAAATAGTCCATTGACTTGCCCTAAGTTTGTCAGCTAGTTCAATTGGATTTTAAAATTTTGTTTCTAAATTGTTTTATATTTGTCTGTGTTGTCAAGACGTAATTTTGTCTCAAAGGCACCAATGTTGATTATCACAAGTGACGCCATTTTAATGACATGTGTAGGAGCATGTACATTTTTGCTTCATGAATGATTTCACTTTAAATTTGAAGATGGGGATCAATAAATAAAATTATAAGTTTGAGGTCTAAATATGAGGCCAATGTAATTTTATCTTTATTTTTTTAACTATCTTCTTTCGTGTAAAACAACATTTAAGCTTTTATTTTCATTATGACGTTAAACTACTTAAATAAGCGCTACGTCATTATTTTCTTACAACTACGAGTCGCTAAAAGATAAATATGTGGTAAAAGCAATCAATAAGTTAATTTTATTTTGTTAAATGATAAAATTATAGATTCTAAAATGCATTAGTGTGTCTACATTACAAAAAAAGACGAAATGTTGCATTTAAGTTTTGCATAAACAGTTAATTCTACGATTTATACATGTATATAAGTCTTTTTGTTTTCAAGAATCAGAGATTAATAATTCATTTTAATATCTTCGATTGCATGAATTTAAAAGTATTAACATGCATACGTTAAAAGATTTAATTAATATTTCATTTTTTATTATCAGTATTTAAAGTTTCATTAAACAATTATGACGTAATACAATTGTGACGAAACCCTTATTGTGACGTCATTACCTAACTAAATGGAAACCAATACAGAATCTCCTTACGATACTTGTGATACCACTTCTGGTATCGAATTAATCGTTGAAAATGAGCGATTCAGGGTATGCAGATGTCTTCTTGTGTATGCCTCGCCAGTTTTCAGAAGCATGCTAACATTGGATTTCAAAGAAAGGCAAGAAGGAGAGATCCATTTACCCGGGAAGCGGTCCAAAGATATCAAGGAACTTCTGGATTACTTGAACCCGGGACTCGACGACACTTTGGCTGATGGGGCTGGTTCTGCTATTCGTTTACTACCATTAGCAGAGGAGTACCAAATCAATAAGCTTAGAGATAAGTGCGCATCAACAATTCTCCAAGAACTACACACAAACGATAAAACTCAAGAATTTGTCGTCAAATGCTTAAAAATGTCTAATCAGTATTGTTTATTCGAGGTTCTCCAATATTGTGTGGAGAAATGTGCCATGTCTAAGAGTTTGTGGAAAATGGTCAGAGACGCAGAGGATGTCCCAACGGAACTCAAAGCCAAAGTGTACGAAGAACGGCTCTACGTTCTAGAAGCAGAAAGGGAAGAATTATTAACGGCTAAACACTGCATGATGGGTATAAAACATCGGTTGAATGAAATCGTTACTCCCCATGATCAGCATTGCCGTTGCAGAACTGAATTAAAGGTGCGATCACCTCTACAACGCACCTGTAATTTCTGTGCACGCACCTGGTGCACTGATAACGTGAGCACAGATTCCTACCGCAGTTCTTACTGGTTTCTTTGCAATCACCGCATAGGTTACAACGTGGCGAACGATGCGGTTCTCAGAAACTTTCTGGAATCGAAAGACTGAATATATCGCTTCTTAAACATTTTTTTTTTGAAATCATGATTTTATTTGTAGAAATCTTTAAAGTGTTTGGAAAATATGCATAATTATCTTTAAAAAAATTGGGGGTTTTTTGTTTTTGTTTTGTTTTGTTTTGTTTTTTGTTTTTTTTTTTGGGGGGGGGGGGTATAGTTGAATAACGGAAAGTTTAAGAATGTTTCAGTACAATTGTATTTCACTCTATTTGAACCCAACTGATACAAATTGTACGGTGTTCGATAGCAATGAAGTAAATATGCCATCAATTTTTAAATATATTTCATTTATTAAAATAAATAATGAGAAAATTGCACTGGAAATAAATTAAAAGTCAATGAAATTGTAAAAACAAATCAATAGATATATGTAAAACTTCAACAATTTTGTAAACAGTCGTAACGTGTTTAATTCTTGAGAACATTGTCGGCAGCAACAAACTTCTCCAGGCTTGGCCAATGAGCGCACTCTTTGCCGATCCACAGGTAACCAAGGCCGTTGAAACCGTAGTCAGAAAGACAGAAGTTGTTTGCACACTTTAACATGGAGTTCTCCTGCAATTAAAACAAAATTAATGTAAATTTTAATTTAAATAAACAACAACCAAGAATCAAAAAACGATGCTTCATGTATATGGTCCTTCTAACATAATCAAAATATGCATTGTGACTACTTTTAGTACATCTAGTTACTTTATTGTTAAAATTAAAATAATAATAAAAAATATAGATTAAGGCCGTTAGAATTCTCTTAGTATCAGTTATGTTGATAATATTAATGGTTTGTACAGTGGTTTGTATCAGTTATGTTGATAATATTAATGGTTTGTACAGTGGTTTGTATCAGTTATGTTGATAATGGTTTGTACAGTGGTTTTGAAGAAAAAGCGTCAGTTACATGTACTTCACATTTTTGCACCGTAGTCATAACAACCAGTTAAAAAATAAACTTTTAAAGCAACTCAAATATTAGAATGTGAAAAGGTCAATTGAATATTTTTATTAATTTTAGCTTATTGAAGCAGTGAAAGATTTCTTTTGTTTACGGAGTCTCATCGATGTCTTATATTTGAGAATTAAGGAACACGGATACTAATTCCTTTACATGTAAATACATCGCTCGCTCCATACAAATCTTGGACATTAATGTTCCCGAGTTTCAAAGAACGGGTCTGGGCTGTTTAATCACCAGTTGAAAGCTTAGCTGTCACCGTTGTCTTATATCGGGTCTCCAGCAGTACACGGCTCGTCATTACTGCTAGCTAATTTCTTAATCGGGATTACTGGCCCAAAAGAACTAACGTAGTCGCATCGATTTTAAGGGACTTTTAAATGCTGCACCCAATCATTACTGGATTTCTGAGCTTTACGGGAACCGGATTCAGTGGGTTATTTTTTCCTTTCGAGAAGGATGAGTCTTTCCGTGCTGACCACTGGGTCGAGTGTACATTCACTCTTTAATAACATCACGATACACAAATACTTCTTCATTAGAGATGGACATTTGGTTGTATTTGTGAATAATTGACATTATTGAAAACCACTACCTCCATCACTCAATAAACAGTATCGATAGCATGTAAAGTAAGTTTCTTGTCAAGTCGAGCGCGATTAAGTACGTTATATATTTTGTGGTATCTTTTCTTTTTTAGTCTTTCCAAATTCCGTGATCTCTCTCTCTCTCTCTCTCTCTCTCTCTCTCTCTCTCTCTCTCTCTCTCAATAGAAAACTTGCTAAATCAATTAAAGCTTTTTATATCCAAGACGATGGAAATTTTCACAGAGTATTCTCTAAAGCATGAAATTGATTTAGTTAATTGTGTTGGTAAAGCTTGGAGCGCAATCCAAGTTATGTAAAACAAAGAAATTTTGCTGTTTGAAACATTTACAAAATAGTTAATACACGTAATTTTGAAATGCACTTTTACATCGTTTCCAATTCGAACTGTTTATTAAATATTTATTTTCCCCTTTTAGGCTAGTGTTTAGTAACTCATTGTAAGGACTCCGTTTGTATACATTAACAAACCTATAATCCTTATACATTACTATACCTATCGGGATATAATTTCATAATAAATTATTTTCCCATTCATATCAATTACGTACTTAGGTAAAAAGGATTTAACATCAATTCGCACCAAACCAAAACATGACCAATTGTCCGATTATTTTCTTCTCTGTACTTTTAAAAATATCACACTCCCCATTTCTCGCACGCTGTAGCGGGCAATGTTTTTACTTTGCACTTTTGCTTGCGTTCCTTTGCCCATGCATTGACGCCACCTTACTTATTACATATATCCCTGCCAGCGAGTAAGCATTAAACATGCGATTAAACTAGTTATTACAAAATGATAACTGGCTAGTGTCTATATATATGTAAATTTTGTACATGAAACCTATTCTTCCTTTCTTTCCATTCAATCATATATATATATATATATATATATATATATATATATATATATATATATATATATATTGCATTCCTTAGACTACATGTATTAACCTTTTCATGTTTTTTCTCTTATCTTAATCAATTCACGTTCTTCTCTTATTATTTGTAATTTTTCTTGTAATTTTTTCTTCAATTTAAAATCAAAATGAAATAAAATTTTATATCATCGATTACAGAAATGAAGATTAATTGTCCTCGTGGATAAAATAGAAATTTATACGAAATTTAAACGTAACGTCTTGGGGATTGATACGGCTCAAGCCATTGAAACGTCAGCTAAAAGGTTAATATAAGTGTTCGATTTATCATTTACAAGTAACAAGTGGAATAGCACGTTAAGTATGAACAGAAACTAAATAACTGCAATTATTTTGAAGAGAGGATGCTCTTGCAAAGTGAAATAGAATCTTACCTCAGAATGAAAACATATGCTGCAAATGAATAAACATGCGTCTCGTGGGTGCATTGATGAGAGCTCCACCACTGGGAATATGGGCGAGGATTTTACCATTGATGTGCTGATTGTGAGGGCGACGATAACGGAGATGATACAGGTGTTCATGATGAGGCCCTCTCAGAGTCTTGAAATCAGTTTTCAAATCTACAAAAAAATATTATAATAATAATAAAATAAAAATAAAAATTCACTTCCAACATTTTAATCATCACGCAAATGTCATCAAATTGTATTTTTCCCTCCATTTTTTGATTTTCGATGTTTTTCGTATGTTCTGTCTTCACAGAATTTACACCTTTCATATTTTCGTGATCCAAGAGAAGGATTGATATATGCCCCATGGCTTGTTTCCTATTTTTTTGTACTCATTTTCGATATATTGTAAATGCATATTTTTAAACTCAATTAATTTTGTTTCAAATAAGAAAAAAAAAATAAAATCAGGTATATTTTTTATTTCATTAATTTTAACCAAACTTTTAAAGTAAATAAAAAAACTAACCCCCCCCCCCAAAAAAAAAACCCACCAACAATCAAAAAAAAAAAAAACAAAAAAAAAACCCAAACCCAAAAAACAAAGGACCTCAAGCTCTGACTACTAGATCCTATTATATTTTATGAAACGATTGAACAAAATTATCGTGATATCGGATTTGTTCAACACACTGAAAGTGTCACCGCGAACTATATATCACTTTAATGAGCTTGACCTTGCAGTCATGTTTATGGGGGGATCTCCTTGAACACCCCCACCCACCCATCCAATCCTGCTACTTAATTACAATGTTAAAAAAATCCGATAAGTTGATAAATTAGCGAAACAGTCCTCATTAGCAACGAGTGATTCTGTAGCAATTTCAAGTGGCGTGAATTCTGAAATCAATGAAGTTCTCTTCTTAATTGACTCTGAGTACAAATGAACAACGACCTTAATCAGAACCAGTGACAAAAGCAGTGATTTTACGAAGGATTTCATTTCTTCTGATGTTCTTCTTATCTACTGTCTTCTGTAAATTAAACATCAATATATTGGCCCTAAGTAAAGAGGAAGCGGAGTTTCTTTTATGAAGTTACTGCATGAAGCAGCTATTTTTTTCATATTTTTGTCATAAATTTTTACTTCCCGCTGGCATAATAAAGAGCTTTATAAATTGTTTCTTATGACTTAACATCAAAAGTAGAAAAAGAAAATGTTTATCGCAAGTTTATATATTATTTTTTTAAATGATTAAATAGAACGATTTTTTTTCGAAAACAAAAATGATAAAATTCAATTAAATGGAAATAAATAAATGTTCAACTACCTCACGCAAAGCAAGTCAGCAAATAAGTTAAAAAATATTTCTAACATTTTTAAAATCTGAAACATATCCATATCAATACTTACCTTTTGCTCACTTATTCCATAATAAAAAAATATATACTAGTAGTTGCGTACTTATTCCATAATAAAAACAAATAAACAGTTAATTAGTTTTAACACTTAAGAGATTGCGGTCGTCAATGAATGAGACTGGCGCCACGGTGGATGTTTCTTATTTATAGTTATAACAGACCCGTATTAATTCATGACGAAATGTCCAGCTATCCCGTGTATATTGACGATATACCCAATGTCCGGGTGAAATTATGTGTGTGTTGGGTTTTTTTTTCATTGATAATTTTAAACTGCTTAAAGGTTGATAAGAGTACATGGTTCTTACATCCAAGGATACCCTCAAAATAAAGTGTCTAGCGGTGCGGTCAACCATAATTGATTCACATTGAAACTAAGCACCCAAGACCCACCCACGCCAAACAATCCAAGCGAACAAGTCCGTGACGACTTACCGTATGTTTTAAATCGTGATGCTGTTCAGCCGAGTTTGTAGCCCATGGCTGATGTACCTGGAGATAAAAATTCGATATCTAGGGGTCCCATCCCGACGAGTTTTCCCCTTGTTATTTAATTGCAAATTTGGCACTTTTGCTACACACCTACATTGGCGGGGATTTTGTTTTTACAGTCATTCAATTCCACAGACGGGGGTAAAAAGTGTGTCATTTAGTTTTATGCCGAATAATAGCTTATGTACTTCTAACAATTTTTCGATTTTAAGGTTAAATTTATATAGCCTTTATCTTCTTTTTGGTGGTTTGCAATTACTATCAAATTGAATTGTTAAATAATTCTACTATATACAAGAATTCTTCAGTGTCATTTTTGATCATTCATCGTCATCATCATTCATTGTCATCAATTTTCCACTAATATTTTTTAATCAATATAAGCGAAGTCACGTAATTCCTATAAAAAAACTTTATTACCTCCACCTTTCAACACAAATCACTATATGTTCCGAATCATGGTCATATGCGAACAGTGTTAAGCCAAGTATTACCTAAACCTCAAATTATCACTTAAAATTACCCAAAAATAACACATATCGTAGCAAACACTTTAAGTATCACCCAGACCTCAACACTGCCATAGCCAACACTACAAGCGAGTATTATGAATGAAACCCTCATTTTAATTTATTACCACAATTTATTACCCTAATTTATTACCTATTTTCACCATTATCGCAGGCAACAGTTAAACATAAAACAGTAATACCCGATCCTCACTACTACTAAAGCCAGCATTGCAAAGCAGTACTATGCAAACCTTAATTAGATACCTAAAATTAATTGATTTTATTCAATCAATACCTTAGCCAATAACTCAAACCAATATTCCGATACGTCACCACTACTGTAGCCAAACCCATTACTATCAAACAAAACCATACCGATACCGAAGCTAATATTACAAACCAGTATTACCCAAACCTCACAACTGGCGTAGCCATTATTACAAACCAATATTGCCTAAACCTCACCAATACCGCAGTTAACATTACAAACCAAATATTAGCCAAACCTCAATACGTAACCAATACCATAAACCAGAGTTATCCACGCCTCAACCGTAGTAAGTATAAACTTAACCTTATCAACAGCTTTATCAATATTAATAATCAGTTAAATACATAAGTCTCATCAAAAGCGTGACCAACACCAAACTTTTTAAAACAGCCTAAACATTATCACAAGAGTCTGAATTAACACCACACAGTATAGCTTCACTTTGATTTGCGTTCCTTCCCAACTTTCTACGTTAATAATTCACAGATAGTATCATACAGTCACTCTCTAATCCCTCCAGTTACCCCCACCCCCACCCCAAATACCAACTACCCTATTGAAACCCCACGTTCATTTTTCGCCAGATTCACTTCCGGTTCTATGCATTCCAGAACCATTTGATGTCATATTTAACGTCACATTTGAAAGTCGTCTGGGCGTAAAAGACAATGTCAAACTATCTATATTTTTTTTTACTCTGTATCGTCTGTGTTTTGATAAACGATGTTTAAAAAATATAGATATAGATGTTTCTTTCTTTATCAGCACAATATGATTATCCACAGTATGCAAGTTAATTAAGGAAGCATGGTACACCTTTTTGTTTGATGTGTAACAGCGAAGCGCAATAGGTTAAGGCTCTAAACTCCAAGTCATGCGCGTTCGAAACCCAATGAAATTCTTTAAAAATACTTTACATTTTTAATAAAGATTTTTTAAAATACAACATACATGTATCTCATGTCGAACTCTTTTTAGATCTTCAAGAAAATTTCATTTAGTCTTGTCTTTTTTTTTATTCGTTTTGGTATTTTTTTAAATTCCTATTTTCACAGTTGCTTTTATCATGATTTGTATTCTATTATTTTCTTTTCACATTACTGTGTTTTACACGAAACACTATCAGTTTGATAAATGGAACTCTCGTCACAGGGAGGCACATTCAGCCCTCCGTGTCAATCAATCCCATCGGTTTGTTACTTGTTAATAGTGATGTTTATAGCGTCAAACACCCTCCAGCCACTGATCGTTCAACATTACACAACACGACACCCCCGACTTTCTGTTTTTATTATTTAATATGGCTTCCTTATTAGAATGATCACACGACACGAAAGACAGCTTTAATTCTTCTTCCATGCAACTTCATGTACTTTCTAACGAATTATATTTAATCTTTTTTTTTTAAACAGTTTTCTTTTTGTTCATTCTTTTATTTTTAAGATCTATACACAATATTTTGTCTCTGCCTAACATTCGTATTCCGCAGGATTTACCTGATCGATGGACTAATCTCTTTGTGATCGGGTATTGATATTACATATAGATGATTCCCCTAAGTCTTTAAGAGTCAGACTAGAACATGGACAGAAAAGGTCCTTCGATATTTATATCTTTTGAAGTATAATTATGTGAGAAATAAATAAAACAAGATATCGACAATTCATCGGTAAAATATTAGTACAGATTATTAGAAAAACATACTGAATGTGGTTCACTTTGTCAATATTAAAAATCACGAAGAAATAGAAAAGTAAGCAAGGTTTTACCTATTTATCAATAGAACTAATTAATAGAATTTTAGTTGATACAAGTTAAGAATAATACGCCACGCATTTCTTGTTCTGATTTGTAAAAAGAAAGAAAGAGTGATTTTCAATATAAAATTACCAACAATAAGGCTGCTCAACTAATATAAGAAATGTAATCGAACATCGTCTATTTACACTTAGGAAAATTAAAATATATTTTATTAGATATCTGTCATTTGTTTTACATTTTCCAGTGTTGTCGTCGAATCCAAAATTTTTACTTTAATGAAACTTGTATTGTTTCAAGACTTTTGTTAGAAACCAAAAATCTTCAATTTTTTTTGGGAGAAAAAATATGTTGAACAAAATTTTTTGAAGAAAGAAAAACAAGAAAAAACAACGGAGAGAAAATTTAAAGCAGTTATTTGTTAGACGACTTACCCTAGAAGTCCTGATGTGTCTTTGTTGTCCATCCAGTGACCAAATAGAAGCATTATATACACATCTCGAGGATCGATCTCCCCGCCCCTTAGCCTTCTGATTTGTTGAGATAGTGAGCGTTCTCGAAGCTCTTGGGGAGGTTTGGCGTTCCCAGCAGTGAAACGTGTTGAAATACTCACGATAGCTATTGGAGTATATTAAACTATACATTCTAGAAGCTCTTTGGGAGGTCTGGCGTTCCCAGCAGTGAAAAGTGTTGAAATACTCACGATAGCTATTGGAGTACGTCAAACTATACACATGGAAACTGATAATTTGAATTACAATCTTGTTATCCAATTTATCTATGCAGTTATGTTTCATGTACCGGTACTTTAAAGCATGTATATGTTTGTACTTATAACAACGTATTATGTATGATAAATGACCAGCACTTCGAGTAATGGACAACTATCATCAGTTAATGCCAAATATGGTAGACTTTAAAGGGACTTGGACACGGTTTTAGATCAAATTTTATTTTTTATATATAAAATGGTTTACTTGCGCACATATAATATATAATATAATATACCTGTATGTAGACTGCAGATTTATAAATCATCATTTGTTCCAACTGTGGTCAATGAATGGAATTCCTTACATTTGGATACCAGAAATTCGGGTTCGTTATCTTTATTTAAAAACAAAATTTCTAAATCTCTAACAGTAGCTCCACCTTATTTCAGTAATGGTAAAAGAAGTACTTATATTTTACACACAAGACTCCGTCATAATTGTGCGCTTAACATAGATCTTCATGGATGTAATATTATATCAAGCCCTCTCTGTTCATGTGGAATGATTGAAGACGCATATCACTTCTTTTTCTCTTGTCCTAAGTATGCTACTGTTTGGGAAGAATTTTTTTAACAAATTTCTTAGATTTGACAAAATTCATATTCTTGACTCTCGTACTTTATTTGGGGGGATGACTCACACAGCGTGGATAAAAATAAATACATTTTTTCAATTGTTCAAATTTATATCCAAGGTACTGGCAGATTTGAATAATCACAAATCTCAGTATTTTTGTTGATAACATTTTGCTTACTTATCTTTTATTTATTTATTTTGTTCATCCTTGCATACAACACTAATATTATATAAATTAAATAGTGCCTGTTTGGGAGTTGAAATTGACACCCCGGGAAAACCATTGTCAACCGACGCGAAGCGGAGGTTGACAATAGTTTTCGAGGGGTATCAATATATAAATAGTGCCTGTTTGGGAGGGTAACAGTTGAAATTGTCACCCCGAGAAAACCATTGTCAACCGACGCGAAGCGGAGGTTGACAATGGTTTTCGAGGGGTGTCAATTTCAACTGTTACCCTCCCAAACAGGTATTATTTATTTTATTATACTGAATGTCTTAATTTTAGATGAAATTTTACTGCGTTTATGTAGAAATGACGTGAATTTAACGGCGAACCGTACGCGCATAATTTACGCGCATGTAACAATTCGTTCTATCGGCCCGATGCCAAGCGTGTTGCTAACGCTGAGGGTAAGAGAACGGATTGTCAACTGCGTCTAAACCAATGAGATTTCAGTTTTTAACATGAAAGTATGATAAAAACTTTTACTATCAAATATCTAAGTACTGGAAATTCATTATCATATAAGTACAAACTGAGACGTATTTGCTGTAATATTGTATTTTTTTTTCAACATGTAGGGAGACGGCGAGTTAAGTTTTTATTACTTGTGCCCAAACCCATTGTACATAATGCAATAAAATATGTTCAAATCAAATCACTTGCGCATTTTGAATGATTGACCAAAATTTGAATTTTAGAATTCAAGTTATAAGAGAGATACAGAGGTAAGAATTTCATGTTATGTTAACAAAGCCCGAGTCTTATTTGTTTATATTTCTTTGACAATATTACTCGTGGAAAACAAGGTAAACTGATTCAATGAGTTTATAAATAATATTATCAACAGAAGAAAGCAACATATGATTGAAACTTATACCAATAAATCACATAAGTAAACAATAACAAGGCTCGAGCTTTGTTTACAAAACTAAGAATTTCAAATTCTGTATCTTGCTTATAACTCAATATCTGACTTTCAAATTTTGACAAAGCATTACAAATACCCATATTAACCATTCTAAATAATAAAATGAAAAAATAAAATTAAAAATGTTGAGCTTAAATCGTGTCTAAGTCCCTTTAGTTTATTTATTATCATTTATTTATTTATTTATTTTAAATCCTGACCCTACACTATAAGTTGTGTTTCGTTGGAACGATCTATTTCAATAGCGGCAAACAAGTACACGTGCATAAATACACGAAGGCCAACATAAAACTTTTAATAAAACCAGATTTCCTTTAATTATTCATCCGAACCTAAAGGACGGACTAATCAAGGCCAAATAAGTGTTTTATGATTTTCCGAAATAGACAGCGTAGTAATTAACGATTAAGTACTTGTATGAAAGAACACGCAATGTTCAGATCTATTGGTTTTTAATCCTGGTCGCGATTCAGTTTCCGGTGTAGGATCCGTGAGTAGGTATTTCAAACCGCTGTACGTAAAAGGTCCAACATTAAGGTGACATTTCCTTATTTCAATTGAGAGAGAGAGAGAGAGAGAGAGAGAGAGAGAGAGAGAGAACCTATTTCCTTTTTTAAACCTTTTAAACTGTAAAGAAATTCGTTATAAAATGTTATATTTCGTTATTATTATACTTTCATGTTAAAAACTGAAATCTGATTGGTTTAGACGCAGTTGACAATCCGTTCCCTTACCCTCAGCGTTAGCAACACGCTTGGCAACGGGCCGATAGAACGAATTGTTACATGCGCGTAAATTATGCGCGTACGGTTCGCCGTTAAATTCACATCATTTCTATATAAAAGCAGTAAAAGTTTCTCTAAATTTAAGACATTCAGTATAATAAAATAAATAGTGCCTGTTTGGGAGGGTAACCGTTGAAATTGACACCCCTCGAAAACCATTGTCAACCTCCGCTTCGCGTCGGTTGACAATGGTTTTCTCGGGGTGTCAATTTCAACGGTTACCCTCACAAACAGGCACTATTTATATATTATTCACCTCTACGATACTCAAAATTAGTTCGCTTTACCCATAAATTCGTCATATCCGATTTCGTTATAACCGTAAATTGTTAAGAATTTTACCAGGGACTCAAAAAACTTGATAAACATTGAATAAACCCCGACAAACAATGAAACAAAGTAATATTAAAAGAATATTTAATATTTTGTTTACGACGGTAGATTAACAAATCGGTGGTCGGGGTAACCGGCGCATGGCATGAACTCGGAGATTAAAAAAACTTAAACATCTACTTTTTAAGTGTCCGTAGACTTACAGTTAATGAAAAAAGAAATCAAACTCAATATGATCATTTTGCTATTTTTTTGTGATTTTTTTTTATCAAGATTCACTAATAACGGACAGGGTACAAATATATTAATCAGACGACTTTACGTTGAATTTTGACGTCAAGGCGGCGCAGCGAATATCCATCAAATTGGTAGAAATCTCAGAAGACCTTTAAAGGCCACGCAATTGCTTAAACAAAAAGTATACGATGGCAAGGGATAAAGAGATTCACTAGAATTAAGACCAAAGGACCAAATATCAAGTACTTTTTACACACTACCTGTTGTCAACAGTTCTAAAATATGTACAAAATGACTGCAGAGGACATTCACAGAAATTTAATTTTCGGGGAAAAATAACTCGATTTTTTTTCCACATAAAAATCAAGAATAGAGAGAGAATTTGTAAATGATGACATCTTAAAATGAAAACAAAGGGTGAGAAATAAAAAATCATTTTTTTTTTGGTTCGTTTGTAAAGTGTAAAAAAACACAGGAGCAATGAGAAGCATTAAAATGACGTTGCGAAAAGTTTGCGGTTGCGCCGGGTCACTGGACGAAGGCACGTTGATCCGCTTTACAGGAATGATCTAATCATGCCATGGACTAGAAACATTCTACATTAATAAACTCTATCCTGATTTACGTTTTGATGAAACAAGGGTTTATCTTTTTCCTAAAAGAATAAGAGAAAATGTCTCAACAATTTCCGAACAACCCTAGCTCGTATAAATATATAAACATTTAAACATAACAAAGAATATTGCAAGCACTATACCGGTATCTCACTTGCCGACCCTTGACATTCAAATTTTGGTTACTCATTAAAAATTTGGAAATGTCAGCTCAAATCGTGACCATGCCCTTTTAACGACAAGAAAGACATGTAAACTTTAAATGGGTAGCGACCGTTTCACCAAACGCTAGGACTTCGAAAAAGTATAAAGGTAAACGTATATATAGACTTATCATTCGCCATTTACAAAACTAGATGGGGGCGCCACGGTACAATTTAACTTCAAAGTGTTGTGGATTTTTTAAACTTACCGATATTGTTTTCAATGTTCACTTGAAGTAAACGTAAAAAAATACCTTTTTTAACATAATCCTTCATCCTTTTCGCATGAATTTGATAAAATATTGTAATTAGCAAAAAAAGTGTATGACGTAATAAGAAGTACCACCTGTAGAATACTATTGAATGGGGACAACAACTCTCATGAAATAAACACATTTATGTAAACATAGTTATAATCGTTGGGTTTTTTTTATTTCTCCACTTTGCAAAATATTAAATTTGTGCTAATCTCTCATATATTTATTCAGGTTTTGGGCGACAGACCTGAATTTGTTCCAGACATAGGATAACGAATGAAGGGTGTCGCCTTGCCTTGAAAGTTTCTGGTATCTCGAGGAACAATATTTTATTGTACTTTTGGCCTAAACAAGGGAAAGAAAATAAGGTTACTGGTACATGTATATTCAAAAAATCAAAGGATCTAAAACCACGTTTTATGATCTGTTTTATACCTTTTACACAGTAATAAGTTGCGTTATTATACTTTCATGTTAAATACTGAAATCTGATTGGTTTAGACGCAGTTGACAATCCGTTCTCTTACCCTCAGCGTTAGCAACACGCTTGGCAACGGGTCGACAGAACGAATTGTTACATGCGCGTAAATTATGCGCGTACGGTTCGCCGTTAAATTCACGTCATTTCTATATAAAAGCAGTAAAATGTTCTGTAAAATTAAGACATTCAGTATGATAAAATAAATTGTGCCTGTTTTACCCTTGTCAACCTCCGCTTCGTGTCGGTTGACAATGGTTTTCTCGGGGTGTCAATTTCAACTGTTACCCTCCCAAACAGGCACTATTTATATATTGACACACATCTAAAAGCGTTTGTGTGTGTATGGAGGATCACACCTAAGGTAGGGAAACACTCCAAAAAGTGGGGAAGGGAAGTGAAAGAGTGCACAAACTTTTTTTTTTAAAAAGGACTAACACAAAATCTGTGTCAAAAATAAAAAAGGCAGAATAATGTACATATTGTAAATATAGATGGGTGCACACACATACTAAAACACCCCAAAACATCCCCTCCCCCGGTCGCATATAAGATACATGTACGGTTCACTTCGCACTATAAGTATTCCTGGCTTTCCACACACCTATAATTTTGAAATCATGTTTGATACTGATCTTCACCCTTGTCAAGCATCTACACTTTCGAAATGAATAGTGGTATCTTTTTGGAGCGCAGCGACAGTCATTTGTATTGTTTTCCTGATCGATTGATTGATTGATTTTCATTTTACGTCCTAGTAATATCAGTCATTTGGGGACAACTGGAGCACTGAATCTTCATTTATTTAGAAACAGGTTTGTAGTTAGCAATCTATGTCATTACAATATCTCATTTTATGTAAAAAGAAAAACAAAACATGTTGATATACAAACTGCGGTTCACTATTAATTGATTTACAAGAATATGTCAATGAAGTGTAGCTGCTATTGCAGGAAGCCACTAGCAAATAATAACATGCTTGTAAGATATCTTTTACATGTTAAATTATTTTTATACATGTGTGAAA
Organism: Magallana ariakensis; assembly: GCA_020458035.1. Classification (NCBI taxonomy): domain Eukaryota; kingdom Metazoa; phylum Mollusca; class Bivalvia; order Ostreida; family Ostreidae; genus Magallana; species Magallana ariakensis. Next base: position 49,577,401 of record CM035816.1, read on the forward strand.
GAAAGGTTTTTGGCCGTGGTCTTAACAAAGATTGCATGTCAGTACATATCATGATATCCCCCCTGAATACAACCAGCAGAGGATTTTAAAATCCCCATGTTTTGGAGAACAGCTTCTGTAACCACGCAGTGTTATTACCGCTACCACTGGGCATAAAAGTGTGGTCAAAATGAAATGTCTATTCTGAGAGACATGTTGCGTTTCTTAAAATTGCATTATAAAAAAAAATATTGAATGAATTAAATTTTAGAAATTTCTCACAAATCTTGAATTGATTAACACTTATGTTTCAGAGGTTTATTTGAATATTTTTTTCAAATGTAATGGTACGTATTTTCAAAGGGAAAAAAAGGAATACTTATTCGCGAAAAATTGCAATTTTTGGTATAACTGATGTGAAGGTTTCGATTGATATATTTACAATAAACGTTTACCTTTTCTATATATCTATTTGTCTCTATTCCCTATATATATATCCACGAGGAGAGGGGACTAGTCCTTCACCTAAGCAAATTTAAACTAAAATCCAAACCAAAGGCTACTCTGTGCAAAGTTTTGTTTAAGGTATCCGATCCATAATAGCCCCAGATTCAATGAATCTGGACGCATAACAGATATGTATGGGCTTCATACTTAGTATACTTGGACATAATTTTCATGTTCAAGTGTCAGTAAGTAAGAGCAGAATGTGTCCTAATAAATGACCATTTCCTTTTCTTGAAGAGTTACTCCCCTTCGCATTTAATATATAATAATTAATTCTAAAATAATATATACGGTATAAAATTTATTTTCAATAGTAATGAATGCATCTTTCCACCGAAACATTTATTGATATTCTTGGTATTTAATTTTTTTATTTTAAAAAATATGTATGTCCCCATAGATATTAATGCAATCTTCATTAATTAATTACTGCTAAGTTAATAATATTTTTGAAAATTTCTCTTGGTAAATCTTTTTCTTCTCTAAAATGCTCTAAATTAATATCAGAGTATTTAATACATGATTGGTATTCAAGGTTAGAAAAATTAGGTCCAAATATGGATCGGTTACCTTAAGTTGGCTCAGTGGTTTTGAAAATGTCATCACTTTGTCAAAAATGAAAAACAGGTGATTTCTGTTTTCGTGCAAATGAAATACAACCCATTACACTATCTCTGTTCCATACGGAAGCGTATTAGTGCCACATTGTATTTTTTTTCTTTAAAATTCCAACTTTAAAGTTGGAATTTCCAACTTTAAAGTTGATTTTTCCAACTTTAATCTTGGAATTTCCAACTTTAAAGTTGGAAATTCCAACTTTAATCTTGGAATTTCCAACTTCAATCTTGGAAATTCCAACTTTAAAGTTGATTTTTCCAACTTTAAAGTTGGAATTTCCAACTTTAATCTTGGAATTTCCAACTTTAAAATTGATTTTTCCAACTTTAATCTTGGAATTTCCAACTTTAAAGTTGGAAATTCCAACTTTAAAATTAGAATTTCCAACTTTAATCTTGGAATTTCCAACTTTAAAGTTGGAATTTCCAACTTTAAAGTTGATTTTTCCAACTTTAATGTTGGAATTTCTAACTTTAAAGTTGATTTTTCCAACTTTAAAGTTGGAATTTCCAACTTTAATCTTGGAATTTCCAACTTTTTTGTTTGACTTTATTTTTTTTTGTAAATATAACAGTATACATTATATGACAGGCAAACTGGGCATAAACTTATTGTTGTATATGTCTGAACTATAAATTTTTATATAAATATATAAGATTAAAACGTTTAAATACATTCAGTGTCAGATATCAAATATCGAAATAATTTTGAATCAAATACATGAATATAAATATAAAAGTATACATTATATTACAGGCAAACTGTGCATAAACTTATAGTTGTATATGTTTTCATATAAATATATAAGATTAAAACGTTTAAATACATTCAGTATCAGATATCAAATATCGAAATAATTTTGAATCAAATAAATGTTATCTTAATATGTAAAACAAGAGGGTGTCGTTAATTAAATGCAGGATTAGAAAGAAGAACACTGAGAGATAATTAAGATCAAAACAAAGCCTTGGAATTTGTATCTACATGGCGTTAATAAAGATTACTTATTAAAAGAAATTCGTCTGAAATTGAAAAACTTATCGTAATAACAACAGAAGATTAAAGTTGGAAATTCCAAGATTTAAGTTGGAAAATCCAACTTTAAAGTTGGAAAAATCGACTTTAAAGATGGAAATTCCAATATTAAAGTTGGAAAATCCAACTTTAAAGATTGAAAAATCAACTTTAAAGTTGGAAATTCCAAGATTAAAGTTGGAAATTCCAAAATTAAAGTTGGAAATTCCAACTTTAAAGTTGGAAAATCCAACTTTAAAGTTGGAAATTCCAAGATTAAAGTTGGAAAAATCAACTTTAATCTTGGAAATTCCAAGATTAATGTTGGAAATTCCAACTTTAAAGTTGGAAAAATCAACTTTAATCTTGGAAAATCCAACTTTAAAGTTTGAAAATCCAACTTTAAAGTTGGAAAAATCAACTTTAAAGTTGGAAATTCCAAGATTAAAGTTGGAAATTCCAACTTTAAAGTTGGAAAAATCAACTTTAATCTTGGAAATTCCAAGATTAATGTTGGAAATTCCAACTTTAAAGTTGGAATTTTAAAGAAAATTTTTTTTACAATGTGGCACTAATACGCTTCCGTAGTTCCAAGCACATATCATATATTTAGGAAAAGATGGAATCCTATTAAGATTGAATTTCAATTAAAATGATAAATAATTCAGTTTCCTGTACGATTCGCCTGGTTATTAATACTTGCATGGTGTCTAGGTTATCCAATAAATCACAAATCCAAATGGAATTTATAACACGTGTACATGATTCTCGGATATTAATGCAATAGTTCATCAGTGCATCATGTCAGATTTAAAAGAGCAAAGCAATCAAATAAAATTGTTGTTTTGATGTCATGCCTTAACCTCTCCTTTAGTACAACTATAGGTTACTGCAATGAAACGTGACTCTCGGTTTAAAATACTGCATTTAAAGCTGTCATGAATTTATAAAAAGTATTTGGTCGCCATATTATTTTCGATCGCTCCTCAACTGCTACTAGGGTAAAATACTGGACAATAATGTTACGGTCGGTTGCTTTCCGATCAAGGCATATTCAGGTTGCACGGACTTCTAAATACATGAACTTCATTTTGTAGAATTTAAACAATAAAATGCTTTCTTTGGTGATTCGAAGGCGGCGACATTGCAGAATGTCGCTACCTTCATACACGCATGAATCACCAAAGAAAGCATTTTATTGTTTATATTTACATATTTTATTTAACAAATTAATATTTTCATTCAGTGTATTTCCCCTTGCATTGGAAATCTGCGACGTTCAATTTTCTATGTATACACTTTGCTAATTCATGCCCCATGAGCACAAATATAAACGTCTTCATTTGCTTTGAGTATCTTACATAACCAATTTGATATGAACTTTTGAAAAATAATCATTAGATTATATCTACTCCTTAATAAAAAGAGATTTTTCTATTCAAAGTTTTAGTCTGGTACCCTTCTCACAATTCCGCTTCGCGCATAAATGAATTAACTAGTAGTTAAGAATTCTAGTAAAGCAATAACTGTGATTGTTTACCGGTTTCTTTCTATGCCAGTTTTCTAATATATAAAGGATTTAAAACATTTTTTTAATTGAATTAATCATTAAATCACATCGTATGCTCATCCTCGGAATTTTTTAAAGGCATGGAATGAAAGTTCGAAGGGGTGGGATGAAAAATACGATGATGACAGGGAAATATGAAGTTTTATTGCCTTGACACGTGACTGTCTATAGCACCAATCGGATATCGTGTTATTCAGAATATTCTTATTGAGGTATAATGTGTCATATGATATGTAATTGTATTTTGTTATTTAAAATTGTATCATATGGTATGACATTGTATCTTTGATAAGATATTGTATCATGAAAAATAATACAATATTGTATCATGTAATATGATAGGATATTATATCATATGATAATATTTTTAGAGTGATATAATATTTTATCATACAATGGAATACTGTCTTATTCCATATAATTAAATATCATAGGAATAGGAATCATACATCATTTATCAACAATCACATTTATCAAGAAAGTTTGAGTGAGGTAGGACAAGTTTTTTTTAGCATCCTTGATAATGGAGATCTGCAGGCTCTGTATCTGAAGTTAGCCTTATGTTTTAAATCCAAAGTATATGAACCATGAAATTTGGCCAGGACAGCATTTTCTTTCCAACATTCAAACCTGCATTTAACTACTCAAAAAAAATTACACCTGATCTTGCATCCAGATAATCAAGATCAAAATCTTGTATCGGAAGCTACCTCTATATTATACATCAATTGTTTTATTTACTGTGCAAGTCTGATTGAGTTTGAATAGAATTTACTTAATTTGAGTTCTTCAAAAATCTTTAACCTGCCCAAACATTTAGATTATCAAGATCACTCTCCTTATCTGAAGCTAGCTCTGCAATTCCTTTACATAGTTAATTCAACCATGCAAGTTTGAATAGGTACATACTATAACTACATAAATATGTGACCTTCTCTGAAAACCTTAACCTCCTCCAGCATCCAAAATCTATAACCCAGATTCAGCATCAAAGCTCGTCCACTGCATATAAGTATCATAAAATATGTCATCCATGCAAGTTAAGTGAAGATAGAACAAGTAATAACTTAGATATTGCCATCAAAGGGTACCTGCTCCAAAAACTTTAACCTGCTCTAAAATCCTTAACTTCCTTCAACATCCGATACCTATGGCTCAGATTTAGCTACAAGACTGTCAGTTGTATATATATCACTAGATACACCAGTCATAAAAGTTTGGTGAAGATAGGACAACTAATAACTTAGATATGGCCTTCAAAGGGTACCTGCTCCAAAAACTTTAACCTGCTCTAAAAACCTTAACCTCCTCCAGCATCTGAAACCTATGGCTCTGATTCAGCATAAAAGACTGTCAGTTGTATATCATGTATCAAAACAAGAGGCCCATGGGCCACATCGCTCACCTGAGGAACAATAGGTTTGATAAAATCAGCTTAATGGAGTCATAATACCAACTATCTGGACAATGTAGTATAATACATTTAGATCCTCTAAAAGTAAAAATCTATTTTTTTCACTGGATATTCTAATGTTTATTATCATTAGTCCCTTTTCTAACAGGATGATTTTATAGTAATGTTGAGCATTGCAGCTCTCAAAAAGATCCTACACAATTGTTTATATATGGGATATAAACCTACATCAAACTCTGAACCCCTTGTGAGACCCAATCGTCCAGGAATCATCTAGAGGCCAAAGTCTAAACAATATTAAATAATCACCTGGCTGATTAGTTTCTGAGAAAAAGATTTTTAAAGATTTACTCTTAATATTCCTATGTAAAAATTCCACCCCCATTGTGGCCCCACTCTACCCCCAGGGGGTCATGATTTTTACAACTTTGAATCTACACTGCCCGAGGATGCTTACAAACAAGTTTCAGCATTCCTGGCTTATTTAGTTTCTGAGAAGACGATTTTTAAAGATTTATTCTATATATTCCTATGAAAAAATTCCATCCCCATTTGTGGCCTCACTCTACCCCTGGGGGTAATGATTTTCACAAATTTAAATATACACTACCTGAGAATGCTTCCACACAAGTTTCAGCTTTCCTAGCTGATTAGTTTCTGAGAAGAAGATTTTTCAAGATTTACTCTATATATCCCTATGTAAAAAGTCGGCCCCCCAATTGTGGCCCCACCCTACCCCCGGGGGTCATGATTTTTTAACAACTTTGAATCTTCACTGCCTGGGGATGCTTCCACACAAGTTTCAGCATTCCTGGCTAAATGGTTTCTTAGAAGATTTTTAAAGATTTAATCTATTTATTCCTATGTAAAAATTCGACCCCCCATTGTGACCCTGCCCTACCCCGGGGGGGTCATGATTTTCACAACTCTGAATCTACACTAACTGAGGATGCTTCCACATAAGTTTCCGCTTTTCTGGCCAAATGGTTTTTGAGAATAAGGTTTTTAAATTTACTTTATATATTCCCATGTAAAAAATCGACCCTCCATTGTAGCCCTACCCTACCCTCCGAGATTCATGATTTTCACAACTTTGAATTTACACTACCTGAGGATGCTTCCACATAAGTTTCAGCTTTCCTGGCCAAATCGTTATTGAGAAGAAGATTTTTAAATATTAACTCTATATATTCCTTTGTATAAATTCGCCCCCCCCCTCATTGTAGCCCCACCCTTACGCCGGAGGTCATGATTTTCACAACTTTGAATTTACACTACCTGAAGATGCTTTAACACACGTTTCAGTATTCCTGGCCTAATGGTTCTTGAGAAGAAGATTTTTAAAGATTTACTCTATATATCCCTATGTAAAAAGTGGATCCCCCCATTGTGGCCCCATCCTACCCCCGGGGGTCATGATTTTCACAACTTTGAATCTACACTACCTCAGGATGCTTCCACATAAGTTTCAGCTTTCCTGGCCTAACGTTTTTTTAGAAGAAGATTTTTAATGATTTACTCAATATATTTCTATGTAAAAAGTTAACCCCCATCGTAGCCCCACCCTACCCCCGGAGGTCATAATTTTCACAACTTTGAATCTTCACTGCCTGGGGATGCTTCCACATACGTTTCGTCTTTTCTGGCCAAACGGTTCTTGAGAAGAAGATTTTTAAAGATTTACTTTATATATATTCCTATGTATTAATTTGACGCCCCATTGTGGCCCCACCCTACCCCAAGGGGTCATGATTTTCGCAACTCTGAATCTACAATACCTGAGGATGCTTCTACATAAGTTTCGGCTTTCTTGGGAAGAAGATTTTTGAAGATTTACTCTATATATCCCTATGTAAAAAGTCAACCCCCCATTGTGGCCCCATCCTACCCCCGGGGGTCATGATTTTCACAAATTTGAATCTATACTACCTGAGGATGCTTCCACACAAGTTTCAGCTTTCCTGGCCAAATGGTTCTTGGGAAGAAGATTTTTGAAAAATTTTCGAAAATTTTCATTAATTCCTAATTATCTCCCCTTGTAAGAGGGCTTGGTCCTTAATTTTCACAACTTTGAATCCTCTTAGGCTAAGGATGCTTTGTGCTAAGTTTGGTTGAAATTGGCCCAGTGGTTCTTGAGAAGATGTTGAAAATGTGAAAAGTTTACAGACAGACGGACAGACGGACGACAGACAAAATGTGATCAGAATAGCTCACTTGAGCTTTCAGCTCAGGTGAGCTAAAAAAGCATCATCCATGAAAATTTGGTATACAGGGTAGTTAAGACCAGTAATAACTTGGATATTGTCATCAAAGGGCACCTGCTCCAAAAACATCAACCTCCTGTAGCTTGAAATTCTGGCCCTGATTTAGCATCCAAGTCTTTAAAGTTCATAATTAGGACTGGATGCACCATCCATACAAGTGATAACTTAAATACATGACCTGCTCCAAAAACTTGAACCAGGTCGGGACGCGATGCCGACACCAGGGGTATAGCATAAGCGCCCCGACTTTGTCTCAGTGAGCTAAAAAGGGTGATATAGCTTAATACTTTTTAAGATATTGAATAACCTGAGAATCACAATTAATATACAGAATACATGTACATTGTACATGTATGTGTATCAGTTATCCCAGAACACATCAATTACTACACTGGGAAAATAAGACTTGATTTCTATTTCATCATTTTTATTATAAATTAAACACATTCAGATTCTCATATAACAAATTTACAATCTTATCATAAAGATGTGTATTTATTTATAACTGCATGTACACAACTGATATCTTTCCTGATTGAAATTGGCCAATATAAATCTATTGATCATTCATTACAAAAGAACTGTGTCTACTGATGCAATGTTATTGTCATAGAAATACCTCATAATTAATTCATTAATACAAACATCAAAAGGCCAACAACCATTTGTGTACTGGGTAAATGTCTCAAAAGATAGAAAACAAACATTAAATAGCTTCTGGTGCAAATGTCATTATATACAATGTACAAACTATAGTCCTAAATACAGGTCTACAGATCCTGTTTAATTTTCTTAATATTTTTTTTTCTAGTCCCAATAATTCCATGGTGAATGAAATTCATTCACTTCATTGGGTAAAAAAAATAATAGGGAAAAGTTCTGCAGTGAAAAATGAACACACGAAAATGGCTTCCTTTTTCTGATGATGCTGTGAGCTCGATACCATTATTGCGTTGCCTTTGACTTGGATTTTGTGGCTGACCGTTTGTCTTTTTTCTTCAAACCATCCATATTGCCTTTTAGAACATTTGCATAAGCCTGTGAAATAAAAAAAACTCTCCAGTTCAACAATACAAAAATACCGGCATATCAAGAACTTGAAAATCATGATAAAACATGGTAAGCGAGTGGTCTAGGATCCCAATTTTGGGAGTATTTAAAAAGGTTTGCTCCTATCTTTACTTCAATCATAAATATGAATCCTGATAAATAACTTTCAAAAAAATTTTATTCATATTTTTCATGATAAGAAACAAAATGGAAAGCATTATTTTTAAATTATCATAAATTCAGAAATCAGTGTCCATGGAAACATGTAAACTTTCTCTGTAATTGGATGCATCCTTAATTGTTTAAGATGATTAAAATAGGTCTAAGTGAAGAAACTGATAGGAGGAATAGGTCATTGCAACTTCTTACCATTTGAAATTTGTTGACATCTTTCTGATTAATCTGAAAAATAAAGACAGATCAATTTATTTATACATCTGAATTCAATTTAGCTTTTAAAATCTTCTGCAATTGCAAACTAGCGTAAAGACAAATTGAAAGTGGATCAGGAAGTTTTATTGTAATTTCACAGTATGCACATCTCTCATATATCACACTGTATAATCAAAGACAATATATTTAATTAATTGTTCATACATGTAGTTACGATTACCGGTAATAATTAACAATGATTAATTTTCCCTGATAGAAAATGAATGGCATTACATAGTACATCTAGGAATCATGACATCTATGGCCAGATATTTAGACAAAACAAATACATGCATAGCAGATTTTGTATATTTTTTTGTTTTGTTTTAATATTAGTTGAAGGGAATATCTGACATATTGTAATGTCACATTATATCGTGTTGAAATCTGAATTTTACTCTTCATGAATGACTATACAAGAAAGCTTATAATACACATTAGACAAATCATTTTTTGATATGTTTTGTGACTTAATAAGAGAATAAAATGTGAATAAGTTTTATGTTCATTTTTTGAAAATTTCAGTAAATGTGCCTAATGCCTATAATCTATCAAATAACAAACCCAATATACTGCAATTTACCCCCTGCAGTCCCACATATATGATTTTTTATAAAAATTGAATCTTAGACGTGTTTTAGTTTTACACTTATCATCATGTAATCTTATCACGACAGTGAATTGATCAACCCTCGTGCAGGTATAGAAAACAAATTAGACAGGCTACTTCTACATGTCACGCCTACATGTACATGTATGCTTGTATAATTGATACCAAAAAACTTATTATCAATAATAAGTCACACAAAGGCCCAAATGATTGTGGAAATGTGAAAACGTGAATCATGATGAGGAAAAATAGAAACGCTTACTCATTACACAACAATCCGTCTAATTAAAATCAGATCATTGGTTTCACTATATTCAATAAAAACATAGGTAATCAAAGATTACAAAGCTCACTGAGACAAGGCATCACCTTTATGAGGCATCACCTGTATGAGACCACCTTTATCATATTATATAAAATCATAGTTAATGATCTTGGATATTCATGGATACTGTTTTGACACAATATCGTATATCATATGTTAAAAAATTGTATGATAATCATATGTTCATTTCATACGGTATTATACGATACAATGTTTATCAATACAATGATATAAAATATTGCATCCTATGATACTAACAATATAATCATATAATACAATATAAAACTGTAATAAATAATGATTCACTATGATATTGTATGATATGATATGACATTGTATCTTGTTATACATTATTGTATTTGATCACATAATACAAAATCATAATATATAATATATGATACAATATATAATTATATGATACAATATTATATCACATAATACATCACAATATTGTAACATATGATATTATATTGTATAATATTGTATGATATTGTATTGTATGATTTTGTATTATATTTGATACATAGTATGATATTGAATCATGTGATATAACATAATTAGATACAATATTGTATCATTTCATATTAAATACAATATCATGTGATATAGGAATATATATTATATAATACAATATCATATTATAAAATAATGTATCATATGATACAATATTATATATAACAATATCATATATAATACAATTTCATGTGATTTAATAATATATTATATAAACCAATATCATATTATACAATATCGTATCATATGATATTATATATTATACAATATTGTATCATATGATACAATATTATATATTGCAATAGCATATGAAACAATATCATGTGATAAAATAATAAATAAAACAATATCTTATTATACAATATTGTATCATAATATACAATAATATACATAACAATATCATGATACAAAATCATATCATAATGTTAAAAAAATTGATACAATATCATATCATATCATATTTTATCTCATACGTGTGGTGTATACTACCCGTGTGATAAACCTTTGCTTTATCAAATACTTCCGGTCCGAACTATTTTTTGACACAGCCCCTCGCTTCAATGCTTCAGTGACCTATTTTCGAAGATTTGCTTAGTTTTTCAACATAACTATATCTACAATCAAAAATTGATATAAAATAGATTTTGTAAAAGATTTATAAAGGAATACACATAACTGTGTGGCATAGGCGTCGGAACCGAGGGCTGTTGGGGGGGGGGGGCTAACCCCCCCCCCCACTTTTTTTGCAAAGTTATACATAACCGTAACCAAAGACCTTATTTTTTTGCTTGTCAAGATTTTTATAAATTTAGCCCCCCCCCCCCCCACTTTCAATTTGCTTTCGACCGACCCCACTGTGTATTTTATAAAAATGCAAATCACGTTAGGCCCTAGCTACCAAGGAGTTCATCCTGACGACGTGATGAAAACAGAACGCTTTGGTTGTGTTTAAATACAAGAACTTACCGAAATAATGTTTCTTAAGACTTTTTTTTCACCACCAGTAAGCATCCTTATTCAATATTTTCAATTTCGAATCATTAGGCTAGTGTTTGTTTTATAAAACATCAACAACTGTTCCTCGTTTGAGTCAATTCAAACTAACGAGCATTCGCAACTTTGTGTATGTCAACTAACTTGATTATTCAAGTCTTCTGATCAGTATTTCCATTTAATCAAGTGATTTAGCTCCAAGAAAAATTATTTAGAGCTAAAACATTATTTGAAGGTTTATTTCAGTGAAACTTTACATTAAAACAGTTAGATTTATCTCCGAAATGACGTACTAAATTGTATTGCGCAAGGTCACAATAACCGCATAACACAACGTTGCATCATCTTTTTGAATTTTTGAAAAAAAATCAATTCGGGTCATACAAGGGACTGTCTCAAAAGCTTCATAATATAAATCAAATTGTATGAGATAAAATAGAACATCTATAATTGTGTGATTTTATATTTGCTTTATCCAACTCGTTGAAATAGTTATATTTACATATATATATACACCATTTCAACTCGTTGGATAAAGCAAATATAAAATCACACAATATAGATATCCTCTATACCTTTTACATTATAATATAATAAAATATTGTATAATATAAAACAATACTGTATCATATCATACAATACTATATCATAGGAAAATGTTATATCATTTAACAACAAACACATCTTTGAAGCAGGTTTGAGTGAGGTAGGAATTTTTTAGCATCCTTGACTTCGTCTCGGTGAGCTAAAAATCAAAATCCAAGTAATATGCACATCTCTTATACTATGTACAACTGATCTCCAAAACAACAACTTCCTATCTTGGAAACTTAGGAGGAGTTATCTGTACAATAGGGGCACCCTATATGCAATATTGTGTGAAAAAAATGACAAGTTCAACAGCTGGTATTTTTTCATAAATCATCAGAAATAAAAATCCAAACAATATGCACATTTTTTATGTATGTACAATTGATCTGCAAAACAACAACTTCCTATCCTTAAAACTGTAGGAGGAGTTATCCGTACAATTTAGGTACCCTTTTGGCAGTCGCCCACCCGCCATTTTCACCATTTAAATAACCAGATTTTTCCTTTGGAAAACCCGGTTAACAAAGTCGTCATTTAACAGGAAGTTGATGTCTGATTGGTATCAAAATGAATCCCAATATATGGCATATCTAAACAAAGAGTGTGTTAAAATTTCAAGCATCTGCGATTAATAGCTGCTGAGAAATCTGTGACAAAAATTTGTTACGGACAGAAACACCATGGTAAAACAGTGTACCCCTCTCTCCTTCAGAGCGGGGGTATAAAAAGATTTCATTATACAAATAATGTTGGTGTTTTAACACAATATCACACTGGAATAAATTTTAATCTTAAAAATAACTGCTAGTTGGAGGAAATTATACTCACTTTTTTGTTTCTGTATAATTTACAGTTCTCTTAAGAGAATGATTAAACTGTTCAAGTAGCGATGGACAATCAGTTTAAAACTGTACTCAATTATCAATTTGTAATCAATTAATATTGAATAAAAGCATTTTCATTTTTGAAGAAACTAGGTGGTCAATTTTAATTGATTAAAATATTTTATTGATAACTTTAATTTCTGCATTTACTGGTACATGTACTTGTTAAAAACTACATACAAAACAAAAGTGACGTACAATTAACTTATATCTCTGAAGAATAAGTATTTAACTCTAGTATAAAATTGGTGTGTTCCATTACTAGTAGCTCTCTCTCTCTCTCCTCTCTCTCTCTCTCTGGTGTGAAAAAGAATTCTATACATCTACTGTCTGATTATATTGGTGTTTCTGTTCATACTACAATATTTTATCGACAGCAACAAACATGTATGTATTAATGAAGATCTCAAATCTATATATAGATGTATGGGATATTTTTGATAATATGTTTTGTGAAGAGAATTGTACTCAATGTATAGATGTGTTTTTAACACAGGTATTTGACCGTCATCTATAATGACATGTGTTCATCACAACCTAATTAAATGCACCTCTTTCAGATACAAAAGAAAACATGTCAAACTATATCTGTAATTCATTTTTATCCTTAAAGCAACTCCTTCATAACATATGCATAGAAAATTTGCAATAAACATGTTTTTCTTCTCCATTACTTCCAGTTGTGCTCATTGAACCATTAAATAAAAATTATACATTTGAAACCTTTAATTAAAAAATTATTTGATTCTAATTTGAAGGATTAATGTGCATTTTTTCATTTTTAAATAAAAATTTGCAAATAAAATTCAATCATTGTTAACTTTTAAGACTATAATATCCAATATAAAAGAGCTGTAATCTTTCACCTCTATGGGACCAAAATCAATTCACTATATCAATAAATTTCTTATATCAAAGTTTGATACATTCCCATAAATTTTTCCAAGGCATTGTTAAAATTTTGCTAGGAACCTTGCAAAACTTAGCTGTAACTGTGATTTTGCTATATCTGTGTTTGTACCGCGTTTTACTGCAACCTTTCATTAAATTTATGCTATTAATTTATGAAATGATAATTGTGAGTTTGTTTACTAATACTATAAGTTTATAAATTTGATATGGTCAGCAATTAGACCCAGTACCTGTTATAAGAACAGACTTTATATACTTTCTGAGGTGTGAAAATCACAAAGTTGGCCAAGAGTGAATTGAGTAATTCAGAATGCTGGCCAAGTGGAAATTATATCCCACTCTCATTCAATATTGATATTGATCAATCCCACTCACACATGATATAGAGTGCAGAACAAACCTATTATATCAGAAGTCATCTTGAACCATGCCCACCTAGGGCTTATTTCAACTGAAATTTCGTTGATCTTAAATAGTAAGCAAAATAAACCTATAAGGGGACCAACGGTAACTATTCGGTAATAATTCTCAATTTCAATAATTTTTTAAAAGTTAAAAGTAATACTGTAGTTGGCTCAAGGTCAGTTAATGAATTTAGTTCATGAAGGTTGCAACAAGAGTATCACACACTATAAACCAACTTTAATTTATCATGTTTATGTAATAGAAGATTTTACAAGGTCTGCTAGAGAGATGTTTTCACTATGAACCAGTCCATCACTGTTTTTCGTACATGTTAAGATGGTAAATATATAGTCTTGATTGCCAGCTAGTACACAACAGTTTACAACTGGTAAATTGCAAATTAAAGTGGCTGCCAGCAAATGTTGGTTTACAATACATGCATTAGTATACAGGGTTAAATTCGCCCTGTGTTATTTTTGCACTTCTTCACTTGAAAATGATTTCGCCCCATCTTGAATTCGCCTAGACAAAGTTGTGTTTGAAGAGAATATTAAAGTTGAGACAGTGGAATTTGCCCAGTATTAAATTCGCCCAATGACAACGGGTGAAAGGGGCGAAAATAAAACAGGGTGAATATTTCCCTGTATACAGTATCTTATTCTATCATTAAAAACTTACCACTGTACTGATTTTCTTATTTCCCAAGTTAGCCCTTATCAAACACTTATATTCTTGGGGCTCAGGAAGATTGCCTTTTCTAGGTTCTGGCTTTGTTCTTCCATCATCTAAAAATATAAAATAAAAAGTTTATATTGTAGCCTGGAAAAAATACCAAGAAAAAAGGTGTATTTAAAGTATAGTTACATGTATGTACATGTACTATCATTAGAATACAAACAAAAATGTTGGCCAAAATATGTACTTGTGAATAATTTCTTGGGTTTTTTTTCCAAGGTACAGGTAAATTTTCCTACAGATGATTTAAATCCATTTTAGTGTTGATAAATACACATGTATTTTCATGACATCATCAATGGAGTATGAGTGTGCCTCTTTAACTTTAAAGGAACAGCTTTACCCTAGTTAATCTTTTTATCAAGGTAATAAGAACTATTAGAACTAAACATCACCATTGGTTAACATTTGACCATCTGCATACCCCTCGTAGAACTGACATCTAACATTTTTTTTTAATACCTGGAGGTTGGGGAGTTTTTAAGGTGGAATAACACATCATCACAAAATGGCTGACCTCTAATCGAAACAACATTTTGTTTTATTAAAAGGATTTTATTGACGGCAACATGTAACTTACTCCATAGCCGAGTGGATAAAGTGTCGGACTTGTGATCCGTACATCCCGAGTTCAAATCCCGCAGGGGCTTTTGTAAATTGTCACTTACTGAATTGAATTTTTTAGATATTCATATTTTATCCCCATACTGCAAATTTTTCAATCATTTGACATATGTACAGTTTATTTATCATTATATCTTTCATCATCAAATAATTTACTGTTAATTTGAGTGGCATTTTCCAGGTGTGTTATTTCACCTTAATTGTAAAAGAAGGGGTCTGTCATTTTGAATACATAACTTAAACCATATCATTAAGAAACTTGCATGTATTTAAGTCTATAAGAAATACATGAATATAAATAAAAGTCGTAGAAGTTAACACACGTTACGATGTCAATGAAAATAAAAATAAAAATTTCTGAAAAAAATCGATGTTAAAATTTTCGGTAATTAAAAGTTAAAAGTTATACCGTACTTTGATTACTGAATACAAAATCTCAATAACCACTGCACTAAAAATCACACAGGAACACTAAAACTTATAATGTACATGTATAGTACATAGCGTAACAAATTTGTGTTAAGATTTTCATACTTCCTTATCTTACTAAAACAATGAGGACATATTTGTTAAACTCTATTTCTTCTGCCCCTGGTTATCAAGACATACAGATTGACATTATAACAAAGTTCATATGTTAATATGAAGCCTTGGGCTTATTGCATTATCATCCATGACTTTTTTCTTGGTTGCATGGTTGAAAATCTTGACAAAAACACTCTTAGCTGTGTTTTTTAAAAATATATTTACATTCTACTGTACACTGTTTTTCCATCATATTTGGTGATCTTCAAATACAAATGTACCTCTAAATGCAACATTAGCAGCAACAACCCATTCACTGTGTATGAATTTACATGTAATTTACATAAAAAGTTTCCAAACATTGATTTCTGTTATCGGTTTAAAAATATAATTCATACATGCTGTTTAACACAATGTTTTACAAATATTCAACAGTAAGGTTGATTCTATTGTTAAAAGCAAAATTTCAAGAGTTATTTTTCATGGATTATATTTTCAAGGATCATCTCAACAGTCTATGTAAAAAAGCAGTGTAAACTAGTTTAAGAAACAGCTGATTTTGCTTAAACTATGTAATTTACTACCTCTGTGATCTGGAATTTATACCGATTTATTTAATAAAGTAATACATTTCATAAATAAGGGAATGTAAATATAAGCATTAAATGATTTATTTTTTTATATCATCGTGACAATAACTGCTGTCAGGCGAGCAGACAAATTGAATAATGCATGTTTGTACACGCCCACAAACAAATATACTGTAATAACCTATCCTTTATAAAATAAAAATATAATAGTAATTGTTTTACATGTTACTATCAAATGTGGGCTGCAAATGATGATCAAATCATCAGTTTAAAAAAAAGTTGTTGTTACTTGTTTATTTTCACCAATATGGTTAGATTTACCATGTTAAATAATACAAACACTCCTAATCATATACATGATTACAATACTATTAAAGAAAGGGTTTAACATATGTTTGAACAAAAGGGAATGTTATAAACAATGGTCTACTGAAAATGCTTCAGAGAAAATGAAAGTGGATTTAATGTTAGTAAAAAATGCAGGCTGAAAGCCAACGAGAACAATGTTTGCTATGAGTAATACATACTTACATCTTTTCATTGTCAATGATAAAGAACCTGAGGATTTCCCTTTTTGGAACATCTTTGTCAGTTCTGTCAAAAACTACAAAATAATTCATCTTATGAAATGAAGAAGAAGTGGAACATATGAAATTCAATGAAATACCAAACTTAAATTTTACACACAGTGTCATTTTCTAAGAGAACCATCTTCTTCTGTAAGTTCAGACAGATTTCTGTTCTCGTGGAGAGTTGTTCTTCAGAAATTGGAGGTGTAAAACGTCTACCAAATGAAAGGATTTTGAACCCGAGGCCCAAAAACAAAGTACTGTGTATGTGGTTTATGGTCTGTAGCAATGTAAATTTTGAACGCCATGAAAGTATTTTTGTTAGCTTAGGTATTAACTATTGAAATAAAATCCATAGTATTCGATTTTACACTTTTGTATTGTTGAATGGCTCACACAAATATTGATGAATCGGGATCGATGTTCTGTTTCACGTAAAGATATCGGTTATCGAGAAAGCCGAAAAGATGGACCACGGAAAAGACATCAGCCATAAAATTCGGGTATTTTTCACTATCTGCTAAATATGCAGTTGCAAGTAAATTACATTTTGACGAACATTTATATACCTTTTCGAAACAACCTGATAATAGGTACAGAATTACAAGAGAAGCCGCTGCATCATGAAATTCATTGTACAGTTGTGTATAGTGTTGAAGAAACTTGTATGAGCATTAGAATGAGCACGATAAAAGACAATCCGTCTAGCCCTTGTTAAACTTGGTCATTTCGGCACTTTGTAAAATCGGCGCTCAGTCAAATTAAAACCTTACTTTTTTGTGTTACCTTCTTAAAATGTATTTTATTGAAGTTTTTAATTCGCTTTTGTGAATTTCATCATTTATTGCCTCTCCAAAATTACTGGCATCCGACCAGTTCTTGCGGAGTACCATTTCTCGCCAGTGCATTGTTGTATCATTTTATCAACACATAAAATTATTTACGAAAAATGACTTAACATTGCATAGGCAAGAAAAGGTACTTGAGGACTGGTCGCACACCAGTACAGTTTCTTTCACTTTTTGCTTAATATTTTGATATTTTTAAATACTTCTTTGTTTACAAACTTTACATTCATTCACTTGATTGAAAATTCCAGGAATTTTGTTTTAAAACGCAATACAGGATTAATTAAAAAAAGATTTTCAACATATCTCTTTAAGTTTAACAGTTAAAGAATGTCCTTAAATTGTTCCAAGTAATTTCATTTGGCAACAAATTTTTGAACTATTTTTGTTTTAAATAAAATTTGATTGGTCTCATCCGCTTTGATCTTAGATAGCCAAGTGTCAGATTTATTATTCTCATCACGTGATGAGATGACAATGAATTTGACACTTGGCTAGACTTAGTGAAGATGATCCTTTTAAAACATTTGGTAAATACTAATTGACCCCTTTATGGTAACTACAGTTCTGCTTTTTTGCAAGGCAAAATGACATTGGTAAAATATAAAGTAACTTCAATTGTTTCATTTACGTCATTTAATTATCTACCTACTAAAACTTTGGCAAATTATGTCAAATTACCCTGCAAGAGAGAGGTACCACAGTATTGTAAAGGGATTTATTAGGATTAGCTATTATTGCTTAGCTATGATATAAAAAGAATCAATTGAAGTAATGCATAATTTTTAAATTCTTTTGGTGTTGTTTTTTTTCAGTCCGCAATAAAGGCAAAATTGATAGAATTAAATGCCTATGTTGGTAAGTTTGTTTTTCAAATTTTCCAAGTAGTTTTGTCAACTAACCAGTTTTCCCTTTATTAATACATGTATATTCAATAATATAAGAACATCATTCTTGCATAATATCTATGAATAACTTAAAAATTTAATAGAAAAAATGATGTATTCTCTCTGATACTGTGGAATCATTTTTATTTGTGGGGGTCAATGTTTGTGGGTAGCCAAAATTTTCTTGGTTCTTGATAATTTTAATAAATATTGAACAAATGATTGTGTATAAGTTCGTGGGGATGTAAATTCGTGGACAGGGGTTACCCACGAAAGCCAAGAACATTGGTCCCCCACGAACAATGATTCCACAGTAACTGATATTTTTTTTAAAACACTCAGAATTCATCTAAGTTTTCTCACATAATACTGATTGTTTTATACATTTGTAAATGGTTTCAAGA
This sequence comes from Magallana ariakensis, assembly GCA_020458035.1. Lineage (NCBI taxonomy): Eukaryota > Metazoa > Mollusca > Bivalvia > Ostreida > Ostreidae > Magallana > Magallana ariakensis. Next base: position 49,596,664 of record CM035816.1, read on the forward strand.
AAATTTGAACTTTTTTCTAGATGATGAACTTCCAGACTATATCATGGTTATGATCGCAAATAAAAAGTCAGAAAAACAAATGAACAACGACCTTAATTTGTTCCTAAGCCACAACACAGAAAAATTTACATCATGGTAAGGCAATGTGCAGAAAATTGCATGAAATATTTAACAATAACCTGACATTAAAGACTACAGTAAAATACACTTATAATGAATTGACACTAACAGCAAAATAATTTTCATTCCTCGTGACTTTATTGCATGTTGTAAACTTGACCCATATAACAAATTACGCTTATAATGAAGTAAAAACGCCCATCCCTGGCACTTCATTATAAGCATGTTTTACTGTATTTTTGGTCTTGCATGCCTTACTCTATAACCTTGTTGTTAATAGATTTTCATCTTGATGAAGACTGTAAAATTCTTCAGACATTTTTGGGTTTCAGTTGTGAAGTATATGAAGGAGCAAGTGTATTACTGTTTTAGATTTTAAGTTGAATTTGAGTTAACATGAGTCAGTGTGGCATTACCATAGTGATTATGATTTTCCTCTGATGACCTGAAAGTTATCACACGAAAGTTTTTTTAATACAGTTTTCTTGGAAAGATCATTACATAGTTTTGATAGAGTTGTGAATGTATTATAATTTTTATACATATTTACTCAATATTGATTTTCAGGTTGCATAGCTTGCTGAAAAAGCTACAGAATCTTGGGACAGGTAATTCTAATTAAATTGATGCATAAGAAAATATCACAAAGTCAATGATATTTTTTTAAGGACTTTTAAAAACATTTTTTTAAAAGCCTGTGTATACACATAAACCGACTATAGAACATTTTATTCAGAGTGATTCATGACAAATCTTGACAAATTTTCTACTTCTTTGGAATTTCAAGCATGTTTCTTATTTGTTCTGTATTAAAACTGTTGCAGATCAACAGAAAACAAAAGAATTAGAAAAAGTTGAAACAAAAGTCAGTGACCCCACAAAAGAAGTTCAGTTAGTCAGTGATAGGAAAGAAAAGCAAGTGAAGAGACACCATTCAACAGAAAAGAAAGATAAGGAGAGACACAAGGAGAAAAGCAAAGATAGCAAGGAGAAGGTCAAAGATTCAAAGAGTGGTACCAAAGATGGGAAGAAAGGCAAGTCTGGACTGGAAGTGGACCCAGAGATAGAGGATCTACTGACCAACCGAGAGGAGGGTGAGTGTTGGAGGATGGATTATTTAGATATTTGTGGACACTAATTTCATGGATTTTGTGAAATAACAGTTTCAAGGACATGTAAATTTGTGGCCAATAAGGCCATGTTAAAATTAGAATGATTGGGCTTGAAAAATGATAAAGAACTGCAAATAGGAATGGAAGAATGATTGTGGTTAGAATAGCTCCGTATGTATTTAAAGAAAATAATTTCACAGATATCAATATTTAAATTGATTTATAAATATAAATCTTTATTTACCTGTACATGTAAATATTAATTTTTGGTGGGGATGAAAAAAGGGTAAACTTTTAAGTAACAGAGTTTGGGAAAATAAAATGGTTCTGTCAAAATTTATGAATTTTTTACATAAAGGTCCCTTGAGAAAAGAATAGGCTCTTATAATATTTTTTTTCTTGTGTCTGAATTAGATTTACACAAAGTCTAGAAAATTCCTCATACAAACAAGTGATGAATATTTTTTTCTTGATCAGATGAGTTTGCTGCTGAGTTTAAGGAGGAATCAGAGTCCTCCAAGGCAGCAAAAGCCAAGCAGACCGAGAGAAGTATGGCTTGTTAAGTCATGTTCTGTTAAAATAAAATCATGTTTAATTTTGCAAATTAATGCTTTTTTGCTGGAATTTAAATATTTTGATTTTATATAGAAACATTGGAAAGAATTAATGTACAAATAAAGCCCCATATATGGCCGTTTCAGTTGCATCATCTCAGGTGAAGTCTAGTCAGAGTAGCTCTCCGAGTAAAGCCAAGTCTTCCATGAAACCAGCCTCCATACATTCTCGTCTCGGTCTCCCTATCTCCTCCGACTCGGACCGAGGGAGGTCCTCCAAGGAACCCCTCCCCCAGAGAAAGGAATCCCTCCCCCAGAGAATGGTTCAGAGACCCCTTTCTTCTTCCTCCTCTGCATCCAAAAGAGCTGTAAGCTTTTTTTCCCTAATTTGTGTATACCGTATTTTCCGGGGCATATGTCGATGTGGAGCATAAGCCGAATTGCTCATTTTCAGACAAAATTCAGCAAAAATCCTTAGACTAACCGATTTGGGGGATAAGCCGATTTTTAATCGATGATTAATTTTGGTTTGAACATATTTTATTGTATATTTACAAATTAATTGTAAAAAAAACAAACAAAGCATTTCAAATTGATCCTACAATTCCCACGAACGCAGACACGAAAAAATTCCGTTATTTTACATTCTACACAGTTTCGTTTTCTTTTTTACTACGCAATAATAGTTTCCAGAGTTCAGAATTGGCTTAGATATGATTTGATTTGGATTGTAAAGAAATACATCGTACATTTTATTACTCACGATGTCATTACAAAAATTATCATCGGGACAATTATCGATAATAGCGTTCAAACGGAAGAAAAAACAAAACCTCATAATAAACTGCTACAACAGTACAATGGATAAAAACAGTGGATTTTGTATTTTAATGTTCAATTTTTTCAACTTTGAGCCTACGATAAGCCGATCCCGGGGGATAAGCCGGGGCTCCCGCATCGTTGAAAAAAAATACCGGCCTATGCCCCGGAAAATACGGTATATTGTGAACATTAAAATTGATTTTACATAGTTCAAATAATTTACAGCTGTATGAGAGATAGATTGACATTCAAAGTTTGCTAGCCTGTTATCTCCTGTGACGACTGATACATGTATCATCATATACAATTTTGTTTGTTTGATACATGTAGGTGACTTCGCCAAAAAGAAGGCAGCCATCGTCCGTCGTGGCATCAGTAAAGAGGAAGTTTGAGTTGGAGGAGGAGGAGGAGGAGTATGACCCCTATAACCCAGCCGTGGGCAGCGTGGCCAGTGTCATTCAGGTCTCCTCCCGACCCAGAAAGTAAGCCAGATATCTAGTAGATACATGTATCAATAATGGTTCATCCCAAAATTAAAATGCTCCAAGTCTTTATTTGTATTTTATGATGAACATTGCTCATGTATATGCATTTATATTTACCTTGTTTCTGGATTCAAATGTTTATTTGGTTATTTAGTTTCATTTTCTGCTAAGAATTGTTTAGATAATCAATGTTTAGTAGGAAAGTTTGATGATTGAACTGAGCTCATTAATGTTCGAGTACCAGTTTGTTGTTACCCAGTTTTAGAAGATTGTTTGATTGTATGAATGTGTATCTTCTCTTTTTCCATTTAGGTCAAGTGTGCCAATCACAAAACAAGCAAACAAAAACTTGATACTCAAAGCCACAGCAGAAGCTGAGAAGTCTGTGTCCTCTGCCATGGATACTGTGCTTAAAGAGGAAAAAATGTACAGCATGAAAGGTAAAGGAAGTTTTAATGCACAAAGTACATGTATCTTATGAATAATTTTGTTTATGTCTTATAGAATTTTTTGGGCTTTTAAAATCATTCTTAGTAATTTTGTATCATAACGACTGGACAAGTATTGTGAGAAATGTTGTTATGACTTGATATATATGTGTAAATCTCTTATCTTGCATTAAATTACCGTATTTTGATATTATCTGTTTCAGAAGACGCAAGGACACGGTTAAAGAAACCTGTCACTGTCACATTGCATGGAAGAAATGAATCAAAAGGAATATATTCCAGTAAATCTGTGGGAATATCTGGGAGAGGGATAGTCTCAGGCTCCAGAAAGTCAGAGCTGATGAAGAAAATGACTTACACAATAGAAAACAAACCCAAGGTTGAAAGACTGGAGCACAGGGAAAAAGCAACCAAGGTCATCAAAAAGGAAGGTGAGATCAGGACCTGTCTGTTGTTTTAAGTTACTTCCAGTTAAAAGTTTTACCTGTGTTACTACATGTACTTTGTAATTATGATAATTGTTTTTGTTCATAAATGCCTAGTAAGATGTATGTCTTGTACAAATAAAGAATGAATAAATGATTTAAAGGCTAGATTTTTTTCAACTTTCTTGGAATAAAATATTTCAAAAAAAACCCAGATAACATCTATGAGATATTTTTATGAAACCAGGACAAGAAGTTGCCCGTGTGATTCCGGTGGTAGACAGTCGGTATATCCAGATCCAAGAAAAGGCAGAGGTGGGAGACAGCATCCAAGACGGCTCGGATACTAGTCCTCAGGTTTGTCTTTTGTCATAGACGTCCCTAGTTCACTTTGAATCAATTTTGCTGTCAGTATGGTGAGTTTTCAAAAGTACAAAGATCAGGTAAAGGAGTTAGCAGTGAACAGATTGTACCAGTATAATAGGTATCATTGAACCTATCAATCTTTTAAATTGTTCAACACAAAGTAGATGTCAAATCTAACTAAGTAAGATCCTTTGTCTGTCTTTAGCTCCCAGTGGATTCTGAAGAGGAGCAACCATCTTTGAGTCCTGACATTGATCTGGAGGTGCATCGTCTCTTACAACAGGAGTCTGAGGCAGAGCTGTACAACAACAACACAGGGGGGTCACAAAACGGTGAGGAGCTGGGAGGATCCCCGGACGTGGGGGAGGAGGAAGAGATAGATGAAGATGATGATGAGGCTCAGAGGGCACTGTTACTGAGGCAGCAGAGTCAACAGGCCAACAGGAAGAGGACTTTCGCCCAAACTACAAAGTCAGTCTTGTAGAGAATTATCAGCATGTGTTCAGACCATATGTACTACAAAGTATTTTGTATTTTATAAATAAGTATAAATTAGACAATATATGTAATTATCTGAAAAGAAAATTCTCTCTCTCTCTCTCTCTCTCTCTCTCTCTCTCTCTCTCTCTCTCTCTCTCTCACAGAAATGTCCCTTTATGACCCTGAGTTTTGTTATACAGACAGAAACCTACTGCATTTGTGTCTCCAGTGGATACCAAGTTTATTGTTACCCTGGATGGTGTGAACCCCATTGAATTTGAAGCCAACAAAGAGTCGGGGGGAGGGGAGTTTGAGATCCCAAAGAAAACAATTGTCCCAGCAGCTCCAGAAATAAAACCCATAACATTCAGTCTTAAGGATACTGATGGTAAGCACCCAATGTTAGAGTATGTCCATACACAGTATGTATTCTTAGAGTATGTCCATACAAAGTATGTATTCTTAGTGTATGTCTATACACAGTATGTATTTTTAGAGTATGTCCATAAACAGTATGTATTCTTAAGTTGGATCATTATTTATTCAAATTTCTTTCAACCTTTGTATACAGTAAAACTAGTTTAGTACAAACACGGATATAGCGAAATCTTGGATATAGCGAAGTTTTTTGAGTCCCCGGTAAAATTCTTAACAAATCTTTGCAAAAGTTTACAGTTATAACAAATTCAGATATAACAAATTTACAGATATAGCGAACTGATTTTGAGTCCCGTAGAGGTGAATAATAACAAAATTTAACACTTTTATAACGAATTTCTATACAGTTTCAAAAGTTTGCACCACCATTCAACATAATAGCTTGAATGAATTTATTTTTGCAGAAATTCTTCATTTCATAATCCGATTATTAAAGGTATCAAAAGAAATTATTTTCATTCTAAGCCTCAATTAGCAAAAATTGTAGGTGAAAGAAAACATGTTTTTACTATAGAGTGAATTCACTATAGTTATTATTACAAATTCGTTATACGGATAAAATAAATTACGGATATAATGAAGTTAATCCATTGGTCCCTAGGAATTTTCTATAACCAAGTTTTAATGTAATATCTAAATGACATTTTATGTAACGATTCAATGGGAATCAATTTAGCAGTTTATATATTTTAAGTTCTTAACTAGAAATTGAAAACTCAGAGAATATTATAGTATTTTTAAATAAAAAAAGCATTCAAAATGAAATTTAATTTTGTGATTTTTAACAGATGAAGAGGAGGAAGAGATTTTGCCATCAAAAGTAGCCAAGTCAACAGAGAGATGTCGATTCTGGCCAGCATGTGTTAACGGCAATTCTTGTCTCTATCACCATCCTACAGTTCCCTGCAAGTAAGGCTACAGAGAGAGAGAGAGAGAGAGAGAGAGAGAGAGAGAGAGAGAGAGAGAGATGTTGACAGAAACATTAGCAGAAAGTATGGAAAGTATGTGACTTCGGAGGGGACTTAAATCTTGCAAATGATTCCATTCAAAACTCCTGTAATAAAATCAAAAATAAAGCAAACCAATACATGTCTATCAGTACATGTCTATGCATGTGTAATATGTGTGTGGTGGCAGGTTCACTTGTCTACTTTCCAAAGAAATTATTTTTGATGTCGGATAAGTGTTGCGATATTCACAGATTGCAAAAAAAATTTAGTTCCATTCTGCTTGGGAGGTTCAATCTGGCAAGGGATCCAAGTTAAAGTACTTGATACATTTACATTCATATTGATAACGAATAGTAAAAATTCATTAAATAACGGGGACTAGTAAATTATGAATACATGTTCACCATCAAACAGTTCTACACTACTTTTATATGTTAAATAAAATGAAATTGATATCTTGTTCAGACTTTTGCATAAATACTGGTATTACAGTTGCCAATGCATTGGGCTAACTTTCTAACTTTTCCATAAAACCTGATGAATATTTTAAAAAGAAATTCTGTAGATGCTTCATAACATTTGATATATAAATTAATTTTACTCAGACCACATATTAATTTTTTACAATTAGCAATGAATTATCTACCAAAGAGGTTAATTTTACAGCTAAAGAAGGGATCCTGTTTGAGATGCTCTTCAAAGAAATGATTTTGCTGTCGCAAAGTTCAAAATCAGAAACGTATCTTTTCTCACCTTTGAATACAAAACATGGTTCAGATTTTAATAATTTCTAGATTAAAATTTGCCACCTTCCTCCTTAAAAAGTTGTGAAAACAAATTAAATTGGGTTCAAGTAATGACAAGTGACTTGTTACATTATTCACTCAAAGAAAACAATTGTCGGCCTTGGTGCTAAGAAACTATTTTTGTATAAGCTACCATGACTCTAGTCACAAAGTATCAAAATACCAATAATTACATTATGCTGCAACCAAATCGCAGATTTCTCAAAAGCAATTGAAAGTCAATAAACATGTTTGTTTGTAATGTCCATTGACTACAGCTTTTTTTTTTAAGCATAAAAGCTATCACTTTTTCTCTTACCTTTTTATATCCCTCTTATAATCCTATCCCATAAGTTCATTCACCCCAGTCATGTTTCTTCAAGGGCATTAAATAATTTGTTGTAAGTGTCTGATTTTATTTTCTTTGAATATGCCTCTTGCTGTTATTCATTTGTGTGCAGTTTTTATCACAAGTGTTGAAACCTTTCAAAGGCTGTATATTTTATCTTCTAGCCAATCCATTGTCTTAGAAAGGTTACTTGAACCCCTGACCAAAATCTATGAGTTGGTCATATGTCAAAATAGTTATCTGTATATTAGGCAAAAATCCAGCCAAATTTTCTTATAAATTTTTTATGCCATAATGTCTATCGGTTTGCATGGTTATCAATCAATAAGAAAAAAATATATGTGGTTATAAGTGTAAGATACTGTTATCTAATCAAACATGTCAAACAATGTCAATAGGAATAGGTTTTTTTTACACAAATTTTTGATTGCAATAATAAAGTTCTCTTGTGAATATTCTTTAAATCTATGGATAAATTCTTTGAAGAACATGTCAGCTTTGGAAAGAATATGTAAGACATTCAAATTTTAAATTAAAATCGAAAAGAAATGATAAAATATTGCTGATTTTCAAAATTGAACCAAACCTGATCCAAAACAAACTGGAATAGTAGAAGATTGTATATATGACAATTTCATATGAATATTTAGATGCTTGGTTAAAATATGGTTTATACTTTCCAAAATAAATGGAACTTTAAAAAATCTGAGTGATTTCTTGGTGGCAACAGCAGAAATATTTTTGCTTTATTTAATTTATTTGCCAATATGGATTGGAATTTAACAGGCTAAGTTCAATTTTAAAAGATAACTATTCTTACAGAAAACTACCAAGGTCTGAATAATGTCCCAATCATATATTTTCTCCTCTTGGTCCAATCTTGCTCATAAGTTTCCAAGTCAAAGGTCAAGGTCATATCAGACCATACTAAAAATTATATACATGTATTCTCTAAGCCCTATCTGGCTTTACTTTACATAAACAGAGCTTTTTGGGAAAGGGTGTGCAGTGATCTTGGATCATGCTTCTGAGTTAAATATATATGAAGGTTATAACAGATCTCTTTAAAATCCAGTTTCGGACGTAGATCAAACCGAAAAAATGTCTGTAGGTAAGAGGTTTGCAATCAGCTTCAATTTAAGTTCTATGCCAACTAAAAAAAAATTTAAACATAGTTTAAGGTCAAAGCAAGTCCTTTGAAATGCTTTTCATTCTGTCTGTAATATCTATTATTTAAGTGGGGAACTTTGAGATGGTCACCAAAACTCACCATCTCAATGATGTCTAGTTTTATAAAAATTGAAAATACATATTGTTGAAAAAAGGTTGATAATGCAATGATAAATAGATGTGATATGTGTATCATTGTTTTGACCCCACATCTAAGATGCTTAAGTTTGAAGCATTTATTTATTAGATGTCATCTAGTAGATGATCAAACTGAAGATTTCAGAATGTGTCGGTGTCGTCTGTTTAAGTTTGGAGAGAAGTGTCTGTACATACACGAGTTAATTGATGGTGGCTTTGTTGATTTCAGAATGTTTCCCTCGTGTAAGTTTGGAGAGAAGTGTCTGTACATTCACCCAAACTGTAAGTTTGATGCTCAATGCACAAGGAAGGATTGCCCATTCACCCACGCGAGTAAAAGAAACGCCACCACCACAGTGATACAGAAGAGTAAGTACACAGATTATGCCGATGCCAAAACTCGGTTATAACAGTGATAGCACTGCTTACGTCTGTGAGGTGTTGAGAGGTACTAGCATTATTATCTAGATAATTCAATCAGTGAGGTTAGTGTTGTGTTTTACACATAGCTACTAAAAATTCACCGACTTCCAACGGATTTTGTCACCTTGGAATCCACCTCATTGGCTATGTAATTAGATATTGTTGATCTGTTTAAATAATAAAAATGATTCTTAACAGCATTGAGATTAGATTTCTGTGATAGACTGATATACAAAGTGTAAAATATGACAGTGTTTGTGCTTATTACTCACCAGATATTCTTTCCTTTTTTTTTGTTTTTTTTTTTTGTTTACCATATTTTTAGGTCACCTGAGTCACTCAGGTGACCTATTAAATGCAAATGGTCTTCATCCATTGTCGTGCATTAACAATTTTACATTTTTAACTTCTTCTTGAAAACTACAAGGCCAATTGTTACCATTTTTGGTGTGAAGCATCTCTATGGTAAGAAGAATCTAAATTGTGATATTCATGGCTCTACCACCCCCAGGGCGCTATGGCGGGGCCAAATATGCAAAAAAGCCAAATTTTCAAAAATCTTCTTCACTACTCCCACACATGTGAGGAAAAAACTGAATGAAGGGTTATGATGTCCATGAAGCCCTCTACCGAAAATGTGAAATTCATGGCACCTGGGTCAGGGGATCAGGATCTAGGGTGGGGCCAATATGGCAATTTAGTAAAAATGTATTAGATCTTAGAAAATCTTCTTCTGTACTCCCATATATATTTGTTAAAAACTAAATGCATGGTTATGATGTCCATGAAGTCTTCTACCTAAATTGTATAATTCATTACCCCTGGGACAGGGGTTTAGGCCCTAGGGTGGGGTCAATGTAGCCATAAGTTGAAAATGTATTAAATCTTAGAAAATCTTCTTCTTTACTTCCACACATGTTGGAAAAAACTGAATGCATGGTTATGATGTCCACAAACTCCTCTACCTAAATTGTGAAGTTCATGGCCCCTGGGTCAGGGGTTCAGGCTGTAGGGGGGGGGGGCAATATTGCCATATAGTGTTAATGCATATAATGTTTAAAAATCTTCTTCTCTACTCTCACACATCTGTAAGAAAGACTGACTTCATGATAATGTTAACCAGGAAGTCCTCTATCAAAATTGTAAATTTTATGTCCCCTAGATAATGGGTGTTGACTCTAGGGCGGGGCCAAAATGGATGTAAAGTGTTAATGCATATAATGTGTAAAAATTCTCTGCTCTTCTCCCACACACCTGTAGGGAAAACTGACTTCATAATTTTTGTAGACCAGGAAGTCATCTACCAAAATTTTTAAATTTCATGTCCCCCGAGGTAGGGGTTCTGAATCTAGGGCGGGGCCAAAACACTCATATAGTGTAAAGGGTTGGGATTCTTAATGCAGGGTGTGGCCAAAAGCATGGTCATTTAGTGTTAATGTATAGAGAATGTTTAAAAAAGGTCTACTGACACAGAATAAAAACTGACTGCATATTTAGAAAAAAACATTAAGCTGTCATCTTTTATAATATTTCATGTCACCTACATGTAAGGCAAGTGTTATGGCTGGGAGGGGTGGGGGTATATTTGTCTTATTATTTTATTCTGCTCAGGAATTTCAATGAAAGATATGAGATAATTCACATACATGTGTATTTAGAAAAGAGAAAGAATGAAGCTTTGTATCAAAGTTAAGATATTGTGAAAGTTAAATTACTTAATTGAGTTATCTTCCCTTGCTTCTTCATAATGGAGTTATCTTCCCTTGCTTCTTCATAAATGGAGTTATTAATCATTTATTATATTAATCTATGTACATGTAGTTACATGCTCTCGATTAAATAAATGGAATATCATTGATACTAAATGGAAATTGTCTTCTTTCCTTAGTTGTCCAAGTCCCAGTTGCAGCTACGTTTGGCCCTGCCTTTAAAAGAGCAGCCCCTACTAGTACTCCTGTTGTCTGCAGGTTCTTCCCAAACTGCAGCAATGTCCAGTGTACCTTCTATCATCCAAAGGTAAATATTTCTATATAGACTGTATCTAAAGTTTACCTGTTACAATCATGTATAGTCTGTTTATTTTTATCTTATTCTAAGGATTTTCTTTGTTGTTAAGTATACAATATTTAGGCCTTTTAAATTGTGTTTTTAATATTTTTACATGATGTTTGCATGAACATGAAATTTAGCGTAAAGCCTAACAAGATATTATTGGTCTCTTTGAATTTCAGCCATGTCGATTTGGAATGCAGTGTATGAATAAATCTGTCTGTACATTTTACCACCCTGCTGTGCCAAGCAAAAGTCAGTTGAAGTGGTCAGCTACCAGCAAGCAAGCTAGTACACACATCAGGTACAATGTAACCAACTTTTCTTTTCCTCCTTGGCTTCTCTCAATCTAAATTCCTTTCCAATAATATGACACGTTATCAAGTACATATGTACATGCAGTGCATAATAATATTTTCTAAATAATTTTGTGACATTTTCAATCTTTGATATCTTTCAATTTTTAATAGAGTGCTCTTTTAACCACTTTATCAATCATTTCAAATAGTACAAAGATTAAGTATGAGTGTTTTAGAAGCTTAATTTTCTTTTCTTTTTTACGTTCATTCCATTGAACATTATTATACTACAGTGCAATGTCAGTGCATAAAATTTTGCAAGATCAATTCAACGGATAAATCTCTTTTCAACTCAAATCAACTAAATGTATACTGATAAATCTTTTTGCAGCCAGAGACAGTTTGATGCTGGAGTTGCCGAGTCCTTGACAAGCTCTTGAGGGAGAGATGACCATTACATATCTATATTGATGTACTGGTTCCTGTCTCTAGAATACTGTACTGGTACAAGACACTGCAAGCAATGGCAGCACAGCGGGAGGAACAACTATTTTCTTTTAAACATCCTAAAAAGGATAGAGAAAGCCGTTATTTTCCTTACCTTGTTTATATCTAGGAAAGGTCTTCACACCAGCAATTTATTTACAGTTTTAAACTTTTTAAAAGAAGTTCATGGTAGTTTTAATTTTTTCCAATTTCTTTAGTGTTTTAAGAAAACTCTTACTTAATGTGTGTTTTTGGATTTTATACTATGCTGAGTTGATTTCCTGTTAGTGTACAATATTGATGTTTTTAAAGACTTGATGCTGTTATTGGTATTATTTTAATACTTTAATCATGTTAAACGATGGGATCTTGAAATGGAAATGCACAAGAAAATTGTTTAGTTTACTATGCTAAGGGCAGCAACTTTTACTGTGTGTAAGAAGAATTCTGTAATTTGGTTTTGTTTGATTAAAAATTTTCTGTACTGAATTTTCTTTACAAAAAATATTGAAAACATACCAAACAATCTGAAATAAAAGATTATGACGAATAATTGTTGCTTTTTATATTGGTTTTATCATTAATACTGTATTTCATAATGTTTTAATCATTAATATTTCAGAACTAAATCTTTTGCCTTTTTATCAAGCTTTGGTAATGATAGATTTTATGTCATATTACTTGCATCATAACTTTACAGATGGTGTCAAAAATTACTCCCATTTTCTGATACTAAACAAGGGATCTAATTTTACAAAGAACCTGCCAATTCATTAACATTTTCAAACTACATTTTGAAATGATTTTTTTTTTTTTACAAATACTGAACTGTAATAACAGTGTTTTATACAAGACCCAAAAATATATATTGGTTTTAGTCGCAATAGATGTACAAGCAAACAACACGGTGATCTATCAATAATCTGACATGAACGGCCAAATTTATAACAAATTTATTGACCCATAAGATGCAAATATTATTTGTGTGTTAATCCTAATTTCTTCTCTTGTTTTTTTTCATATCTCTCTCTCTCTCTCTCTCTCTCTCTCTCATCGACAGTATGTTAATTACATAATAACCTGCAAATTCTTATGAATTGTTTATTGTATTGTATTGTTTATATTGTTGGTTAGTTTCATCTTATAAACCCATGTTAATTGATGCTTGAGAGAATTGACCTTTTTATTAAACAAGTTTTCATTTGGGATAAAAATTTAAATAACGAGAGAAGTTTGAGCCATCAGATGAAATCTATCTTCGAATCGACGAATATGATTAATATATACCAAAACACAATGACCTGTGACATCCAACAATTTATCGTCATTCAACATTCTGTATTGGAAAACACATGGTTATCAGATCTCGAAAACTCAGCGAAAATTGGAACATACCGGCTAACAAAACAACACTTCATCACTGAAAACTATGTGCTGATGGACATTCCAAAAAACATGAGATCCACCTTGGCGCAACTTTATAGATGTGGGATACTTCACCTTTGCGTGGTGACTGGACGGTTTCGCGGTTAACCTCTCAACGACAGAATCTGCATTTTTTGTGATTTAAACGAAATTGAAACTAAAGAACACTTACTTTTATATTACGACTTACGCAACTCTTTTAGAAACCACTTAAGGCTCCGTAAATTTTAATGACAACGATTTATTTAAAACACTACTCTGTAACTCTCCCCGACAATGTGCTCAATTCATATTTAAGCTTTCAGGATAAGACAAACCAAACTTTCACGCTGACATTTTATATATGTATTAAAATTTAAAACAGTGACATGTAGGTCATATGGGCCGGGTGTGACAACAATATGTTATATTTCAATGTGCATATGTTCAATTGAAACACATGTCACTATAATAAATGATTCACTTACTTTACTTACTTATTATCCACTTTACGATTACGTATAACGGTGTTGGTAACCGTGAAGTAAAGTACATGAAAAATAGCGTGAACTATTCATTTTTATGATAAACCATAAGGTGTTACATATGAGCCTGATTTATTGGTGCCGTGACCAGGATAGGCGTAGAGAAGAGAAAAGTCAAACGAACGGGAAAAGCGAAGAAAAAGTAAACCACAACCTATCAAGAAATTGCAAATAAGTCGACAAATGAAGTTGAAAGAATGGAAAACCTTGAGGAGTTCGGAGAACGAACAGGGAGAATCAATGCTTTATACAGTTATATGCCCACGGAAATATTTACCCCGACCACCTATCCTACCCAGTTGTGGATAAAATGACGAAATATCGAAAAGCAAACTCGGGTATTGCCCTACGTAAATTCGTCAAAATGGAATTGAGACAATAGGAACTCAATATATGTCAAGAAATTATAATTTAAAACCGAGTGTTGATTGAGTTGGCCCTAACAGTACTCTTATATGATGGAATACTTTCGACAAATAGCATCGTAAGGAAAAGGATATTGTGAACTCACTACATGCTATAGATCATATACCATCGGAAGAGGAATAACTCTATAGTCATTTTGTAAAAGGCAAATACATGTACATTTTCTACCTATGGAAGAAATAAGGGATAAACAGAATTTCATTCATAAATGTTCATTCTTATACCTTTCAAAAACTTTTATTACATATGCGTATACCCATTTGTTGTATTTCCTTTAAAGCAATGAAATCAATAAATCAAAGTACTGAAAGTACTGAGAAGCGCTAAGCTGTCCCTACATGAGCAAAAAATTAATTGCATTATATATGCATCATGATGAATGAATTTAAAAGTTTACATACATCATCTATATAGCCAAGATTTTGCATTTTTGTATAAATTGAACTACAAACAATATCCAGGACTGTGTTCAATAACCGAGATGCGTGCATAGCCGCTAGGTTATACATCATATCTAGATCTATTGAATGATAAGCTAGCCTAGCCTTTACTTCATTGATTTGAAGTTTAAATTATCAACAGATAAATAAGTTCACCGACATGGTTTGGTAATTGCATGCAGAAATATATGTGTTAAAATTCATAATAACTTATCAAACGAAGGAAATATCATTAAATAATATAAATTTTGTGTTTGTTGCAACTTGGTAACTAAGGCAGCCATCTTGAATTTGATGCTTAGTCATAAAATTTTAGGCTAGGTATGTCTACATGTACCTAGCGGCTAGCTAGCTAATCGTCATACAAACTAGTTGCTACCTAGCCACTACAATCATGAACGCAGAATAAAGCGAGATTTGAACTCTAGGATCTGTGTTTCACAATCTTATAACCACTAGACTAAAGCGTTAATTGAAAACAGTTAACTACTAGTGCAATAACAGACGAAACAATCCAACTTTATATGAAAAAAAGACTGACTAGTGAAAAATTGCATGCAACAGAATTAGTCATTGTCATATGCAAGGTGAAGCTTCAGAACACCATAGTCTTCCCACATGTGCAATGTAAACAAATAACAGAAAAGTTTTGTTTATGTCTATACCATACACTTGAAACAAATCTTTTTCTTCCGACACTAAGTTTCAGTTTATTTCTTTATGAAATGCTTTACTGTTGATCGACTTTATATTATAAAAAAATGAAAGTCTGGAATTCTGTTCATATTTCCCATTAGTACTTGTACTACTTTTGAAATACATAAAACACTAGTATGCTATCCATCTTGTATCGTCAGTTCTGTTCTAGGAATTATTTTGCCTTTTTACCGACATCACAGCCCGTATACTTATGTATGAATCCCCATTGCAACATACTGTTTACAAAACTACGTATGCTCTTTGACCTTTCAATGCACTGACAAATATTCTTTTATTTTAAATCTTTGATGGTTAAGAAAAAAATATTGTGATAATTTGTGCGCTGCTGCAAATAGTTAGACTTATTTTGCCTTAATACCGATACCGCAGCCGAGTACTTCTCTGCATTCTATTATTAGACATCGAGTCATCAGGTTATTTTAGATGATTATAGGTGGCACTTATTCGGAAGTGACATCCCCGAAAAGCAATGCCAATAACCGCTTTGCGTACTGCGTACGCTTAGCGCTTAAAAAAGACTGGACGAGATTTTCAAAACCAGATATATAGTGTGTCGATCTTGTTATTTTCCTTGTGTGTATTATGTATGTATTTTTTCATTGGCAAATTAGTAATAAATATAGAATATAGCCTGATTTAAAAATAATTCTCTCTCTCTCTCTCTCTCTCTCTCTCTCTCTCTCTCTCTCTCTCTCTCTCTCTCTCTCTCTCTCCTATACTACTACTACTACTACTACTACTACTACTACTACATACGTACTACTACTACTACTACTATATTACACACAGTCAAGTTTAATTAAATCAATATGGACAAGCTATAAACTAACTAAAGATTCACCTATTTCGAATTGTCATTTTTGTAAAAATGAATGACATGTAAGTTCACATTATACCTTACCTTATAGGGTTAAATGATTAAAAAGAACATGCTTTTAACTCATCAGAGATTGCACATCGGGGTAGACCGAAATATCTGACGTTTTCCTGGCTTTTTTAACGATTTTGATATTTCACATGCCAGGAAAACATCAAAATTGTTATAAAAAAAAAAAAGCCAGGAAAACGTCAGATATTTCGGATGAGTAGATCCTGCTGCGTCCGTGAAAAATGATTAACGCCGAGTCTCCTATAGCGGCGCAACATCGCAGCGGCATCTTTATTTGTCGCGGTAGGGTCGCATAGAACACTATGCGACGGCGCGCACTTTGAGCATGCACAAAGTACGAGCCGTGGCTCTGTGTTCTGACAAACACGCAGTAAAAGCGAAGTGGGGTCGCCGTGGCAGCGCGGTAAGGTCTCCAACAGCACTACTAGAGCTCCGTTGGTGCGCTCAAGTAACGCTCAGAATCACAGTAAAGACGCAGTGATTAGTCGAGTCACTTGCACGGAAACCTCTCGGAGTCCTTTGGGATGTCACGGCGTCACTAGAATGGCTTGTGCACGCAGTCAGTGCGTTGAACAGCAATGAACGCGAGGTGAAAATTCTTGGCACGTTGTGGGCACTCAGATAGAGCGCAGTCAATTGCCAAGTAAAACTCCATGGGAACGCAGTTACACGACGCGGAAGCTCTAAAGAAACGCCTCGGTCGCCGTCAGGACACTGTGACATCTTTTCCTTGTAATTTTTTTTTTATTTTCCTGCGATCTCACGGCGATTCAAAAAATACAACGCCTTCACATTTATCTCTGTGGGAACGCAACCAGGAGTGACAGGGCCTTAACCAGTCTTCGATTAGATCTATATATATATTTACAGCTTCCGAGTATGATTCCTTCTATTTCTTACGGAAACATTCGAAAATTCATAGCTCTATAGAAACAGCCAGACTGAAATCTACACGCCCCGTTTATCGATTGGTCGAAACCTACAGAGACTGAAAAATCACGGACTGCACGAAATAATCATGATGATGTCAGACTCAAACTTTCATAGGAGATGATTTGGCTGTTTCTTTTATATCTAACGTACTGATGTACATTAACAGTAATATAGTTAATTTAACTTATAATTTTTACAATCAATTTATTAATTTGCTTTAAAAAGAAAGATGTAATGCTTTCTTTGATGATTCATGCAGGTTATGAAGGCAGCGATCATTGCAGAAAAAAAATACGCGGGTTATAATGTATTTTTTTCTGCAATGTCATCACCTTCATATCCCGAATTGATTCATGAATCACCAAAGAAAGCATTTTATTGTTTAAATAAATCTTATGTTCTTAATTCTAGTTCAATCTCATTCAACATTTTGCAGCTGCACACGTTGGGTTTGTCAACGATTCAGCCGTAAAGAAAATTTAT
Source organism: Magallana ariakensis (assembly GCA_020458035.1). Classification (NCBI taxonomy): domain Eukaryota; kingdom Metazoa; phylum Mollusca; class Bivalvia; order Ostreida; family Ostreidae; genus Magallana; species Magallana ariakensis. Next base: position 49,614,404 of record CM035816.1, read on the forward strand.
AGAAAGATAAGAGTGACGATTTGGTGATATCATCTATTCGAATTATTGATATACTTGTGACAACAAGTGTGACAGTCAACAGTCATGCAGTCTGCAACATATATTGAGGTACATGAATATATACATGTGTACATGAGACGTTGTCTTGCTGATATTAGAGTTACTGGTCGTCATACGTCGTACCGTCGTCAGAAATCTACATAATAAACGGACTTCACATAATTTAAACATAACTTGATTTGGTTTGATTTGATTTGATTTGAACATATTTTTATTGTACAAAAATACAATTGGGATTGGGCACAAGTTCCATAACTTAGACCGCCCTATACCAATACAGAGATATAATACAATATATGTGTACAAAACATAAATAAAGGTCAGTGGATAAAATGGCAGTATGTATATACATATATGCAATTGACTTAAGGAATAAAGAAATCATTCTTTGAGTAATATGAGGTGATAATTTTGGTCGGGACGTGATCAAATCCAATAAAGACCGAAGGGCTTTATGATAGATTTGATCACGCCCTGGCCGAAATTATCATTTCATAATATTCAAAGAATGATTCTTTATTACTTATATTGATATAATTTTCAGTAGTTGTACGAACAAAACGTCTTTTTAATTTATTGGGCTGTATAGTACAAAATCAATTCGTAGTGTTACATGTATCACAGACAGAGACACTGGAAAATGTAATATATGTATATAATAACAATGGTGTACTATATAGTAGTTTTAAGATCAGTTGAATCTTTCAGAGTTTTTTATATAATTATAAACTAGTGTAAATAAATGCTTGTTTTCACTGTCACTTATTGCACTGTCAATCCAAAGTAAAACATGAGTATTGACAATGTTTAGATTTAAAATTTAAAAAATGTCATTTAATAGATAGAACATTTCTATCATCTTTGTATTTATTACATGTGAAAAAATAACGGTAAGTATCTTCGAGCTTTCCACACGAACAGAGTAGACCGTTGGTAATATTACATCGAAATAAATCATTATTTAGTGCACAATTGTGACGCAGTCTAGTATGAATAATATTAAAAAATCTATCGTCATATATGAAAAAAAAATAGGCCTACAAGTAAGTACATTTTCATTTTTGACAGAAACGTGTATTTTTTTTTCACTCAGTTCACGGACATCCGTTGAAAATAATGAACTTCAGACTGTTGGTGAAGTATTAGGCCATTGCAAATTTTTTCTTTGTTTAGCGTCCACCCAAAACTCAAAACCTATCTTTCTATCAGGAAAAAAACCCACAAAACTTAGAAAAAACGCATAATTTTAAAGGTTCAACAAAATAAAATTTATTAGGATTTTGAAGTATATTCTTCATTTCGTAACAAAAATACAAATTAACAAATGGTTACTAAGGTTTCCATTTTGAATGTTGTTATAATTAGTAGTTGATTTCCGACATATGAAAAAGCGATCTAATTTTATGAACAAACATTGTGGGTTTTTTTTTATTTTTACATCTCGAAACCAATCCGTCCGCTGACGCTAAACATAGAAAAAACTTGGAATGGCCTTAACTATTATAGTACATCCAGTATTCATTTAAATCATAAGTTTGTATAAGTGTAAAATGTGATGTAAATAAAAATTACTCATTGTGTGTAAAATCTTAGCTCATCTAAAATTTAACTTTTAAACGTAAGCAAAACAAATTAAAACTTTTTAACTGCAGGGCTTAAAGTGTATATTTACACATTGCCCAAATATTAGCTTGATTAATTCTTATTTAACTCATCTCAAAATCACCAGTGTTTTTAGTAGAACAGGGATTAAAAAAAAACAATGAAAATAATCGATCCACCACCTCGTTTGCATGTCAAGAATTAAAGGTCGATGTTCAAAAATATCGACGACGTTTTGATCTCGCGTGTGACCTTGCCATTCTATAAAGTTTACACACACCATGTGCGGCGGCGATACCGATGAGCGACGTACGAAGAGTCATGCTGGATAAACTCCCGAAAAGACACAAATTCAGGTTTTCTCAAATCTTCGTGAATGGAATAGTGTTTGTTCTTTCACTATGTGCGTGTATACCGAGTGGTTGGACTTACAACTTCTTTAATTTTGAGTGTGTACTGTACGCCGACTTGTCGGTTAGTGTTAAGGATAACAGTACTGTTGTCTTGGACTGGGCAGGGTCAACCTGGGGGAAGTCGACCCAGTGTCATGTGGCCACATATGCCCCCGTGGTGGCTGCTATACACGCCTTTATTTGGATCTGGTTTTATTTACAAATGGAGGAGCTAGACGGTAAACTGTAAGTGTCATTATTTGTGTTTACCTGAACACAGGGCAACACCGCTCATCAGCTGTTTAAATAATGGATTAATCTTTCAACACACCTATGCGAGGTTGAACATGTAACTACCAATTCAAAAAATAAGTTTGTTAAAAAGGAGGGGGCCCAACTTCAGCCACTAAATAGGCCACGGTTCATTCGTTTTTACTGAAATATTTATAGGTGTCTATTGTTGTCATTTTTATCAGTGACAGCAATGCAGGTGTTATCTGCTGGGTAAACCAGTGCTCGAAAAGATTTATTATACAAATTATCAGGTGAAAGTCGGGGGAAAGGGGTGTCACGAACCCTTAACCTTTTATTATGGAGAGAGTATGTTCCTCTCAAGTTTTAGTTTATTGCTTTATAGATGAATCAGGGCTCAACTGTCTTGCATAACACACATTCACAAATAATTATCATAACAATGAAGAATGCACATTGAGGTAATCCTTGTATAGTGAAGTCAATTGATCGGCATGTGATGTAAATTACACGTGAGTTTTCATGACGAGTGATCTGCAGCTGAAAGCAGTAGCAAGGAATCTGTGCTTGATTCATAGTGTCATAGCATACAAGAACAAATAAATAATATATCAAGATAAGTAATAATAATTATATGACAGATAAATCAAATGTAGGGATTTGTGAGTGCATGATTTAAGAGATTATCATCAATGATAAGAATTACAAGACCTGTTGTTTACAAAATGATCTTTTTACAGACGTGTGACTGCACTATATATATATTTATTCACAATTTGTAGATTTAATTAATCAAGTTTTAGATGATACGTTATCCTATCTAAGAGTATTCTATCACCAATTTGTTTCCCCCATATCCTTCAATACCATGTAAATAAATTCAATTCAATGTGGACATTGTACTGCATTCGTTTTGTCTATTTACTGGGACGTAATGTGTCAACACGAAATATGTATTCTACTTGTTATCTAGCTTTCAGAAGCATTTCCTCATTGTTGTCAACAGTAATTGTAATAACGTTGACTTTGCTTTGAAAAAATTCATTTTCTATTTTTACCTTAATTTTTATATTACACAACTAAATATTTTGTATGAATCAATTTTGAAATGAGCCATCCAAGGACTCGTCTTCAACCTTCGTGTAATTAATAAGAGTGAACCAGATACACACAGAAACAGTTTAAAATGAGTGAATCTGTTGCCATGGTTTCGTTACAGCCAGTCGTTGCCCGCCCTAGTGTTTGGTTGTGTCCTCCATGGCTGTATCAGCCTGGCCCTCCTCGTGTCCAGTGGGATGCTGACGGGAGGGATAAACAAGCTGTGCCATAACCTTCAGTCCAGGCTCCCGGCCTATAGGTATAGTTATTGCCTTATTGGGATCGTGCAGCATCACGAGTTAGTACTTAATGTATCGGGGTTACATAACGAGGTGCATCCAGTATCCATTAACAACCTTATCTCAATATTTTAGAGTCTAACACCAAAAAATGTAGATGAACGTGCAATCTGAGTAAAATCAGATTGATGAACGTGTAATGTAATTTTTGATTACTTGCTACTTTTTCACGCATTCTCCTTGGAGAAATTTATTTACCCGAGTGTGTGCTAGATTTGATTTTTACAATCCTTCTTTCTGCATGAACTCCAGTCTATAGTGCACGTTTTCGGTACAAAAATTTAGCAAAACTGGGAATTAAAGACGTCTTCACAATGTTCAGGCTATTTGGTACGCTTCTTCCATGTGGTATATACTATAGTAAGTCAAAATGTGTTAAACGTGGGTAAAAATAGCGCCAAATGTCCCTTCATGAAAGTAGCTTATCGTAAAAGTCATTTTTGTAAAGGTAGTCATACAATAATAATCGTGATACGGTGTATGTACAGCGAGTGCATCTGCAACCAATGCTGCACGATATGGAGATACCACCAAAGTTCAGGTCTGCCTGTCTGTCTGTACGTCGTCTACAATTCTGTGTTCGCGGGGAGAGATACGGTTCGTTGGGATGACATTAATGGGGTCTGTACGATAAAGTTGGTTAAGTAGAACTTATAGTTTATAATTATGTGTCACAGGAAAACTCGCGGGGTTACGACTATAGGTGCGCTTCAGTAGCATCAGGAGGTAATAAAACTAATAAACTATAAAACCAAGATACCGTATCAAAACTCAAAAGTTTTATTAATACAACAAAATTGCTGTGAAATCTGGTGTACATTAACACTAAAACTCAGATTGTGTCCATACTGTCTGTGCAACGACTAAAACAAATTGAGAAGAGTTATACGTGTACTTAAAAGGCAACGAACAAATTTCAACTTTTATTAAGTTGCATGCATGGTAGAAAAATCCGAATTCTCAATAATTACTAAATAATCAGTAAAGTAGCATTGCTCAGGAAATGTTAGAGATTTAAAGAAAACATCTCTCAACTTACGATTTTTCAAAATTTTGTAGAAATCATCTAAAAAAATTTATACTTATGTAAAAATTATACCCGAAAGTGCATAGAAATTCTGATTGATGGTCCCAATTTGTTGCCTTTTTAGTTGTTCCCAGTTGGAAGACATGCAGTGGACAACACTAAAAGGAACTGAGGAGTTTTATACCTATATGAAAGTGACAGAGGTACGTGTATATTTTGTGAACCTTGATTTAATGAAAAAGTGTATTTATATATGTAAATCTAAACAATTAAAGAGACAAGGGTAGGTGTATGTAGAAGTATATGGACGTGGCGGTGTATAAATAAACCTTTATGAAGTTGTAGGGATATACGTGTGTAAAAGTGACAGAGGTACGTATACGTGCAAAGCTAGGTAAAAGGAGATACATGATGTGAAAGGGAAAGATTCACACGTGTAATGAAACTTGAATGAATGTGTCAGGGATATGTGTAACTGTATATGAAAGCCTTAATGAAAGTGACAGGTACGTGCGTATGTAAACTTATATGAAATTGGCATATGTTCGTATACTACTAAATGTATGTAATCCTCTATGAAAGTAATAGTTTTACATATATGTAATTGTATATATGTAAGCCTAGTAAAAAGTGAAAGAGTAAAAAAATCATTTACTTTTATGGGGTGATCATTACTAATACAGTCGGGCACGTGATCAAATCCTGGAGTTACAAAGATGTATAGAGAGGCCTGTACTTCTGTGAATGCGTAAAAAAAATTGCAAAAGCGTTTGTATATCTAAAGTTAAAACCCACGTGAAGATTATGGTTTATGTACCGTACGTGTATATGTCTGTTTAAATAAAAGCTTGCATCAAAGTGCATATAGTGGCCTTGAATATCGTATAGTGTATGTAGGTTGTTACTTCTACGGCGTTCTCTTAATTCCACACAGGGGATTTTAATGCTAATGTAGCATAATAGCAATTTGTTTCTAAACAGGCTATAAACAGAAGTTGCATAGTTGCAAGTTGGGTTTTTTCCCATTCGTATTCCTCTGATCATGAATGTGTTGTCTCTTACGTATTAGATTAATTCTATTCTCTCTAGAGAAAGTGCTATTTCATCAATATTTGATTTGAGAAATGCTCGTCAGAAAAATCATTAGATTGGTTTAGATTGTATTGACATTTTGCACATAAAACCATTTACACCCCCCCCCCAAAAAAAAATTGCCATATGACATTAACTTTCGGTCACTTTACACAAACTGTGCCTCTTCTGTTTAAAAATGGCAATTTCAGACAACTTCATTTTAAATAAATAGCGGTATATTGTAAATATTATTTGGGTCTATATAAATTCCAGGATTATAGGACCCATAAGTTGAGAATGAATGATAGAAGAGTCACCGGGTTATTGCAATAGCGTAGCTGAACTAATCCTGCATTTACACCTCTTACAATCAAAAGTTCGCTGAACTCAATTATTTTCACCATGAACGGATTATGAATCCTTTGTGTTTTCATCTCCAATAATGAACACTTGCAAGGGAATAGAGGTAATTGTCCGATTATACTAATGGTGAATTTGGAAATTTTTATGATCCAGAATTTGTGGATTTGGAGCAGTAATACACTAAGACTTCCTATATAGACATCATGTTTTTGTCATACGTGCTCTCTATCTAAACCGATGTACAAAAAAAGTCTTCATTCCTACACTATAAAATCAAATGATCTTCTAGTAAAGGGAAGGGAAGGGGGGGTTTAAGTACTGATTTATAGATGGGGGGGGGGCATCTTTGGCTTTTGCTCTAAAAATGCAATATTGCCAAGAGATCGTTTAAAATACTAGTATTCTGCTCACGTCTACAATTGGTACAGAAACAATCTAGCTCAACATGAAGAAATAAATCGTCTCCGTTTATCAGGTTGATTCGCAGTCTGGATTTTGTTTTGTGGGTTTTTTTTTCTTTTTTGCCGGTGCTTTTTAGTGCACCATCCAATAGGTTCCAGCGTGTCTTGTGGTGCCTCATACTTTCCCGACCCACAACAAAACAGATTTAGGGTTCAAGATTTTATTGATGTGTTATCTCTGTATTTGTAGGTCTGTACGTGGTTCAGTGCGATCACCTCCGCCGTCCTAGCAGTTCTGAACGGATACAGAGCATGGAGTATCATCTCTCAACTCAAGCGCCGGGACGACCCAGAAACAGGATCCGTGCTGCTCCGTAGAGGGAGACAATTCGGCTCCTCCACTTTCTTTCTGGACGAATCATTTTCAATTCGCAGCTTAACTGTAGATCGGCGGCCGTCGGATAGTCTAATGCCGTGTTAGTAGCAGTCTTAAAAACTTAAATAATTTTATGGACTCGAAAGGTTGTGCAATATTTGGACTCTTTTTGAGTTCTGACAATGTTTGACCCCAAGGGTCATTGTATGACGGGACCTTTGCCAAAATATTATAGGTTGTGAAATAAGTTTTGTGTATTTATCATGTTCATCGACAAGTCCATTTTAACATTAAAAAATTGTTATTTATTTTAGTTCACTAAATTAATGTTGTTTCATTAAAATATATTTACTTTTAAAAGTTTGTTTTATTTTAAAATACTTCAGTAATAAAGATATTTATTTTGCTCTATCAACATTGCAAGAATTAAACCTTTTTAAAAATACTGATTGATAAGCACTTTCAAAAGATGTTAACTCAAAATGTCACATCACACAATTTTGTGTGTATTATCTTTTTGGATGGACTTTCTCAAGAGATAAAAAAAATATCAAAAATTCATATATTTTAATCATACATAAAAACAACAGATTCTCTGCCATCTTACATACATAAGGATGACTGAAGACAAATTGCTACAAAATTTGCATAAATTAACATTCAACTATGTAGAATGAAATGTAAATCAACACAGCTCATTTGAATAGATATATACATACATACATAATGAGGAAAATCAGATGGGCAGAATCATCCATTATAACTAGATTTGTAATTTCGCACACAAAAAATTTGATTCAAAGCCGACTTTTACCATAGGAACGAACCTTAAATGGCATCATAAAATTAATTGATCACAACATTAATACATGGAAAACTTAAAAGGAACTAAGAAGACTTTTTGGATTTTGAGGTGGTTACCCCACCTATCACCTTCCTTCGCTGATTGTGCATGTAGGTCAGCATTGTGTAACCAGCTGAAAGAAAGAAAAATAGTCAGTAGTAAAATGTGCTACATTACACAACTTTCGGTTCTTATTGATACAGATGTTCAAAAAGTGGATTTTAAAATAAGTTAATTTTGCAGTGCTCTTAAATACATTTATTGTCTGCTGAGTCAATATTTTAAAAACAATTCAATCTGTTATGTTTTTCACATTATAATGAGCTACAATGAATACATATAAGTATGTACTCAAATATAAAATGAGCTTAATTGCTTTCTCAAGTAAAATAAATCAAGTTTCCTAATGTTATTCCACTCTAATATTTATTAAGAAATTATGTATTTCATTTTTGCATGATTCTTTCAAAACTCAAAAAAAAAAATAAATATCATTTTTATTTAAAAAGTCTACAATGCTTGATAAGGTGTGATCACTATAAATTAATATACCGGTATTAATTGATCCAAAAAGAGATCATGCAAAATCAAACATCTTCTGTTTATACCAGCCCATGTGATCCCATTTTGTGTAGACTCATCCATGTAAGTAATGTATATGTGTAACTTATGTAAATGGTTCGATACTTTATCGAGTCTGTAAGTATGCACACATTTCTTAAATCTTCATACTTGCCTATAAGAAGAATAGGTGGATATGCGTATAGAAGCCATGGAAAGTAAAAGGCCATGTTGGCATTGTTTGGTAGAGACAGACAGAACCTCTCAGACATCTCATACATTGGAATGGACATGATGACTACAGCACCTGTAACAGTGACAGTCAATCAACAACAGACTCGCTGAAGCACCTGCTATTGTAACAGTGCCTCACTACAAGGTCTATACAAGAGTGGGGCAGTATTACCGTAACTATAAGATAACAACTTGTTGCTTTTGTTGATGAACAGTTCCATACTTATAAAATATCATGCTGCTGTTTTGACCCCAACCTGGTACATTATCAAAATGGCTGATTGGCAACGTCGAAGGGCTAAGACTGTTTTCATCTAATTTAGGCTGATACCAGAGCTGGGATCAAAACAATAGTACATGTATAATATTGTTTTTATCTTACATCTAAAACCAAAGATTATTAATCAACAGATTTTTCTAAATATATCAGTACTCGACTCTCATTTGTCTCTATTTCTTTATACCGATATAAACACTGCAAGAGTTGCAGGACTTAGTTGACAAACCGTTTCCATTCAGTGTATCAGTATGTTAAATGGGTATCTGGGAGGATACATATACCATAATAACTTCCTTCCTAAGTAACCTCATTATGTGTCAAGTTTCTTCACTATTTCATAAGTTTCAATGGATTCACTAATAGGATTTTATTAACATTTATATCTTGTGGCAGAGGCCTAGAAATTTGGGCAACGTAAGTAGTAGGTGGCTCTTTACCCTCTAGAAATATTCCAACTGGATACAGAGGCATCCATAGTGTGTACCTCAACCAGGTCACTACGTAAGTTTTCTTGTCCAGTACTGCTAACATGTAAAAGGGATATCTAGAAAACAAAATGGCTTTATGTCAAAAGAATATTTAAAATTAAGAGAATAACTACATTGTATCTCTGTTATATGTGCATTTAGACAGGTTTGTACAGTCTGTTTCAAAAAGAAGTTAGCTGGCCTTGTTGTTGTTTGACTAACTTTGTTTGGACTAGTTTATAATCTTTAAATAATGTAATTGTAATTGTTTTTATGGAATATAGCTAGCAGGTATACTGTATTCTTACCTTACAACTTCTATTAAACTCCAAGTCAGGAGTAAGAAAAATACTAAAGGGGCACTCTGTATATTCTCCTCATGTAATATGATGACAAACAATATAAAATTTCTCCCTAGAACCTGTAAAGAAAAAGAAAAGGGGATTAAGAGCCGGAATTGTCATCTACACTGTATGTGTTGAGTGGGTGGAGGGGGGTTGCTTTGTAATGAAGAAAAATCCTATGGATTCAAACCATATTTTATCAGCATTGTTTAAAATTGCTGCTAGTAACAAAATCTTATCATACTAATAAGAGGGTTAATCTAATAATAATAATAAAAAATAACATAGAGGCAAAATTTATAACCCTGTATGCAGTATATCACAACTTCAATTATAACACAGTTATTGCAAATCTTTTTACAACTTTAACAACATCTTTGCTAACCAAGAGGTTACGATGCACTCCTCTCTTCTCCAAGGGTTTGGAGAGAAGAGGAGCCGAGCATAAACCCTTGGCTAGTGAACATGCTTTTAAAAATAATGTGAAGCATAAAGTAACACTGTATAAAATAGATCATGCTATAATGCATCTTGATCTCAATCCTGGTATATACACAGTATAAAGGATGATTTTAGCCCCATTTGCCCTCAATTTAAAATAGGGCTAATGCAAAGTTATGGCAACATCTTTTCCGGGTGTGTTTGGACAAGAATACAGAACCCTGTATTCAGTATATGAAAAAAAGTGCCTCACTCATTCTCCTACAACAAACATTACAATCACATTAAATAAAGTTTGCTGTGAAATATTGAACCCAGGCTTAGAATATCACATAACATTTTGAACCTGGGTTCAATATTTTGTATATGACACCAGTACTATAAATACAAGTAGTTCATACCTGCATCAATGGTGCTATTGCACCAGATTTGACCAGACCCAACATAGGATGGAGGATTTCCATAATGGCTGCTGTCTGACAAACCATGATAGGGTTTCCCACCAGTTGGAATCCAGACGTTATCGCTTCTGCAATCCATCAGATGCAAGTTAGTTTTATTACATCACTGTTATATTCTTTCTTTTTTTTTAAATACATGTAGTACTTCAGTTCTCTGAATGATTACAGTGCCAGTAATACTTCAATTAAAAGAAATAATTGTGAATCTATGCAATCTTTTAAATGTTTCATGTGTAACTTTGAAAATAAAAGGACTATTTATTACATTGTTTTCTTCTTTTCTTAATTTTATAAGTATATTCTATAACTGTGAATCAAAAAAATCAAAACAATATCATTTTCATTCATTTCGCTGACAGTTTAAAAATGATTTCCTTTGCAATTGCATACCGGGTATATTATTTGTCTCAGTGAAAGTATTCAAATAATCAAAATAAAAATTGGTTTTTATGGTAATTCTGAGTTTAGTACACAATATACAAGTACAACTTACCCTCTTTGTTTCTTAAGAAATTTACAATAAGAATGCAGCTAATGAATGTAAAACCCACAAACTGGAACAGGTTGTAGATAAACAGGTACATTGTTTTGAAGTCTGGTACATCTTAAAGAGAAAGAAAGAACAGTCAAATACAGAAATTGTGAGTTGAAATTCACATACCCAACCTAAATTAAATTCTCCATTTCTATCAGTGTGATACACATACATTGTACATCACATGTACAATGTATATTTATAATTCATAGAATAAATTCAGCTTTCAATACTTTTGAAGTCCTAGAATCAGGTATTCCACTATCAATTCAACACCAAAAACTGGTTTGGTAAAGGTCTAATTAACTACTATAGTCTGTCGCAAGTTATTGCTTCCATCATGTTTTGATGATTTTTAATAAAAAATACACATACCTGTGAAAGAAATACAATTGAAATCAAGAAAAGGCAAAAAATCCCAGGTATCCTCATTGACACATATTTATTTTTCAATCATAAAAGTTCACAGGCAAGAAAACAAATTTCTTATAGAGAGTTATAATGGGAAATGTTTACATCTTTTTACCATTCAGAACACACTCGGAATACCTTGCACAATTTTTCAACGTTATCATCTGAGCTATTTCATGACTGATGCAATGCAAAATCTCGATAGACTTTCTATTTTAGGATGTGTATTGATGCCTGAAGCAGTAGAGGGGGCGTTTCAAAACAGATAATCTGGACATTTTTCTTATTAGTGGATGAACATAGTTTGAGCACAATGGTATTTATGATTAACAAAATATCAAGCGAAAAGTGGTGGAAGCAAAAACTTGGGACAGAGTATAGTTTACATTCCAGTTTATAGCAAAAGTTTGAATTCAAAAGGTTAGTCCAATGACCATCAATAACACATATACATTTCTAGCATCAACTGAAATCATCCCATCTTGCAAGCAAAGGATCTGTTCCTCTTCTCTCCAATAAAATTTTAATCCCTGGAATTTAGACTAACTCAGCCAATGGCTGAAGAGAATTTATAAACCCTTGGTTTACAAAGATGTCAATATCACCTATGATCTTCTTTTTGTGGTCTCAATTCCTAACAATTTCTATCAAAGTCATATTTATGTTTCTCTCCCATCACAATCTTCTTCATCTCTAGGTATATATATAAACTTTAATTGATGATTTATTTATCAAGTATTGAGCAATGTAAACATTGCAAGTAATTTGAATTAACCCAAAATATGTAGGTAAATGTCTCCACCTGGTTCACTGGCTGAGTCTAAATCCAGTTCTTTTTCCAACTGTTTCAAGACATCTTCTTGGGACATATCATTTTCTGGCTGAAAAGTACATTAATGACACATCAAGAACAAGGAACACATTTCAACCAAGTAAAATTCTCATATTTTCTGTTCCAACATGTTCAATACATGTGTTTCAAACCATCATTTTGTAAATGGAGTAAAAAAATTATCATTCTGGTTGCAACATGATATTTGATTGGTTACACAAATTTGATGATTATCATATAAAACATTCTACTTAAATGTACATCACAATTTGATTGGTGTGAAAAGCATATCAATCTGTTTGATTAGACACTTAATTTGTACAATTAAGCATAACTTTTTATTAAAATATAAACTGTATTACAGTGTTTTCTCAAGTGTAGAAATCTTTTTACCTATGCAACACCTATGTGGTTTATATAAAAGCAGGAACCGCCCTAAGTTTTAATATATGTAATAACATACTCCCATTAATACCCGATAGTTGAAAATTAAAATAAATTCATTCCTTCATCACATTTGCAGTTTCCATCGATAGACCATCATAAACTGGGGTAGATTAGGACTACATTACTAGAATACTAAAATTAGGTTGATCCTTTTTATAGGGCAAAGGAGCCTGTTTTTAGCCAAAAAATAAAAAAAAGTATAAATAGGTCGACTTTGAAGAATTGGTCGAAAAATTACCGCTAGTTTGAATGAATAAATGGTTTAAACCAATATCGTTATCATAGAAGCCTTTTATCTTATTTTACAGTCTTTAATAAACAAAAGGGAAATAAAATGCATTCCTTAAATTTACACATCGTAAGAAAATGACTGAAATTGCATCAATATTTTCAAACCCATTTATTCAGTACGGCCAGATTAATTTAAGATCGTTTGTTTATCACTTGCCTGCTATCAGTGCAATGTGTACAAACTGGTGTTAACCGGGGGAAAGTAACCTAGCCTGGAGGCATCAATACAGTAGCACATGTAACATTGTGTTTTTGTTGTTGATTGAGTCTAAAGTAACATATGAATTAGTTCACCAGAGATTTCATTTCACCCACTATTGTTACCTTCCATCTATCGTCATTGTAATTATTCCTCAAGATTTTTTGATATATCCTACTATATGGCTTAAACAATGTGTACCTCTGATCTTATCGAAGCCTGTGGGCATGAGTAGCACGTGCCGAGAGTTCAACTGTGTATAAACAAAGTAGGCCCTACCCAGACTGATGTCAGAGACACCTGGTTTAGATTTCATGGAGAGTTTTATTTTGAATGTACAGAAAAAACTTGTACATGTACTCTATTATAAAAACAAATCCGTTTTTTATTTCTACCCAACGATGTTTTTTCCCCGTAATTACCATTTGTACGGTTCTCATTTTACTTTTACCACGAAATCGATTTCCTGTTTATCCTAAGCACACGATCGAAATGCATAACAGCATGTAATAATGATCGAAAGATGATTCAGTCTTACTGATCGAATATGAAATATAAGAAGAAATGAATTTATTCACATTTAATTTGTTATGATAAATTACTACAGTATTTTGATAAAAAATCATACGATTTTTACCCAGAAATTTAAGCGATATTATAGTAAACTCTCATGATTTTATTGGAGGTTTGCATGAATTTTTGCATAATTTCATATCAAATTTAAAAAAAAAACCATAAATAGGGCGAAGCGATGAATAGGGCGAGGTCCACATACCAGGGAAAAAAAGTATCGACCTAATTTCCTAAATATACGGTATGCACAAACCTGATCGTCTTCCTCTGATTCATCTTCATAAGCAACTTTATCAAAATCAATTTTGAGCCAGGGGTGATTGATTTTCTTCCAAGTCAGTCGTGGCCAAACCTCTCCATCACCTTTCTTTTGGATGTGAAAGTCAATGCACCTGTCCAACACTCGGTATCTACTTTTCTGTTTCAATTAATTGAAGAATTTTTCTTAAAATGCTGACTGCACAAATCTAAAAGCTTCTTGTCATTAGACAAACTAAAGAGTAAATTTTCTAAGAGCATTGCAATAATCAAGTTTCTTGTTAATTGTATTATGGATTTCTGGATCTTGATTTAAGACCAATTCTCATCAAGTACCATTTCTCGCCAGTGCATTGTTACATCATTTTTCCAATATAATTTTACGTGTTGGTAAAATGTCATAACAATTAATGCACTGGCGAGAAATGGTACATGACAAGAATTGGTCTAAGGTCAGTATAGTAGGCATAAAATCTGACACATGTGCTATCTCTTACATCTGGATCAACTGGATGATAAAATTCTATATCTAGTTCATAGGAGTTATGCCCTCGGATTCCAATTCCATCAGCTTTGAACTTTAATCCATCTTCAGTCAAATCAACTTTTGGGTCCTATAAAAAATGCATATACAATATATAAGCTTAACTATGAATTTGAATATATTAAAAAAAACAACTTAATAGTTCTATAATTATTGTAATAGGAAAGGAGGAATGAGAATATAAATTCATTGAAAACGTATGGCTGGACCAGGATTTGAACCCGGGATCCCTACAACTCTATCCAGGAGCTCTACCACTGAGCTACCCAGGCTGATATCCTCAGTCCATATAGCCCTAGTTACTACATTCCTTCTTCCTTAAATGATCTTCACCCCAAAAAATCACTCCAGGCTCTTTCCCCTGGCAAGACTTAACCTGTCAGTTCCAAGGGTTGGTCACGGCACCAATAGATAGAATGTTCTATCGTTAAAATGACAGATGTCCTATGGACCTGGTTTAACGATAGAATTTGTCCCATATACTCGCTTTGTAGCAAATAAAAAAAAATATATTGAGCTGTATCTCACCTAAATTTTCATATGATAAGTCTCAAATACCTACAATATTGCTCTTTTATAATCCCATTTTACCACGTACATTTACTGTTTTTGCAATGAAATCACTGTCACTTTTAACATCACGTTTGAAAATTCGCCGTTTATGGTCACCATGTTAATGATAAAATCCGAGACATTCCCAGTGCGATTTCAGACAAAATGGCAGGCAAATTCAAACATGTATATTAACAAAATGCCTTCGTACGACCCATTAAATGGATATTTTGTGGATTTAACTATATATGCAATTTCAAAAAGGTTTCTTATGTATAAAAAAGTGTTTTTCCCCTGCAGATTATTTTTAACAGACTTAAAATCAACATGAAGCTGATCCGCTTCGCGGCTGCTTCATTGCAAGTATATGGGACGAATTCTTACTGTGACCTGAGCGTAGCCTGGTCACGGTAAGATTATTCTTTCTACGGCACCAAATGCAATAGGAAAAGAGGAATGAGCATATGAATACATTGAAAACATATGACTGGACTGGAATTTGAACCCGTGACCCCTGAAACTCTAGTCAGGAGCTCTACCACTGAGTTACCCTGGCTGATATCTATGGTCCATATAGCCCCAACTACTACATCATAACCACAAACAAAAGTACTTTAATGCTTCAAAGTCGAATGGCAAATACATTTGGCAAGGTCATATTGAAATGAATATCAACTTTAGAGTGCACTGGCAATATTATGTCTTGTACCTGACTAACTATTGATGCTTCAGAATTTTCCAGAGATTTTCAAAATATTTTTTAGCTTTTTATTTTGATATCTTGATGCAATTGCATTACAGGATACAGATATGTCCATGACAGCAAGTGTAGACTATAACTAAATGAAAATGCCTTACTACGACGTCTTTTAGGTCAATTTTCAACGAGATGTGGTCAGTTTTCTGGCCCCAATACACAAAAGGGCTCAGCCTCTCACCCGGTTCCGCCATCTTTTTTCTTGGACAGCTCGTACATGGAATAAACATTGATTATTTCTAGAAAAAATCATAATAGATCTGTAATATATCAGGTAAAAAAGCCACTTTAAACTACACTTCAAATCAATATTGACATTCATTTATTGAAAATCAAATCAATAAAATAGACATTAACGAACAACTTGTCTAACACGATTAAAAAAAAAAAAATCCCGTGTTTCCCGCACTTGCTTATGTATAAACTGAACAAATGGAAACTGGCTGATTTCAGGTTTGATTTGTTTTCTTTCTTTTTATATAGGAAAGATTATCTAAACAAACATGTATTGCATGACCCCATTAACACAAAATTTAGATACTTGAATAAGCCTGAAATTGAAAATGAAACAAAGTAAATGGACATGTTCATAGTTTTGATTCAGGTTGAGCATCACACAAGTGCCACAGCCTGTGAAAGTAGTGCATGTGATACAGATAATTATGGACGGGGTGTAGGTCAATAAAAGAAAGAATCAATTGTTGCAAATGTGTTATCTATTACTGTATAACGGCGCCCCTGTATAAGATAAGTTGGAGAGGATGTCAGAACCTTTACCCTATGACATTTCGACAAATTGAGTAAGATGATAATTAACGCTTAATAAGTTTGTGTTTGTGAGACAGTGTAGCTTAATGCCATGTCTATACCAATTGTCAGCTTGAGCTACAGATCTGCTGCTAAATCAATCCATGCACTGATCCAGGCTAATATGTTCATATTATTAAGTTAACGGGATTGATGAAACTTCCAACAATCTTTTCAGAATTTCTCATGAAAATGTCTGTTTTTGTGAAATTAGTTTTTTCATCCAAGCAAAGGAAATTCTATAAAGCACAGCTTCAGTTGCAAGCTCTATTCAACGTTGGTTAATTTATTAAAACGTTTCATATGTGCACACATGTGCTTCAATTTTATGAATATGCATACATGCCAACTTTTGAAAATCTCCATGGGGGATTATACGCGCGACGACATTTTCCTAGAAGGAACTTTCGCGGCGTTTTGTCGTGTAAATGGTTTGCATAAACTATTGAGCTCTTAGAAATTCATCAATCTGTTTCTTTATCAATTTATCATTTATCCTAATGTGTTTATCAATCAATCTCCTCTTTCAAATGAAATCAAGAATAGAATAAAGTACATAACTTTATTTTCATATATTAATATCAATCTTTGAAATCTCAACAAACAATAAAAAGTAAGGTATAGCAGCACAAAAAGCAATAAGTTCTGCAATGAAGTTGGCAAACAGGACTTCTGCTCTCTTGATATCTACAAAATAAAATAAAATTATTTTAAATATGAAAAAGCTGCTAAATAAAGTGGTAGTGAAAATTTTAAGTATTTATAATTGTTTCCTGACTTAAGAAATTTTATAAATATTATATATTAAATAATTTGATTTAAAAAATAAATATAAAATGTAAACAAATTAATGCTCAAAAATTTAAGAAAAGAAAATTTATATTTACCTTCATTTGATCCAATTTTGATTTCACTAAGAAGTTGGTAGCAGCAGGTGTTGATTTCTGGGATTTGATGCTGGCTTGATGGATGGCTGCATGTTTTCGTGTGCTTTGTAACATCATTCATTCCACCGTGGTCCACCCTAAAATCCCTTAAAAAAATAATTTTTATTTTTACAAAGTTTAACATATCTATTCTTCTTGTAGATAATGTATATACTGGACCTTTGCCAATTATTATAATTGTGTTTGTGCCAATAAAATATTTGTATTTCCATTCGCTGTCAATCTGTCCTATATAGTGTCATGTGTATGTACAATAGAACGTACAAACGAAATGTAAAAAAAAATCATACGCATAAAACTTCGAGCTGTCGATTTTAATTGTACGACCTCCTACCATATAGTCAATAAATTTATTCAATTGTACTATACTAGTATATAAGTTAAACAAACCTATAAGCATGGTTGTCACCCAGTTCGGATCCCGATAACCATCCCGAAAATCGGGAATCTGCCTCCCACTTGCTGAGTTATCGGAACAAAAGTTTCGCTTTCTTCTTTGGTGTTGTAACCCCCATACTTGTCGAAGCTGGTGTATATTGTGGCATTTTGCTACTCATCCCGATACTTCCCGATCAATTACTATCAAAACATGCTCCTCATTACGTTTGCAAACACCCTGACACAGGTAGCGTACAGGTAATTACACCAATTCACATCCCGATATATCCACACACGCGATACACATGATACAGGTAAACAGCAATGGCGGTCATAATCCCGCTTTTTGATTGGTTAGCATAGACAAGCAGCGCGGGATTTAAAATTTTGGATGGAAATCAGGAAATATTGTCGTAAAACGGGTTAGATTTTTTGAGAATCGGGATTTCGGGGTAATTTGACAATCCCGATCGGGATATCGGGATTTGTATTTTTGACGACGTCAAATCGGGAGAATCCCGCGAAAATCGGGATAGTTGGCATGTATGAATATGAGATTATGTACTGTTACAATATATATATCTAGTTATAATTTTTTAAAACAGCTTTTTACTTAGATAACATTTGAAAATCAACAATAAATTTTCTAATTTAAATTAATACAAGTATGTAGTTTGAAAATCTGTACCTTTACAATTATGTAAATTATTTAAATCTGGAAAAATTTTAAAAATCACATATAAATTGCAAAAAAATTAGAAATGTTATTCTTAAGATTACATGTAACAGTTTCTGTTTGGCTTGATTAAATCAGTATCTCATTTTATTTTTATAATCAATAATTTCATCTGTTAATTTTACAGGCCCAAAATGGATGACCCTTTTCCTCGCACACTGGGGAACCGTGCTATGCATTCATTATCTCTACAGAGGCACCTGCATGAGCAAATGCAGTCCAACTCGGAACTCTGTGATGTAACTCTAGTAGTTAATCAAGTGGTAAGTCAAATGGATTTACAAACATTTGAGAATTATGTATCAAAATTTACAATTTACTTTTGCAAATTATTCTTCTTCCATAGGAAATCCGAGCTCACTGGAGCGTGCTTGTGATGTGTCCATACTTTCAATCTTTGTATGACAGTGGACTAAAGGAAAGAATATCTGGTAAATGAAACCCTTCATAATGGTTTTTTAAACAATTTGCATAAAATGAATTTGATACATAATTATGAGTAATATTTTTACATTCACTTTTTCATGAAAGGATATTTTATTATAATGAGTTTGTGGCTGAATTTTTAAAGACTTTTTAAGGATTTCACTTTTAATATACACTGGTTTATATTCACAAGACTTTTTAAAAAGTAGAAATTTAGTTATGTTATTTTTTTTCAGGGAAGATTAACCTTCTTATTGGCAAAACACCAGCAGTGAGAGTAGCCATATCTTTCCTGTACACCGGGGAAGCAGAGATTACCTATGAGACAGTCAAAGACATTCTAGAAGTGGCAGACTACTTCCAGATCAACGAATTAAAGTCATGCTGCCAAAGTTATCTAGAAAGCATGACCATGACGGTCGAAAACTGTGTTCAAATGTGCTTACTGTGTAGTTTGTATAATCTGGAGTTTTACAACAAAGTGTTTGAATTCCTTAGAGGACACCTGCCTGACATCATGCAACAAGAGGATGCACTGACCTTGACCTCAGAATCTGTGATGTCACTGTTGACTGATCCAACCTTGTCTTATGTGGAGCAGAAGCAGTTCTATGAATTCATCATTAAGTGGTCCGAATTCGACTTGGAGAATCGAGAGGCGTTCTTTCCTGATTTGTTTTGCTCGTTGGACCTGCAGAAGATCCCTAGGAGTGTTCTGGAGAATGAGATTGAGGGAAATCCCCTTGTGAAGAAGGACAAGAGATGTCAGGTGCATGTGTTGAACATCAAGATGAAGTACATCACAGGACTAATTAAAGAAGATAATGGAGTAAGGGAGGCAATTTTGGTTGCAGGAGGATGTAGCCAAGTAATGTTTGCCAGCATCTTTAGTATTCTACCATTCAGGGAGTCCCTGGCTGTCAAAAGTCTGCTGGGATACATTTTAGCAGAAGACAGATGGATAGAGTTAGCCCCACTTCCCCATCAGATGCAGCAGGCTATCATGACTTTTTGTTCAAAAAAGAATTGCTTGTACATCTTTGATCAAGGAAACCAAAGCTTTTCTTCAAGAGTGTTTGTTTATAAGTTTGATTTGGAGGAAACCAAATGGACTAGCTTCTTATTGGAGCTTCCTGAAAATCACATTAGTGGCACACTTCATACCATCGTGGCATGTGCTGGAAAATTGTTTGCTGTTATTTCTTGCCATATTATTCAGAAAGGTGGACAAAATGTGCAGTGGAGTACATTCCTAATAGAGGTGAAAGAAGATGGCACCAAATCAGAAATCAAGCACCATTTATTTCAACGCAATGAAAACACAAGTGTGGTAGCATGTGTTATGCAAGACAGAAAGATTTGCATTTTAGCAACTAAAGTAGGAGCTATCCCTAGGAGGAAGGGAAAATCAACAAAATTTTTTGTGTATGATGCGGCTGTAAGTAGAAAATATGATCATTCCCGAGGGGTGAATTGGGATAACTTGATGATTGCGGCAGGTGATGAGATTGTGGTTACCAGAATGGGGAAATTCTCATGCATGAAATACTCCATGACTACGCGAAAATGGAGACATGTCAAAGAGCAATTCTTGCCATTTCCAACTCAACCCTTTGAAAGCATCGACTTCAGCTCAATTTCAGATGGCAGCAATTTCTATGTCTTTGGTGGCAAAGGTTTTAAAAGCATGGAATCCATAGCAGAAGCTATGTGTTACAATTATGCTGAGAAGAAGTGGAAAAAGCTTCAAGAACTGCCCCAACCCCTGCGACAGGGTGCAACCTGCTGCATCCAGTTACCTAGCAACCTTGCAAAGTGCCACATCAAGTGCCCCCATTGCATTTTCTTCCCGAGTCGCAGCAGGGCGAAGTATGACGTCCATTACCAGAGAGAAGAGGATGATGACGATTACGATTATGATGATGGTAGCGGGTACACCTTTGATGACGACTACGTCTCGGACGGGCTTTGGAGTGACGGAGTTCCAGATTATTTGGATGATGATGAATATGATGACTATGAAAATTGGTTTATCTGACTTATGAAAATAAGTGACAATCCAGTTCAATTTCATTCAATATTTGATTTTAAAGTTTATATCTGTGCCTTGTGTTCGATGTTCAGTTCATGTTTGCATTTTTTTCATGTTCATTGAGTACTTGTAGAGTAGGGTTATATAAAATTAATACCGTTATATTACCACAAGGACTTGACATGAAAAACATCTCTTTTCAAAAGCAAATTAAAAAAATTTCCATGAAAAATAATGTTGGTATTGTATAAAAAATTTATACACAACTGAAAAGAAATGATTTTATTGTAAGAGAGCCTGTGTATATAACATGATAATGTACACTGTAAATACATGTATTGTAGAATGTAGTTTTTTTTTTTTAAAGAACTTTTTATAGAAAAGTACTACAAACACTGTTATTTTGTTTTTCAGGTTAGTCTAAGAAGCTATTAGTAAATTGATATTAAAATGATTTTAAAAGGAAGTTTACAGAGTTTATTAGGGCCCTGCTGTGTGCTGCGCTTATCTGTATAAAACTTGTTGAGACCTTGGGTGGATTCTCTAGCAAACCCATTTCGCATATCCTGTAATACTTGTATAGAGGGTAATTTTTGCCCAGTGTTATTTTCGCCCTTCTACACTTTCAACCCCTCAATTCACCCAGACATAGCTGTGTTTAAAGAGAGATAATTTAAGACATTGGATTTGGCCTAATCTTAACTTTGCCTGCTGACAAGGAGGGTAAAAGGGGTGAAAATAAAATGTGGGTGAATATTTCCCTGTATACAGTTGTTTTTTGCCTGGTATGATTTGGGCAGCAAACACTTCAGGTGGGGATTGTTCAGATAAAGCCAGCTTTTGAAAAATAAACAGTTCTAAAAAATTTACAGTAAAAAGATGGCATGGGGAAATGATTTCTATACAAAACTGGTACTATTTAATTACTTGCAGACTAGAAGAAGTCTAAAAATTATTTTTTAAGAATTTGTTTCTTGGCAGTGCAAGTCTACAGATGTAGCTAACTATAAAACAAGCGGCTGAACTGTTTCATCAATTATGTCTCCTTATATGATATAACAATATTCTCCGATTTGCAATGGCTTAATAGTATAGTTTTGTGAAAATAAGAAAAATAGTTTTAAATTAGATCTGTTATGACCATAACCTTTGACCTAAAATCTTGGTTCATGGTCACTGCATGATAATGAATAATATGTTCCAGACATAGATTTTTCTCAAGAATTCTGATTTGACCTTTGAATTAGAAACTTTAGTACAAGGCACATCACACCCTTCATCCAAAGGTTTATGCTGAAGTATGAAAAAGATTGGACCAAGTATATGGTCCAGACAAGGATTTGACACACTGGATTACTATGACCAACCTTTGATACTGTTTCAAGGTCACTTCACACCCTTTACCCAAAGGAAGATTGGGCTAAGGGGAGAGAAAGTGATGTCAGATGAACAGATATAGGGACAAACTGACTAATCATTATAAGAGTTATATAAGAACTTCAATATTTTCCACTCTTTGAAACCACTAACATTTTCTTCATATGATTTCTTGCAAAACAGTTTTCTTTGTCTCCATACTTGATGAACATTGCCCATTTAATGGCATTTATTTTTTTTTTTTATGTGATGTCAAAATGAATTTCACACAATATGGCTGTAAAGACATTACTGCATTTTGCATCCAAAGGCCTATTAAGAAGAGATTTCCATTGAAACAGTAACAAGAGGCCCATGGGCCACATCGCTCACCTGAGTAATAATAGGCATGATCAAATCAGCTTCATGGAGTCTTAATACAAAATATCTGGACAATGTGGTATAATACATGTAGATCCTTTATAAAAAAATCTGTTTCCCCCTGGATATTCTTATATATATAATCTAGTCCATTTTCTAACGGGATGATTTTATAGTCATGCACATTCAGCATTGCAGTTCTCAAAAAGACCATAAACCAATTGTTTATATACAGGATATAAAACTACATCAAACTCTGAACCCCTTGTGAGGCCCAATAATCATCCAGGGGCCAAGGTTTAAACTATTTGAAGAGTCTGAAATATATAAAAATGTTTGCATATAAGTAAAAGCATGCATAATAACATTTCAGATTTTTTGAATAACTAAAATGTTTTCCTTTGTACAACTGGATCCCCAATGTGGCCCCACCCTACTTCTAAAGATTCTGATTTGAACAAATTTGAATTTACACTATCTGAAGTTGCTTTCACTTAAGTTACAGCTTTTCTAGGCAAAATGATTTTTTAGAAAAAGATTTAAAGATATTTATTATATATTCCTAAGTAAAAATTTGTCTCCCTCCCCCTCCCTTGTGATCCCATCCTACCTCCGGGAATCACGATTTGAATAAACTTGAATTTTAACTACCTGACGATGCTTCCACACAAGTTTCAGCTTTCCTGGCCTAATGGTTTGTGAGAAGAATATTTTTAAAGATTTACTCTATATATTCCTATGTAAAAAGTCAACCTCCCATTGTGGCCCCACCCTACCCCCGGGGAATCATGATTTTCACAGCTTTAAATTCTCATTACCTGAGGATGCTTCTACACAAGTTTCAGCTTTCCTGGCCTAATGGTTTGTGAGAAGAATATTTTTAAAGATTTACTCCATATATTCCTATGTAAAAAGTCAACCCCCCATTGTGACATCTATGACCCCTACCCCCGAGGGTCATGATTTTCACAGCTTTGAATTCTCACTACCTGAGGATGCTTCCACACAAGTTTTGGCTTTCCTGGCCCAATGGTTTCTGAGAAGATTTTTAAGGATTTACTCTATATATTCCTATGTAAAAAGTCCACCCACCCATTGTGGCCCAATGGTTTCTGAGAAGATTTTTAAGGATTTACTCTATATATTCCTATGTAAAAAGTCCACCCACCCATTGTGTCCCCGCCCTTCCCTCGGGAGTCATAATTTTCAAAACCTTTAATCTACACTATCTTCGGATGCTTCCACATAAGTTTCAGCTTTTCTGGCCATATCAGGTGAGCTAAAAACATAAAAAAAAAATCCCCAATGAATTGTGGTGGCTTATGACAAACAATACACCATCACAAATCATGAGAAATCTTATACTAGTATGCTGTCCAGCTTCTGTATCTCAAATACTTCAGATACATGTATTTTGAAGCAGGTTGGAAATCACAAACACTTTAAATACATTAACCTCTGTATCTTGATTCCTCAAATATCAGGAATTTTAATTTTTGTTTACCACGTTTACCATAATCACCTTTGAAATAAAGTGGTATAATTTGCCTGCATGAGAATATTTCAACAAACAAATCGAGTTCTGATTTACTACATTTATTATACAACTTAAAACCTTTGTTAGAGGTTGCTATGGTAAAATGAACAATGGAATCGATGAGACATGTGTCATAGATAGACTCTTTCTTAATGATATGGAATTTAAAAAATCCAAACAAAATAAACAAGCTCTCACGGAGTACTATAAAATGATTCATACATATAGTACACAATTGTCAGCATGAAACTTGAAAATCTCTAAAAATTGAATTGTAAGTTGCTAAAAAATTACATGAAATTCATATTACACACAATACTGATCTGGGTTACTCTAATAAATGACAGATTCTGACTCCTACTCTTTCTTGTCCTTCATTTATCAGCTGTATAAGATAAAATGCTAAAGTTCATATTAAAAGGAAATGAACATCAACAATAAACTGTCATCCCCAAAAATAAAACAAGCCTTCATAAATGCCTTTTTACTCGAAATAAAAGATACCGACAGAATTCAGCAATAAACCTATGAATAAAAAAGTTGTGGAGTTTTTTTTTTTTAATAGAGTCCTGCTATATCACATTCATGTAGTTTAAACAAGGACACATCTTATCTTGCATATTGTAATAGCACACTAGCATGTACATTAGATCTTTGTACTGGTAATAACAACATTCCCAACTTTGACAAAATACTTATGTCAGTACATGTAGCCAAAACTGAAAAGATTGTCCCAATACAGATTCTTGCCATTAAGCGTAACAGAGATTCAAAAACAATTACAGAAATATCCGCAGAGGCGTAAATTTATAAAGGTCTAATATTCCATAAAGCTAGACTAAGTGCAAGAAAAACAACCCATTTCATAAATAGCTTTAAAATAAATACATGTGTGTATCAACCATCTTTTCGTCTTCAATCAATACTATTTGGAATTTATCAAGTCAATACAAATTATGCAAGAAAAAAACTCTGAACTTATTTTTGTATAATACCTAGATATACACATGTATCTTATCAACCCTCATGAAATTCTTGTAAGCATTTTTCCTACAATGCAAAAGAATAAAGACAACTTGAAAATGCTTGGAAATGAAACCAGCCTTTTTTTCATCATTGAGGAAAAAAATTTACTAAGGTAAGGAAAAGAGTATCAATATATTGTGAGCCAACACAAAAGGCAACAATTTAATATTGCGATTTTCTGAGGTTTTTAATCCATGTATGTTCACCGTCATGTTTGTACATGCACTCACATTTCTAGAATACAGTGTGTATAAACCACTCAAATAGCTTGTATCAATGCTATAACAAATTATTTGCTTGAAGTTGTGTGCACTTTCCTTGCATACACAAATTTGGTTTTCTTTCAAATCATGTGTACAAACACTACTACTACAGAAGTTGTACGGGAATGGTTGAAGAATTTTTTTTTCTATTTTGTATGGTATATTGCAATCAACATTTCGCAACTTTGAACGATAAAAAAATGAAAGCATTCAGCTACTAAAATGCATAGAATGCCATATACATGAGTTATTTTAAGAGACATCTTATTTAAATATCAACACAGGAGAAGTTTGTGTTTGAGTACATTTTCCCTCCAAGTTTCTGGCATTTACTTGTTGAAAAGCATTTTAAGAATAAATACATATGCATGTAATGAGATCAATACCAGAGTTTACAATATAAAATTCATTACCACCGTTCAAGTTACAGATCAGATTTTAGATCAACATGCTTTAATGAAAGTTTGAACTACTGGTACAATCTGCAATATTGTTTTAGTGTTTAATTGCCATATTTTACAATGTCTCAAAAAAACTTTCAAAAAACCCTGCCAAGATACCACAAAATTGGAAAGAAGAAAGAAATTTTCCTTAAAAGTACTATTGGTGTAAGCATCAATGTTTTGTTTTTTTTTACACCGGAAACAGGTTGACTAGAATACTGTGAAATAGATATATATGTATATATTAAATTATATAAAACTAGGACTTAAAACTTAAATGCAAACTGGTATTTGTACATTGTTAACTTACATAAATTTATTAAACTACTGCAAACATCAACATGTATATTTCTTCAAATACAGAATTCAAAAAGGAAATAAAGTGCTTTCATCACCTTAATACTTCTTGATTTGAAAATAAAAATAGCAGCTTGCTTAATTCATGAACATCTATCATTTGTGATAAGATTGTCGTACTAGAATTTTTTTCTTATAAAATAAAGAGTCCCAGAGGACAGGGTAACAATGCAGCAATATGCTTTTTTAATAGCATGAGAAATTTAATGATGAAGTAAACATGGTATAAAAACATTTACAGCATCATAGGTGACCATGAACATAGGTTTTGTATTCTTCTTTTAAATAGATAAAGAAACTGAGGTATTGAATGAAGAGGCTGAAGAAAAAAAAAACAATGAAGGGGGTATTATCTAAAGAACTGGTGACACGCCACAACAAATCGCTGGAATATATGGAAATATTGGTTCGTCTGTATCTACCCAAAATATTGTCATCCGACATTAAATTACTGTAGATAAAAAAAGGAAAAAGAAATAAAGAAATTGAGTTTCTCTTCTGAATTATCTTCTCTTCTTTTTCCTACGAATCCCTCTTCATTGCTGATGCCTCTGTGACCATCTTTTTATGTTTTATTTAACATATCGATTTGCGTAGGGGGGAACAAGGGAAAAAATCACATTCTTTCTTTAGAACTAGCTGGGGTCAATGAATATCCGAGGTTGGACAATAGGACAATTTTCCATAGTCTGGATTGATAAATGAGAAACCTTGGAATTCCTCTTGGTTGATTGCTTTCACAACACTCATGTCCACTGGAGTTAGTGTTGGTTCCTCAGAAGTAAAGTCTTTATCAAAGTTGTTGGCATCTGTTCTTGATTTCTGAATAAACAGGACATATATGATTTTAGTTTCAGACATAACTTTGAAAACCCCAACTCCAATGGCTTATGTGTGCATAAGAAATTAACATATTGTAGATGACCCTGTTAATATGTTTGCATTTTTTTTAATTTTCAAACAGAAGCCCAATAAAATTTATTGACAGCTACAAATCATTTTCCTAAACATTATTACATAACGAAATTTTCTTTGATTTCAATTTATATACACATTTATTAACATACAAAAATCTGTTAACATTATCAATTCTAAAATTCATAGGGCTCAGTATCTGAAAACCTTAAAACTGATATCTTAATATATTTGCATTGCATTGACCACTTACAATTTTAGGTTTAAAAGGAGGTTTTATTTGCCTCTTCTCTAGTAGATCCCAATCAATTTTCTCATGAAAAAATGGGTTAGTTAAGATTGCTTTTTCTCCTCCGTGATCCTTCACACATCCCAGTCTCTTGGCAGGATTCTTTGTCATGAACTTGAATAGGAAAAAAATCACAAAATTAGACAAAATTATTCATAGTTCTTATAATAAAGTTAAAAAAAACAGATTTTCCTACATACTGCTATGTAGAACTTAGCACCCCACCTTGAGCCCCACTGCTGGTGGTAGGAGAAAGGGGGGAACAGTTTGAACAATTCAGACACTACACTACACTATCAGGATGTTTGCACCTATTATAACAATTATTTTAGCACTGTAGTTCTTCTGAGGACGATTTTTAAAGCTTTTCCCCTCTTTACTTGTACCATATTTTAGGTAAAACCCTAGGGCCCCTTCTGGAAAAGAATTTAAACTGTGGAGTAATTTAAAAAGCGGATGTATGCCGGAAGGAAGCAAATAATTACTGTTGATACAACTGATTAAAATCAGCTATCTTTTTTTTATTTCATGCCTTATATTTCATTGTTTTCTTTTCATTTTTTTTTTTAAAAGAATCATACGGGTAATAATACTAAGAGAAAATCAATTAAAATCATCACCTCTACACACACTTATATGAACCTGGTAGTTACAAAATTATAGTTTTACAAGAATGCATAACCCATATTTTTTTCCACGAAGAGAAAAAGTACATGTAAATCCTTGTATAGTTAACCCTACCCCTCGGAGGATCTGCACTGCTTCTTTACTGAGCCATACTGGATACAGTACATCATCGTGTAGGATGGACTCAAAGAGATCCTCTTCATTATCTGCCTCAAAGGGTGGCTGTCCAGCCATCATTTCATACATAAGCACTCCTAATGCCCACCAGTCCACTGATGCATCGTAGTCTAGCTCTTGTAATATCTGAAATCAAGTAAGCCACAGCTATTGTATTAACTTATTACATGTACTTTTAATAGAGCTAAACCGCTTCATGCTTTGTTTTAAAGATATAAATATGTCACATTGTTGAGAATAAAAATCATGTAAAAAAGGAAAAAATTCAACAACACAGCAAAGTTTGAACACTGGTTATAAGAACTTCAAGTCAACGATGTTATTGTTGTTCCACAATGTGTTAATTTAAAGAAAATCTCAAATGTTTAACAATACATAAATCAACATGTTGTGTATACCAAGCCATGTGAACTTATTCTCCTCACCAGGTTCAACTCTATTGAATAAAATCATAAAAGAAACAGCTTGAAATGAAAGCATGCATTATCAATGACCTGTAATTGCCCAATAAAAAGCATGTCTTATATACTGTGGTTTCATCAACAATTTTCATGGATTTGGTATAATTCACAGTTTCAAGATTACATAAATTTGTTGACAATGTTCCTATCAATAAAATATGTGAACAGATTTAATACTTCAATGATTTTGGGGATTGACTGAACAATGAAATCCACTCTAATAAGAAGTGTTTAACAAATACAGACGAAACCACAGTATATGCAAACTGCATAACCATTTAAAAATGTGGAAAAATTAACATCCCACAAAAATTGGTCCCCTGAAATTTATGTGAATCCACAGTATCTTTCATTTTACACATATGGTATTCATTTTCAACTTGTTCTTACGAAACATGTTCCAGGTATCAAAGTTATTTTAACTAATGACAAAACACATGAAATTGCTTTTTGCATGCAGCATTTGTGGGTATCATTTTATTACTGTGAGAGTTTTGAGAGTGTGTGTGTGTCTGTTTGGCCTGTCTTACCTCAGGTGCTATGTAATCTGGAGTGCCACAGAAGGTCTGTGTGTGTGTTTGGCCTGTCTTACCTCAGGTGCTATGTAATCTGGAGTGCCACAGAAGGTCTGTGTGTGTGTTTGGCCTGTCTTACCTCAGGTGCTATGTAATCTGGAGTGCCACAGAAGGTTTGGGTGAGTTTGTTCTCTGTCATCCCCTCCTTACACATTCCAAAGTCGGCTATCTTACAATGACCCTCTGCATCTAATAATATGTTATCTAATTTCAAATCCCTGAAAAAGAGATCAAATAAGCATTAAATGGATGCTTTTTCCCCAGTAAAATATTTTTAAAAGTATATGAGAACTTGCAGATACATTTGCATAGAATCAACACATAACTAATGACACAATAGGGAACATATACAGTTTCAGACCAAAGAATTCACATGATTATTCAGAGTACATTGCATATACTCAGTAATCATATTTATCAGCTAATAAAGATTACTGTAAATTCCTAATTAACCACAATAAATTCATATCATAATTGGATAGAATTGTGAGGAGCAGCCATCACATCACATATTTTAAAATCTTGCTATTATTTTTCTGAAAGTTGTGAATTATAAAAAAATTTATGATAAAAGTTTTGTGTTTGCAATTTTACATTCTCATGATTTGATACAGGCCAATGGGATTATGTAATAAGGAATTTAGAATTTTAATTTGTAGCTACACAAGAAAAATTGAACACCTCACCTATATATTATTCCATTTCGATGAAGGAACATAAGAGCTAGGGTAACTTCTGCAGCATAGAACCTGGCTCTTGGTTCATCAAATTTACGAGCTCGTTGAATTTGGAACATTAAATCACCACCATTCACATACTCCATTACAAAAAATAGTCGGTCCTAAAATCAATCCAAAACATGCCTCTAATAAATATAAACTTAAATCTTAATTGCACAACAAAGTAGATTTTTATGAAAATAAACTGTCAATAATCACCTTTTTAACAGATAATTCAATTAATTGATAATTGATACATGTACTAATTATGTTTGGTGAGGTATAAATTTATAGAATGTATGTACATGTATATATTTTAAGCTTATACAAATCTCTTTATATGAATAGATCATTGAAATCAATTCATTGTTTATAATATAAAACAATATCTCACAGATTTAAATATATGCTAACATATCATAAAAGTTGAATTTTAGAACATTATGATTATAAACTGTTTCTTTCTAAAACATTATAACGGTTAAGAAAAAATAATACACAAGTAATGTCATAGACTAGGTTCAATGTTTAACATTTTCTTTAATCTTTATCAGTCTGGCCCTTTTTTTTTTTTATTTTATTTTCACATCCCTCAGTAAAAGATAGAATTCTAGCAGCAGCTTGGCTAAGGACAGATTGAAGTTTGCAGACAATGCACATGTACTATGTACTAAGAAACCCATTACAGTTTCAAGTACAAAGTTACTTATGGCTAAAGTGATTAACAAGTAGCTTGGCAATCTTAGCATTCTAAATTTTGCATCGAATACTTACCAACTACCTGGTAACTTTACAACTGAAAAAATACCACTAAAGTTTCCTGAAGAGATACATGCATCACTCTACTTAATATAGACTTCTTTCTAATGCCCCCAGGCTTAACATGCAAATTTTTTTAAAGAGAAAATCATTACAGGTACATGTTACATGTATAAGAGGGATTGCATTTGGAAATGAGAAGGGTATACTCAGGGTATACATTAAAGAATGCTATTCAATACATGACAAGGACAAAAAATAATCGATAAAAAGTTGAAGACTGCATGTGTCTTTTTCATAATGATGATGTAACCTTGACCATAAGTCAAGGTCAATACATTGTCTCAGGTCACGAGTATCCTTTTTGCATAGTATGAGCTATTGATGTTTCTTTAAAAAGTATGGTGCGACTTAAATATGGCGAATTCCTACATACTCCTAATAATTCGTTTGTTAGCGTTAGGTATAATAAAAGCATCCCCATGCCATGAATACACCATGGCATTCTACGAGTCTACTGATTACAATGCTACATTAATGCAGAATGAAGGCACACGTCACAAATCTTACCCTTGTTTGGAAGCATGAATGAAGCGCCGTCAGGAAGGGATGGTTGGCCGATAGAGCCAGTATCCTCTTTTCTGTCATGGTGCACTCTACATCATCGTCTTGTAAAATGGTTTCCTTTTTAAGAACTTTCACAGCAAAGACTTCATCTGCACCTTTCTTTTCTGCTAACATTACCTACAATCACGGATATCAAAGAGCATTCTTAGATGATGTGAAATACATTGTGCAAAATCTAGAATCAGACAAACTGTATATTTTTATATCTGTATCTAAGTTTTGTGTAGCTTTATAAACATATGTAATGAGGTTTTGCTTTTGCATGATCTGTTATTATTCATTAATAACTGTGCCCACACTAGTGACACTACATTCATTCACTATAATGAAACATCTCAAGATTTTTATTTATTTTTTTTTGGGGGGGGGGGGGGGTGGTATGATCCACTGAGAAATGTTAGTAAAGACTACCGGTATGTTTTATTCAATTAATTTTGACATATGAATAAACTTGGTATACATGTA
Organism: Magallana ariakensis; assembly: GCA_020458035.1. Lineage (NCBI taxonomy): Eukaryota > Metazoa > Mollusca > Bivalvia > Ostreida > Ostreidae > Magallana > Magallana ariakensis. The sequence continues at coordinate 49,646,682 of CM035816.1, forward strand.
TGTCATGTTGAAATACTGCATTTCTATTTACATGTACAATACACATGAAGATCAACTTTCTAAAACACAAATGGTATACATCTTTAAAGTTTGATGAAAACATCTTGAACTTCTTTTGAGCTTCTGCAAGCTGAACACTGGGCTAACCACATAGTGATCAATGGACAAAAGGATGGAAAACAGAAATGTCAAACACTATAGTGAAACACGCTTATCATGAAGTGCCAGGGACGGGGGATTTTGCTTCGTTATAAGCGTAATTTGTTACCTCCGTCAAGTTTACAACATGTAATAAAGTCACGGGGAATGAAAATCACTTCCCTGTAGGCGTCAATTCATTATATGAGTGGTTTTACTGTATTTGTCCTGGCCAAATATATGTGTAGGGGTTATAATAAATGAGGTATAATTGTGTCAATGGAAAAACTTAGAATACTGTCCTTACATCAATTTTAACTGTTTTCTAGTGACAGGTATGTGTATTTTTAGAGAAGTTGGTCAAAAAGTGATGCAGAAAATACTGAGACATAATACAATCATAACTTCTTCATGAGTATTACAAACCTTGCCAAAACTGCCTTTGCCCAGAACTTTAATAAATACAAAATCTGCTAGCCCATGTCTATCCATACGTTTGCGGCCTGACCGTTCCTGTGACGGACTACGCCCACGACCTAAACACATGTCATCAGACGTCAATGTGTTCTGATCATTGTCATCTGGATATTCATCGTTCCCATCATCTAGAAGCAAACGATCAGAAAAAATACATTTTAGAGTTACCATTAAGCTTCACAGTCCCAGCCTGTTCAGAAACATTAAACTCAAAGTTAATAAAATTAAAAACACAGCGAAACAAAAATTTAAATATAGTTCTAAACTTGTATAGATCTTAACATTTTAACTTCAAGCTTTAGATGTTCAACTTTTATCACTTGTAGAGATTTTGATTGCTAGCAAAGCAATATATCAAACTTTAAACTTTTACATTATTATGTTCTAAGAAATACAATGCATATTTTTTGCTAATGCTAGCTAAAAGCCTCGAAAAATTTGTATATTATTTTCACTGGTTAAAATGCAGTACAAAATGTACATATTTCAGTAGAAGATACACAGGTTCATTCGAATTTGCATGTGCACTCAAATAAAAGAGCATTTCCAAAGAAATTTGGAAGTTAATGTTGAATCCATGGGAGAGGTATTAAAGTTTTGAATAAGGTAATTTTACTTCAATATCTATTGAACAATGCTGTAAGTGTTGTAAATTATGAAGTAAGTTAGAATTTGAAAAAGTGTGTATTGATATTAAGAAAACACAATGGTATGCATACCAGAAAATAAAATTAGACACACTTGTACACCTTATGTAAACATTACTAAACAATACACAAAATAATAGAAATCATCCAAACAACTGCCTGGTAGATTTTCTGCTTAGTTTACTATACGAAACACGTATTGTAAAAGGTCGCTCAATTAAAAAACATATAAATAAATGGATTAGATTTTGCACTGCATTCATTTAAAATAATGACTTACATACATGTATGATGTTATACATACGTATAATTGCTTTACATAACTATTAAATAGGCAATGCAAGTAAGCATGGTTATGCAGCATGTTTGTTTTAAGTTCAATTGTTAAAATGATTTACAACTATGTTCTAGGTTCTCACTCTCCATTTTAAAGCTCTACTCACTACAAATGCATATTTGATATTATTTGTTATGATATAAAACCAAGTTTTGCTTTATATGTACTTTGTGATAAATTATCAATAGCAAATATAAACTTTTTTGGCATGTTCAGTTGTTTTTCATTTTTCAGAGATAATATGAATTTCAAAATTAAGCAAATTTTGGTTTTTAATATTATTGAAAAACAATAGGTATTATGTCCAACATTTCACATTCAAAACATCCAAATCTATTGACTGTTCATCCACAGCATTTCCAAAACATCTATACATACCAACTGTATGTGCTATAAATTGAAATTAACAATCATGACAAACACCTCATGCTAGTGAAGTTTCCCCATGCATGTTCTGGACAACTGATGGGAATGAAGAAATAAAACAATTCATTTGATTGGACATAATCCCTCCAATGAGATGAAGCCACTCAGAGACAGCATGATACCGTTCCCGACACATTGTACACAATGTTTCGAAGCATGCAGCAGTGTAAATGAATTTGTCGCTGGCTACAAAATGATATATATTATGTATTTGGCGTCCGTCTAACGTGTATCAGATGCCAGCAGAGTATGCCTTATGTATACAATTAAAAGCTCTATTTTTTGTCAAATTGATTTTCTTACATACTTCTCTTTTTGTCTTTTGAGATTTCTACACCCTTTTCATCTATTAGATATACGTAAAATTTGCTCATTATAAATATCCAATGAAAACAAATTTATGAAACTATTTCAAAAATGTTTATAAAAGGGAAAGAATAAGATATTGCAAAATGAATGAATGAATTTATGATTAAACAAAAATCCTTCAGGAGAAATGAGACAATTCTCCTTAATACACTACCATATACATGTATTTACAATTTAATGCAACTTTATCTGGTTTGTTAAAATTTCATATAACCAAGTAGTCAAACAGTGTAGCACAGTTATTAGATTGAAGGTTATAAGATTTTTTTATACATACATGTAGCATTTTATGGTCAAATATCAAAACTTTAAAAAATTTCTAAAGGACACTATGATATCAATTTTTAAATTGTTATATAAATACAAACTGTCCCATTTCACCTGATGAAATAATATGCAACATAATTCATAATACACATGTATCTCATTGCTCACATTTTACATATCAATTAATGAATTATGAACCAATTAATTGTACGCAAACCAGATTTTGCTCAATTTGAGAAATTAACAACATTTCCATTACAGTAAATTTCTTAAGATAAAAATTTGTTAGCAAATCCAAGACTTTAAATGTAAGTATCCCGAGATTCAAGAGTTTTAGCTTTGAAAATGTTATCGGCAGTTGGTTAATGTAACTGAGATTGCTTGATTGTAGTTGGAGCTAAGGTCACAGAGAGAGAGAATGAAGAATGTGTAGCCAAGGACAAACACAGGTGATTCGTTACATACTAGCAACTGTGTGACTCCGCATGTAGGGAATTTTGTTCCCGTTTTTCTTTTTTTCTAAAATAAAATTATGGAAAAAAAACATATTGAAAGAAAGTTACCAGATAGAGAAGAAGAAAAAAGTAGCAAATTAAATATAACATCAAGAGAGTCTGAGATTGAAATAAAAATTAAACCATGCAAAAATTTGTAAAAAAAAATAAAGATTGTTTACTAGATTACAACAACATATATCACAGCACAATGAAATATTCATTTTCATTCTTTATAATAATGCGCTATATTTTATAAATCTATTCAGTGTCAATCTAGTAGAAGTGCAATTTCAATTTCATATAAATGACCTTCATTCAATTTTCATGCTACTATTTATTTGCTTGATATGTTTTTCCCTTTTTTCAGAAGAATTCATAAATCTACTCTAAATCCAAATCATGTACAGCTTTTGATGCTCATGCAGATTTTGATTGGCAGATAAACACTATATAGATTGTTGTTATGCTGTCTAATCTAATTTGCTTACTCTAATTAACACTGTGCAGAACAAATCTTACCCAAGTCAGGAAGGGGTGAAGTCAACCGCCCTTGTTTATCCTTGTTCGGAGAATCCGTACTTATTGATGGCTGCAACACACAAAAACAAATAACCTATCATATAAACTTCTCGTTTTTACAAGTGTACAGAATAAACCGCTTGTCTTGAAATCAAAAGGAACATACGTGGTGTCATCAATATTTATTAAATAACAATTTTGCATGAATTTTGATCTTGAGTTGATCCATGAAATTAAATGTTCATTGAAGTATGAAAACATTTGCTGCTGGGAGATGCTAATCCTACCATTAAATTACCATTTTATAATCTTATTGGTTTTCTCATTATTTAGCCTTTCTTACCTTTTTTCTTGTATCTGGAGTAAGTCCAATATCTCGTATCACCTTTGCAAATTCTTTAGGATTTATTCCACAACTATTTGCAACATTTTTCTTGCACCTTTTGTGAACATTTATTTTGCAATCTGAAAACAAAATTCATCCCAATTAAATCTACAATTAATCATCATTTGACATTCATTTAAAAAGTTCTGAATGTAGAAATATCTTTTTAAATATCCAGTCTTAATACCTCCAACACTAGCTTGTAATGAAACAAAAATGTTCGTATGGAAAAACTTTTGCGGGTCAGTTTTAATGGACTGTCAATTTTTTAACAGATTCATAGGGACATCATTTTATCTATTAATCACTTAAATGATTAATACATACTAAGTTTTATGATTCACAATATTTGTAATTTCATAGGAGAGAAGGGGCCCATGAAATCCATGAAAAACGACCCAACATTAAGTGATTCTACAGTGACTTGTACTTTAACTATTACAATCACAAAGTGATTCTCCAGGAACTTGTACTTTGACTATTATAATCACAAAATGATTCTCCAGTGACTTGTACTTTGATTATTACAATCACAAAGTGATTGTACAGTGGCTTGTACTTTGACTATTACAATCACAAAGTGATTCACCAGTGACTTGTGATTTGACTAATACAATCACAAAGTGATTCTCCTGTGACTTGCGCTTTGACTATTGCAATCATAAAATGATTCTCCAGTGACTTGTGATTTGACTATTACAATCACAAAGTGATTCTATAGTGACTTGTGCTTTAACTTACCCCCACACTGCTCTCCTTGTTTTACAATACCATACAGTAAGGATCCACAGTGATCACAGAATGTTGGTCTCTTATAATTGTGAACACTGAACCGATGTGGAACATTGATCTTCACACGAGGTCCCTGCAGTATAGAAAACCAATGAATTTATATACACCTACCTATTTACCACCATTACTGTAATTAAGGACTATGAACACAATTGTGGACTAACAACCAGGTTGTCATAAAACCCCTTCCCCCCACCCACTTCAAAAAGATATATAAAAGTATTTATCTACCAGATATAAGAAGCAGCAGTATTTTGGGTCTAAATCAAAAGGTAAATACCTTATGCCACAAAAAAATCACAAGTATCTCCTTCTAAGTTCCAATTACAACTATCCTACTGATCTTTGGTCAATGAAATATTGAAAATCCTAGTTTACACTGACCACACTTAAACTGCCTCTGAACTCCCTGTCTGCATTCATCAGTACCATGTATGTTCAGTCTAGTCATCATTATAATATATGTGTACTAACCTCTTCACTACCATCCTCTTTGGAGCCTGGACATTTAGTAACAATACTTTTATGGCAGCGTTTGTGAACCACACACGTGCACACTTGGCATTGATAGCCTTGATTCCATAGACCCCTAGAAAGTAGGGAAAAAAAATGAAAAATACAATATCATGCATACATCAAACAATTCTCAGTATTGACATCATTACTATTTATTACATGAATCGTGAAATATGACAGTCATTTGTTTGAGTGGGTTAAAAAAACATAGGAAATGTTAAGTTTATTTACATCAGTAAATTTATAATTATAGAATACATACTCTGAACAAAAAATTAAAATAAAAAGTTATTCAGAATGTTAAGGACAAGTCAAACTGTATCCCCATTTGATATCTCTAGGATTGACCGGAGACTATTATATTTTTTAATGTACATGCAGCAGCTACAGTTACTAAAGGTACCTTGACTTTTGATAATTTATGAAGTTCAGTTAGTAAATTGAAATTACTTTTCAGACGTTTTTATGTTTCAATTTACCTGCAATTTTTAATTAAATTTCAGCAGTACAAGTGAATGTCTGTGGTGCTAATCTGAATAATGATATTCATAATGCTGTATATAAATTATAAACCTATTCTTTGACCTTCTATTTTTAGGATGCATAACGAATTTGATTGACATTTAGTATTGCCAAGATCACTGATGTAGATCATTAGATACATATATATCACTGAAATCCCAACAGATACAACACAATTTATGCTTATTTTATTTCATGTCTTTCAGAAAAACATGAATGTCACAATCTAATCTTATTAGCCAATCTTTTTACCTTAATAAATGCATGAACTTACCATTAAAAAGAATCTAATACTGATCAGATTTTGCTTTCAACAGGAAATCATATCTGGTGGCAAAATACTGATGAAAATATTTAACTTGCTAAATATGAAATCAACAAAATAATGTCAAGGACTATCAGTAATGTCTGGGTATAAGTGTTTTCAGCACATGATGGGCTTACATGTGAGGATCACAAAACAAAATAATCCTTGATAAACAAAATACACCTGCACAAGAACAATGCCTTATCCAAACTTGAAGTGATTTAAGATCAGATGTCAAGTCTTTCAGACCAAGAAATCAAGATTCTGTCAAAATGGCTTTTACAAGTCTGATGCATTGTACAGTCAGTAAAATGTAGTTCGGCTACATGTACATTGAAAAGTGATAATTAATCTTTGTGGGTCATTTCAACAGAGTTGATCGTTCTCTGATAAATGAAAAGACTGAAAGGGAAATAACTCTTGCACTCTCACCATATAAAATCTCGGCAAAGTGAGCAGAAAGTGGGTTGACGCAAAAGAGTAGCCATGAATTTATGTCCATTTACTTGATGAACCCTTCTACGCATAGCCCCGCGCCGCCGATTGAGTAGTCCTTCTTTTTCTTTAAACACTCTCTCCTTTGGGGGCTCTGAAAAATGTTCAAAAAGCATTTTTCATACAATTTTCAACAGATAATAGTAATAGTTGCTGCCCTTTTACCAGACTTCCAATGAAATTGTTACGAAATACATTCTTCAGAAATGTTTATATCTTGTACTTTTATTAAGTATATATTATACACCGGTATCAACAATTAAGGCTCTCAAGTCACTTTTTTATAGACTTCAACTGGGGCCATGAACATATGGAACCTTTCACTCTTTTGGAGAAAATCACTATAGATAAAAATATAAATTATTTTTTTAATTTTTTTATTGTTTTTTAAAGGGGGGGGGAGAGAGAAAACCCAGTAAATTAGATAAGTCATATCAAATGATTAAATTATTTGTATGTTTTTTAATAACAGGGTAAGAAGGTCCAAGAGATCCCAATGAGGTCCCGATACAGCTAAAGGGACATGGAAGCTATAGGGGGAATTCAGTAAGGAACTGTTACATATCATTTTTATTTTGAAACATTTACTATTTAATAATCTGACTCTAATCTATATTCATATTGACTGTATTGATCAATCATTGATTAAGACTTCATAGATGTGGAGCTATCTTGTAACTATATATGAAAGTATATGAAAAATTGAATATATATTTGTCAGATTCAGGCAATTAATTCTTCCATTAAAATAGGTTTATAGTTTCAGTACTTTACAATCCCTGCAGTTCAACTCCGGGAACAAAAATGAACTTTTTAAAACAAAGAAGTACAGTATTCACACACAGCATGCCTTTACATCTAATTTTTTAATGATTTAATTATATTCATAGGGTATTAGCGTATGTACTTTTGTGCATTATAATAACTGGAGTAATATTGAGCAGGAAATGATGAAAACTTTATATGTGGTATTTAGAATAAGGGTCCTCATAAAGAAATGTATTAAGTAAGTACACTACACACAAGTATTGCAAGTACACACTTCTATATGCCTTCAATGTGGATGTGTATTGTAGTATGCGTACCATTTCTAAGTACTACTGCAAGCTTATGGTTGTCTGAAGTGGAAGTTTACACACTGTAGTGTACCACATGAGTTATATACACAGCATGTATTTGAACTAGTATTATTAGGATATTACTTCAGTTACAGACATGTGTGACTAATAGTTTGAGTGTTTAATGAAATGAGCAACAGTACAAGGTAGTACTGAACCTTCAATTGTACAATAGTATGTAGTGTTCATATATAAGAAAGATCGTTAAACAACAATGGTGTAGATAAATGAAAAGTATATGATGAAATGACCTATAAAGAAATGAGAGAGAGAGAGAGAGAGAGAGAGAGAGAGAGATGCAATTATAAGTTAAAACTATAAGTACCAAGGTACCAAGTAAGTTGAAGCAATGCAGGAAAATTTGGTGATAAAATATTTATTCACAATTTGTAGATTTTCTATAAATGAAAAATTTCAGCAGGAAGATGCATAAAGCCCCTTTAACAACTAAGTATTTAGTGTTGTTTTCCTTAATAACTGATACCCCATTACAAGTACCAGTATCAACCCTGATGACCCAAAAACTGTTAAATGTTGTTTCCCAATATGTGGACTAGAATCTCCCAATTTAGAGACCAATGTGAAAATCAAAATAATTTTGAAAATGTTTATTTTTAAAAGCATGGATTTATGGACAGCTATAGTAGTTTATTTCCCAATTCAAAATTCATAAAAACAAAAAGACAAAAAACTGATTGTAAAGCGGGTTGGATATTATCCAAAATTTTAAATAATTCATATCACTGATAAAAACTGTTTTGATTGAAGAATTGAAGAATTTTAACTGAAAAAAAAGTGATATCTATCAAGATGTGTATTTTTAATAAAAAATTAAAATATTTATAAAGATAAAATGTTGGAAAAGTGTACATATGGAATAACCTTTCATATTCTAAACAAGGTGACATGCTGAAGATAACATTTTTTTAGGAAACATAATTATCAACTTCAGAAATAAAGGAATTTGGCTTTCCATCTGTGAGCAAACAGCAACAAAACAAGGCTATTCAAATCACAATTCAAAGTTTTACTTTATAGTCAATATACTTCAATTAATAAAATCAACCATGAGAGAAAAATGGTTTCAAAACAAATAATTTCAGTTAAACTTGCAATCACTGTTCAATATATCGCCAGCTATGTAAACCATAAATAACACAAATAGATTACCCACTGGGGCACCTGCTGCATGCAATGTTTACATACTTGCAATAATCTATTTTTACTTTTGAATCACCCATCAAATTGGTGTCTTTCTATTATCATTTTGATTGATCACAACTCAAAATATAATTTGTGTACAGTGCACATACTCGTAATATTTATTTTATTATGATAAATAGCTCCTTATTTATTTACATTGTTAATATTGGTGGTAACCTCATTAACATAAATGATCACATCGACGACAGAAGCCTACGTCATTGGCTAATCTTCACATCACTTCTCCAAACAAGAGGGGTGCCAATATTGCACTGAGAGAGCATAACATGCATTCAACATTAACAGTTGATTTAATAAGAGTGCTTATACAGTACATTCGCTAAATATACTCAAAGTTTGACCTGAAATTGAGGTTACGAGCGGAATGTACAATATATGCTAATGATATGATGTTGTGTATTACCTTCAGATGTTGAACCCTGAAGTTCCAATACAATGTGTATTTGTCCATTTGGTTCCAAATCGACCTAAAATTTATCAAAAAACAGAAATATAAGTGAATCTTCAGTTCAGAACAGCAAACAAGGGAAATGTATATGGCACATTCCAATAAAATATACAAAAGCGACTCGTCTGCTGCTACTCTGGCGTCCATCTTGAATATCCGAATATTTTCAATTCCAACATTTCGGGACCTGTTTGCGTATAATTCCAAGCACTCCTCGTCACGAAAACCACAAAAATACAATATGCTTTAAACATACCCAAAGATCGTTCGTTTTCTCCTTGATTTCCTCAAATGGGATAGAACAATTCGCAACAAAGTCGTCTGGGGGGATGGCAGCATCGTGGAAAACTGTCAGTCCGATTGTGCGCCCGTTGTGCACTTCAGTTACAAAATTCTCGTTCCACACAGGAGTCAGAGTTTTCGTTTTAGTGGTGGTTCTAGCTACTTCATTGTCGTCAACATCTACTGATATATATGGATCTATCAACAAAGCCCCCTTGGCTATTTGATGGCGAGTGGAGCAGTCGGTTGGCTTCAGATCATGCGCTTCGCAGATCTTTAGCGTCATAGATCCATTGAAAAACTTCATTTTGGATTGAATACAAGCACAATAACTTTATATCATTGTACATCCATCATAAATCCGTTCGCAAATAGCCGAAATAACTAAACTTTACATCGCGGAAGTCGGTCCTTTGCTGCAATATATGCATTTTTACGTGTTACGCATGCGTGAAAATATACCATCATGACCTTGAACTTACGTTGCATGGATTTGTTTTTATTAGGAGGCTGACTCCAATGCATCGTAATTAATGTGATTATAGAAACGATGACCACTGTTTTTGTATTTATCCTCTTAAAGAATTATGCATTGTTATTGATTATATATTTTACAAACCAGCTATAGTGTTCCAAATGTTAAAAAACTTAAATTGGGAGACTAAATTTACTTTTACATCTTTTAAAGAATATAAACGATTTTATCTTAATTCCTTATTTTATAAATATTTATTGGAAATATCACCGATTTTATCATGTTTAATGAACAAAATTAATATTTGAAAAATTACAATTCTTTTCTAGGACTTGAACATGCATGTAGAGTATTTTAAATAATATAGAAACCTGTTTGATAATTTTTGTCTTCCGTACTACCTGAAAAAAAATATACAAAATATAATAAGAGTATCCTCATATACTATGTTAAAGATGGGTGACAGAACTGTTCCAAGGTTGGTATGAAAACGTTGTAAAATATGCATCAACATTAAAATTCTAAGATGAATATCACTGTATGCTTGCTTCCCCCACTCTACGCCGATTACAGACAAATGCAATTGAAAATTAATCAGTGAGCTAAATTGATTTTATTGTTTCAATATTGAGTCACACCAACATATGCGCTGATTATTCAATTATTAAAATATTCGGGGGGGGGGGGGGTGTCCGAGGGATATTTTTGTTAGCGGAAAGGGAGTCCAAGGCCTATTAACGGTAATTTCCAATGTGAATTTAATAAATTTGAATTTTCCAGAGGGAAACCCTTACTTTAGATCCGTGCATACCACAAATCTCTGAAAAATAAAAAGATGCAATATGACAAAGTAGAGATGTAAATGTAGATAGATTCAATGATCTTCCCCTTTATTTTGGGGTAGGGGAGGATGATTATATAGAGATTAAGATATATCGCATTGAAAGTCGTGTTTACACATACATCATTTAACGACAAAGATTATGTTCTAAACCAAAATAACAAGGAACGCTTTTTTCGTTTAAAGAAAGAGAGGAAAAAATGTTAAATGCGGTTGACGATAGCGTGATTAAGAATTCGAATCGCATAACAAGGTTACCTAACAAACGAGATATTTTTTCGGTGGTGATGGGTTACTCCTATACATATCTAGGCAAATAGAACCTGGGAAGTATCGAGAACTTGGGGGAATAAACGACAGTCGCGGTACGAACACGGTGTGATGCATGAAATGTGAATGTGGTCGTTAACCGACTTTTTTATTATTTAAATTGGTATTTTCTTTTTGATATTACAGAGTTAAGGCAAAAGGGTGTATAGTCATTGCATGTACACGACTTCAGAACTAAGGACCCAAAATTTGGACGCTGGTCATTTCAACAAGGAAAAGAACTTTATCAAACTTTTCTAACAGGCTAAAATACTCAACGGCGGGGTGTGGGTTTAAACGAGGAAGGGTTAAATGAGCAACACTTAGGCTTTTACACACAAAAAAAAACAAAAAACAAGCAAACAATATTTTGACTAATTAACTAATGCTGTCCAGATTTATTTTGTAAGGGGTGGGGGGTAGGCTTGAAGGTATAGGTATTTTCTAATAACTTTACCATTTTCTCCTGTAAATTTACCCATTCTGCTCTTCGTCGCAAACCATGGTTTTTAGTACACTAGCTCCCTCAGTGATGATGGAGAGAATCGATGTGAATCACATGGGTATTACCGATGATGCCCTCTCCCGGACCCCCTTTTTATCCTTACATGGGTGATAACATAATAGTACATGTATTATCACATTTTGGGATAAGGGTTTTCGTCGAGTTATATACATGGAGAAAGAAAAATAAGACCAAGGTCCCCACTTGCCTCCCCTTTTTGGGGGTAAAAATCCTGGATCCGCGTTTTAATTTAAAAAAAACAAAGGAACATCTCACCTCTCTCTCTCTCTCTCTCTCTCTCTCTCTGAGAAAATGCGTGGGTTTGCGACTATTTTCCTATGATAATTCGGTAAACCGGCTTTTAATTTCCCTCTTTAGATCGTGTAAAACAAAGTGCTGAATCTTGGGGGGTTCTGTGCTGGATATCGGTGGCGTGCCGCAAATCCTCAACGTGTCACGTTGCAATATTTGTTTCTTCAAAACATCCTGCTAAAAAAGTGGGTGTTTTGTCGTCTTATGAAACGGAAGCTTTCGATTTTTAAATGATTGGAAGCAGGAAGTTGTGAGAATTGCTCTTTATAAAAAAATGTATATATACTATAAACTTGAACAAAACAGTTTTTTTTTAAACTTAATTTTTTTCTCAAGAAGACGCTTATTCGATGCATACCGGGAATTTACAATATAAGAAAGCACCCTTTTCTCAACTTTTAATGCATACAAAAACATTGTACTACATGTAGAGATGATTATATGTGCGCTTACTTGTAATTGTATCAAATACGCTTGATATTATTTTGTGACAGGCACGTATATGCATGTGTAGCATCGTTTTTGAAAAGAAAAAAAACCCAAACAGAACACAATTTATATATTATGTGAATTTAAGTAGCGGAGGTGGTCGTAAGGCCGTGGAAATTGGGATTTTTATAACACAATGATTTTCAATAAACCAAAGCCTGCCGAAATTTTTGAAAACCTGGAAGGAAATATGCAGAAGATGGATTAATAAGGCGTGTAAAGTGCCTATGACATAGTAGGAAGGATAAGAAGTGAAAATAAAATCCCAACATGTATCTAAGTGCCGTAATAAGTTACGGAGTGGGAAAAAAACATTAAGAATACCCAATTACGTTTAATTTCCTGTTTCAGAACTTCTATACTAATTAATTGATTTAATTAATTTTTGAAATAAACATACACAATTTCCTTAAATGTCACAAAGTTATTTGAAGTCTTAATTTAAAATACAAAAACAGTAATCTTAAGCTAAAAACCGACTACGTAAATTACATAATGCTTTACATTCTAAAATAAAATGAAATTCATCGCCAATTTTGTTACAAGTACATAAGTTACAATAACGTTCACTTCTTTGAACACTACCCCGTCTTCCTACTTCTGGACGGTTCTGTATATTTAACCCTCTTAAAGGATTATTGAATATAATTACGCGATTTTTGTAAAAAAAAAAAAAAAAAAAATGGTATGGTCGAGGTATATCTGAAATCGAAAAAAGAATAGATTTCTATAAAGTTAAAAGCATGTTAGAAATTTGTTTTTGAAACGTAGCATTTGCACTTTCCAATATATATTAATAAGTACACAGAAGTCCATACACTTGTTGGGCAGAACTTATAATAGCATTCGTTGGTACTTGATGGCTCAGTGTTAGAAGCTAAAGTTTTGCTCAGAAAATCCAACTGTTTAAGTTGGGGTTCAATGCCATCCAAAAACGTATGCATATTTTAAATTTTAACAATTACAGATTTGAATTACAGTTAAAATTAGATTTTTATGCTTTAATGTCCCATCTCATTCTCCGATGTTCTTTGTGTAAAAAAAAAAAATATAGCACAATATAATGACTATTGCGAAAACAAAAACCAGGGTCAGGGAGAGGACCTTAGGACACAATTACCCACCCATGTACAAAGCAGCATTATTTATTTTGAGCAATGTTTGACAATATGGAATAGATCAATGTTTTTGTATGCATTAAAAAAACCCCCAAGAGGCCATCAGGCCTTAATGGTCACCCGATTATTAGTCTGTAGATAAACCATGCATTCAGTTTATCTACCCCTGTTGTGGAAGTAGATAAGATTTTCTAAGATTAAAGCTGAACACCGCTCGTAAATAGGCACTGTCCGCCATATTTCTCTTTCACCACTGCGGTCCCTACAACCCCTATATAAGGCGCAGACCTCTAAACAGTTCAAAGTACTTCGCTGTAGAGGTCTCACCTGTGTGGACGTACATCTTGCCTCGCCGTGTTACTCGGTCGCGATGAAATATCAAGTTTTACGCACTTTTTTCAAGCCAGGACGATACTAACATCAAATAAATTGGTAAATACATTATTTACAAACAGAATATGCACATATAATAAGAAATAAATGCATACAATCCAAAGACCACGAAAGGAATACTACACGTCGGCCACGAGTTTGAGGTGTGCAATCGGGTGTAACGAAATCGAAGGGTTTATATACCAGGTATCTGTGTGACGGTGCCTATTTACGAGCGGTGTTCAGCTTTAAATATATTTTCACTATATGGCCATATGGTAACAATTGGCCTTGTAGTTTCAAAGAAGAAGGTAAAAATGTAAAATTTTTAATGGACGATGATGGATGAAGACCCATGGCAATGGCACCTAAGCAACTCAGTTTACCTAAAAATTGAAGTCAGGAAGGTGACCATAGGACACCATTGCTCACCTGTTAACACAGCATAATCTTCAATCCCTGATCCAAGTCAGCTTTCATCTCCAAACTGATTTAATTTGGACTGATCAGTAAACTAACTTTGAATGAAAAAAAAACACACAAGCAAAATGGACATTATATTGATTTTATTTGCCATTAATTGAGGTCAAAACAATTTTACATAAAAATTCTACAGTATTTCAAAACTTCTGCTGAAGAAATCTAGTAAAATACACTGTATATAAAACATAAAATATTTAATAAATCAATCATTTTATATTGATGGGTAATATAATAAGAAAACTGACTAGCAGTTGTAAAGATATAGTAGTCTACAAACATGAATATCTTTCTCATTTTCTGATTGAACACTTGACAATTTCACCTTTTACAATCATAGAAAAGAAATGAAACCTCAGACAAAAGCAATTTATATATAAATACTTATCTATAAATGACTCACAAATTAATTCTTAATATTCTTAACAAATATACCAGGATTTTTAAATCAGAGAAATTATAAATATCAACCAACTTTACTAGGATTCCTATAATTAAAAACACAAGTAAATATCAAAAACAGTATATCGTACATGGCTTGGAACATGTGGAAATTTCAATATTCCTATAAACTAACATCAGGCCATTTTTTAAATTCATCCTTCTATAAACACAGCTTAAATATTTTCATTTAACCATAACATGCAAAAGTAACTCCTCCAATAAAAAACCCTCTTCAAAAGATCATTTATGGGAAAACAAAGTGTCCTTTGTAAATTTTTATCAAATAAAACAAATTTAATTTGGTATTATCCTCTTGTCACTGGGAAAAAGGGAGAAATTGAGACTGAAATTGAGTACTGGTTAATTTCATTCATATCTCAATCAGATCTATCTTAATTTTAACTACCGGTATGCTTACTAACAATCATAACAAAATCCTTAATGACAGTAATACTGATTATCTAGCACTTTAACAAACTATCTTGTAAAGTCTAGCAGTGTCTTCAAGAAACAGATCCTTGGTAACTTTTCCCCTTCATATGCACTCATTATATAATATCTGTTATGACATAGGGATTTCATGGGTAGCTGCATATCTGCCATATACAAAATGGAACAGCTGTCTTTCAATATCGATCAGAAGAGCACTGGCTCCAATACGAAACAAATGAGGGGACAACCATTCATCACCCAGCTCTTCTTTCATTAAGGACAGCCAAGTGCAAGCATCTTTAGCACTCCTTATCCCCCCTGCAGGTTTAAAGCCAACTTTGTATCCAGTCACTTGGTAGAACTCTCGTATGGCTCGAACCATTACAAGGGCCACTGGCAAAATAGCATTCACTCCCTCTTTTCCTGTAGATGTTTTGATAAAATCTGCTCCTGCCATCATACAAGCCATGCTTGCTTTGTAGATATTGACCATGGAGCCTAATTCACCGGTGGCCAATATGGTCTTCATGTGAGCCTCTCCACAGGCCTCCCTCATCATGCGTACTTCATCATACACACCCTTCCAGTTACCCTCCAAGGCAAAGTGGCGATTAATGACGATGTCAATCTCTTTGGCTCCATCTGCTACTGCCATTTTTATTTCCTCTAGACGTGTTTTGAGGGGCACCTGTCCGGTAGGAAATCCTGTGGCTACGGAGGCTACCGGAATGTCAGGACGATTTGCAGCTTTAAGATACTTTACACAATTAGCAACCCGGTTGGGATATACACAAACTGCACCAACTGTAATACCCTCATTTTCCATCTCCATGGCTTTAAGGATGTCCTTACCGACAGGATGTGCTGCCTTAAAACATAACCTGAAAGGAAATTATTCAGCATGGGTCAGGTATCTATTTAATAAAAAAATGAACACAAATTATAAAATCCTTGTGAAATCTACTTCTGTAGGTTGTTTCAGCTGAACAAACTGACATTTATAACCTTAAACCGCGAGATTTGTAAACCATGTGCATAATAAATGCATTGCACATTCCAAAATTCGATAAATCTATGCACAGGCACCTGAATTTTTATCAATCAGTCGCTCTATCAGCCAAATATAAAAACATAGGTAATCACAAATTACAAAGCTCCCTGAGACGAGGCATCACCTTTATGAGGAATCACCTCTATGAGACCACCTTTATCATATTATATGAAAATCATAGTAATAATGATCTTGGATATACATGGATACTGTTTTGACACAATATCGTATAACAATATAATATGTAAAAAAATTGTATAATAATCATATGTTCATTTCATAGGGTATTATATGATACAATGTTTATCAATATAATAATATAAAATATGATATTGCACCTTATGATACCTACAATATATATCATACAATACAATAAAATACTGTAATAAATAATGATGAAATATGATATTGTAACATATGATATGACATTGTATCTTGTTATACATTATTGTATTTGATCACATAATACAATATCATTATATATTATGATATTGATATTATATGATACAATATAATAATATATGATACAATATCATATCACATAATACATCACAATATTGTAAC
This sequence comes from Magallana ariakensis, assembly GCA_020458035.1. Lineage (NCBI taxonomy): Eukaryota > Metazoa > Mollusca > Bivalvia > Ostreida > Ostreidae > Magallana > Magallana ariakensis. The sequence continues at coordinate 49,663,840 of CM035816.1, forward strand.
ATATGATATTATATTGTATAATATTATAATATGTTATTGTATTGTATGATATTGTATCATATTTGATACACAATAGGATATTGTATCATATGATACAATAAAATTAGATACAACATTGTATCATATCAATTGATACAATATCATGTGATAGAGTACTATCTTATATCATACAATATCATATTATACTATATTGTATTATATGATACAATATCACATTATACAATATCATATAATACATTTTCATGTGATATAATAATATATTATATAAACCAATATCATATTATACAATATTGTATCATATGATACAATATATATTTTACAATATCATATCATATGATACAATATTATATGTTGCAATATCATATGAAACAATAGCATGTGATAAAATAGTATATTATACAATATCATATTATACAATATTGTATCATAATTAACAATACTATACATAACAATATCATGATACAATATCATATCATAATGTACAAAAAAAATGATACAATATCATATCATATCATATAACTTTTTACAATATAATATATGATATAATATTGTATCATATTAAACAATAGTGTATCATATCATACAATACTATATCATAGGAATCATATTTATCATTTAACAAGGAACACATCTATCAAGCAGGTTTGAGATAGAAATTTTTTAGCATCCTTGATAATGGAGATCTGCATCTGAAGCTACCTCTGCGGTTCATTAATATTATAGTTAAATCAACTATGCAAGCTATTATTTATAAAATATGTGACTTGTTCCAAAAAAACAAATCTCATCCAGCATCCGAAACCTATGGCTCAGATTCAGCATTCAAGCCTGCCAGGTGCATCAGTATCATAAGATGCATCATCCATGCAAGTTTGGTGAAGTTAGGACCAGTAATAACTAAGATATAATCTGCTCCAAAAACACCAGCTCTTAAAACCTTAACCACCCTCCAGCATCCGAAACCTATGGGTCAAATTCAGCATTCATGCCCATCAGGTGCATCAGTATCATAAGACGCACCATCCATGCAAGTTTAGTAAAGTTAGGACCAGTAATAACTAAGATATATTTTTTTGCATCCTTGATAATGGAGATCAGGCTCTGCATCTGAAGCTACCTCTGCGATTCATTTATATTATAGTTCAATCAACTATGCAAGTTTGAAATAGTACTAATATTTATTAAACATGTGACCTGTTCCAAAAAACTTAACCTAATCCAGCATCCGAAACCTTTGGCTCAGATTCAGCATTCAAGCCTGTCAGGTGCAAAAGTATCATAAGACACATCATCCATGCAAGTTTTATGAAGTTAGGACCAGTAATAACCAAGATATAATCATCAGAGGGCACCTGCTCCAAAAACTTTAACAAGCTCTTAAAACCTTAACCTCCTTCAGCATCCGAAACCTATGGGTCAAATTCAGCATTCCTGCCTGTCAGGTGCATCAGTATTATAAGACGCACCATCCATGTAAGTTTGGTGAAGTTAGGACCAGTAATAACTTAGATATAATCATCAAAGGGCACCTGCTCCAAAAACTTTAACCAGCTCTAAAAACCTTAACCTCATCCAGCATCTGAAACCTATGGCTCAGATTCAGCATTCAAGCCTGCCAGGTGCATCAGTATCATTAGACGCACCATCTATGCAAGTTTGGTGAAGTTAGGACCAGTAATAACTAAGATATAATCATCAAAGGGCACCTGCTCCAAAAACTTTAACCAGCTCTAAAAACCTTAACCTCATCCAGCATCCGAAACCTATGGCTCAGATTCAGCATTCAAGCCTGCCAGGTGCATCAGTATCATTAGACGCACCATCCATGCAAGTTTGGTAAAGTTAGGACCAGTAGTAACTTAGAAATTGCTATCATTGGGCACCTGCACCAAAAACTTTAACCTGCTCCAAAAACCTTAACCTCCTCCAGCATTTGAAACTCATGGCCCTGATTCAGCATCCAAGTCTTTCAAGTCCATAAGTATGTCAAGATGCATCATCCATGCAAGTTTGGTGAATATAGGACAAGTAATAACTTAGATACAGGACCTGCAACAAAAACTTTAACCAATCCAACGCATTGATAATGCTTTCAACGAAAACTCATCCAAACTTTGAATTTCATCCTGAGGCTTCATTGCCATTAGGTGACGTCACAAAATTTCAGCTCCGCACTGAATGCTCTAATACATAAACTTTTTAAAACAATAATTCTAAATTTATTTCATTAACAAACTGAGATCAGAAAAACTAAAGAATCCCAAGCACTTTGTTGTTTGTTATCCCTCATTTTACAGAACATATGTTTTAAAAAGTTTATGTATTACAGAGTTGGCGAAATAGAGTGAAAATTTACCAGACAATGTGTCCTGTAAATTTTCAAAATTTGCAGGACATAACAAAAATCTTCCGGACAAGTAATAAGTTACACAAATGACACATTTTACATGTTGTGACATCTTATTTATTTAATTAAGCCATTTAGGCCGATATCATATATAGTCCTTTGCTTTAATTTTCTCGCAATCTTTTTTTCAGTGTATGATCTACTTGAGTCTTTCCGTTTCTTAGTGTCAAAACAAGAAAGTAGCATTAGGAATGTAAAATTTAAAACCATCGACCTAGCTAGTTCCCAGTTTTGCGATTAACCTCTGTAAGGAAAACACAATTAACAGGGACCAACCTAGAGCAAAATTTAAGAGAGACTTCACTTCTCCCTAGCAGAAAAATAGGGAGAAGTTTGAGAAACTAAGGAGACTTCCATTACTTGACAACGACATAACGCTAATGATGATGTAAACAGAAGCAAGTCAATAAAAAATAAAACAACTTCTAAAAATTAAAAAAGTTATCCAATTTATTAAATTTATTTATTTTGGTGTATTTATACATTTTATAGATGAAATGTTTTGTAATTGTGTTAGATGAATAACAAATAAAATTAGTCTCTGTATTTCTGTGTATTTTGGAGGTATTAGTCCAACCCATTGACCCAATTACAAGTCATGTACATGTAGAGTGTGTAGTGGATCTGTTTAATTTTATAGATAACTGTAAACAAACGGTTTTATGATTATTTTAGCATTAACATTGGCAGAGTTATTAACTAATTACAAGTTACCAACTAATTGTAATATCAACACTAAAAGTAATAAACATCGGTTGCACAGTATGTGGTTGCATCACATACTAAGATAAGACAGTCTCGAGGTATTAATCACAACAGGAGTTAACTGAGGCTGTGAAAACATGTTAAGAATTAGTAAATTTTCATTTTATTGCCATTAGGGTTAATTTATACGATTGTGAACTCATAATACAGGGCGACTTCAACTTCTCATTCGGAGGAAATTCCAGCGAAGTTACCGATTTCCCCCATTTGCCCCGTAGGTTGGTCCTTGCAATTAACAACTGTTTAAGTTATTTCTTTATCGTAATTTTATTAAATAACACCAAAACAAGTTTTTAAACTTTCAATTCTATTAATTTCCAGTTTAGTATTTTTTTATTTACCGGACACGATGTCCGCGGTGGTTACAACTTTTACCGGACATCCATAAAAACTATCGGAGATCGCCGGCAATCCGGCACATTTCGCCATCTCTGGTATTAGAGCTTTCAGTGCGGAGCTGAAATTTTGTGACGTCACCTAATGGCAATGAAGCCTCGGGATGAAATTCGAAGTTTGGATGAGTTTTAGTTGAAAGCATTATCAATGCGTTGGATTTAAACTTGAGGATGAAATGTATATTGAGAAATATCATATTTGAACCCAATGCTACACGCAAACCGGTAAGCATTTCCGATTTATGTGGTAAATTGAAGCCTGAATCGACGAGGGGGTCAAAATGGCGTTGCACACCTTGTGTATTTATATATAGAGGAGGTAGAATTTTTTTATATTTGGCTTATTGAGTGACTGATTGATAAAAATTCAGGTGCCTGTGATCTTTGAATATAAAACTCGTTGCTAGATCTTTGACCATTATGAACTACTAACCTTTAACGTGCATGTTAAACTTGAACAGTCCCATAACACTCTATTTATAATGGTACATTAAAAGCTGAGAGCAAGCAATTCAAAATTAAAATGCTTTACACAGGTAAGCTAATAATGATAACCTGGACACATTTGATGGAGTATCGTCCCCTGCCAAAGTTGTAAGATCAATGCATGTGACAGCCCGCAGCAACCATGCAGCTTGCCATTGCTTCTTTACTGTTCTACGGGTCCCTAGAGTTTCTGCCCTGCGCTTGACAGCAGGTAAATTGACGTGAATATTATCAAACCAGCTAGGATCGTACTCCACTCCAGGATTTCTGGCCGACATGTTTAGTTGTGTTCAGCTAGGTGACATACTGAACGCTCAGTCTTAATTCGTAACGACAAGTGTTTTGAACGATCGAGCCTGATGCCAACCATTTAGAATTATGTTGTTATATTACCTAATATTTGAGAGGGGGTAATGTTGTTATACTGTTCTAGAGATATTTTAATCGGAATTCACTATTTATAAAATTTTCTGATGTCTTTTATATCGACAACTGAACGATCCCTAACTCTATCACACATGCGTTTGAAATAGATTTTGATAACGTTGAAAGATTAAGTGCTGTTTCGACGTAGATTTCTTTTCGTCCCGTCCTCTTTTGCATCAGATTATTGTAAAGTTAATTTTAATGGAATCCTTAAGGAAGATTGGTTTTCTACAGAAGACAAGCCAAGCTCTTCTGCGTCAATGTTTCAATAGGTAGGGCTTGCTGTGCATAAGTGTCAATGAACAGGAAACGTGTCTGTTGATGGAAAATTTAAGGTTATTTCTGCTGTCAAATGACCTGCAGACGAAATGAGCAACATGCTGCTCTGTTGTTGAACTGATTAATTTATGGAGACCATAAACCTTATATACTGATGTATTCTTAATAAGAAACGTTCCAGCAGAACATGATTCGTCGATTGTGCTACCGGTATTTTCATGATTTTAGAATATCCATAGTTTATAATTATGCAATTATGTAAGCCATTTTCACACTGACATCAGCTGCAGGTGAATAGATCTAAGTCAATTAAGACTCTTTGATTGCCCTTTGAGTTTGTTTGCTAAATCAAAGTTTTGATTTTTACACAAGGAAACCCACCTTTTTTATCATTTTATAACGCTTTTGTCAACAATACTCGCAAACAACATATCCTTTGGCATGATGATGTCACTGGGCAGTGTTTAGCATCAAGAAAATGACTGTGACATCAGTCAACATCAATATTTTGCCGCTTTGCATAATATAATTTTGAGTGATTTTTCAGAGTGATTTTCATAATGATGCAAGAACAGTTGCTGTAATGTTTGATATAACATCCCTATATTAACATGCAATATAGAGTGTAAATGGTTTGCATTTCAGACAGATGACATGGAGTGAAAGGCGTACTGTCCATTTAAGCCATAGACAACTGACAAGTAACGAAAAAGACTTGATTAAACTTAGTGACACCTGTGTGAAGGTAATGTAACAATTTACATATTTTCCCCATTATCGCAAATTTTGTGACACGCAAAAAACTGGATATACTGTATTTTATTGCTGATAAGTGTGCAGATAAAGGTTTTTACATTCTGAAATGATCCCATTTTTTATGTACATGCAGAGACTAAAAGAAATTGCAGAAGAAAAATCTTATCTGAGAGTGATGGTGGATGGAGGAGGCTGCTCTGGGTTCCAATATAAGTTTGATATAGAGTCTAAAATCCATGAGGATGACAAGTAAGTAAATTAAGTCCTGGAATACAATACATCGTTTTGTTATGTATTTCTACTACTGAATTCAGACAATTTGACCCTGATTTACTTTACTGACATCTATTTATATTTGAAGTCATGGGATGATTTTGACTGAAGACATTTCAGTAAAGAATAGTTTTGCATGTAAAAATTTTATTTTGAGGCATGTCAACCAAATCAGTTAAAAATAAATTAACAAGAGGCCCTGGGTCACTTTGCTAACCTGAACCACATTGTCCAACTGACCCAGCAGCCAAATAACTCAACTATATATCATACATGTGCAATAAAAGAAATGTTAAAGAAATTTTGAAGCAAGTTAAATGAAGTCGGTAGTACAGTTATCTACTTAAAAATTTTTTGTATGGATGCATTAGAAAAAAGAGAGTTTAAACTAGAAGCACGTTTTTGTACACAATAAATTGCCGTACTTTTCGGGGCATTTTTTTCTCTGATGTGCAAGCCTCGGCTTATCCCCCTGGATCAGCTTATCGTAGGCTCAAAGTTGAAAACATTAAACAGTAAAATACAAAATCCACTGTTTTTATCCATTGTAGCAGTTTATTATGAGGTTTGATTTTTTTTCATCCAATTGAACTATTGTTTTATAGTTGTCCGCGGGACAACTATCGAACAATAGTTCAATTGGATAAAAAAAAAAAGCCCGTTAATAATTTTTGAAATGACATGAGTAATAAAATGAACGAGGTATTTCTTTGAAATCCAAATCAAAAGAAAATCTTTCTTTTTTTCCATATCCATTATATAAACCAAGCATTCGTGTGTATGAACCCTGGAAACTATTATTGCGTAGTAAAAAAGAAAACAAAACCGTGTAGAATGTGTAATATGACGGAATTTTTGTGAATTTTTTTATGGCTGCATTCGTGAGAATCACTGGTCTCGAGTATATAATAAATCAAATGCTTTGTTTTTTTTACAATTAATTTCCTGTTAGATGAAATAATGGTATTCTGGTGTCGTGTGTATATACAAAGGTGTGAAACCCATGACTTAGACAAAGCCTGGGGGCACGTAGTGTACACCGTTACACTTAATTGCGTTGACTCACTGTGTTTGTTAACATTACAACTTCTTTGCATAATGGCAAGGTACTACTTAATTAATTAATGGAAAAGAACACAAATATTTTCTGTGTGGTGTTTCGTTTTCTCATTCATAGCGATTATGGGGGATAACTCTATTTGAATATGAAACCACGTGTTAAGCTAATGGACGCCATACCCCGTATTTACAAGTAGCTACTTCAAAGTATAACTTGATCAAATGAAATTTAGCAATAAGGTATTTATAAAATATAAAATGTTTGGTAAAATATTATACTTAGTCTGTCAGACAGACCCAGAGGTTGGTGTTCAGACCCAAAGGTTGGTGTTGCAATAAAGTTTACACTATGTAAAATTACGATACGTAACATATTCCAAAGAGCTCAATCATCCACAAACCACAGATATATTTTTAAAAATTGCTTAAAATATACATGTTTAGCAAATTAAGTAATTTTAATTACCCTTAATAGGTCATACTTTCACTATGACTGTTGAAAATCGGCTTATCCCCCAGATCAGCTAGTCTAAGGATTTTTCCTGAATTTTGTCTGAAAATGAGTAATTCGGCCTATGCCCCGCATCGACCTATGCCCCGAAAAATACTGTATACGGTACTCTTTACACTTTGTCAACCTGAAATTACAATTTGACATGAAAATGACTTTGGTGTAGATTTTGAATCATAGGAATTCAATGTAAAATTTGTTTTATAAGTGATATTTAAAGGGTAATGTACATGTAAGTACATGTATTTGTTGATGATGAATGTCCCTTTTCTTTTGTAGGGTATTTGAAAAAGATGGCGTGAAACTAGCTATTGACGTTGACTCCCTTGAATTCCTCAAAGGTTCTACCATTGACTATCATGAAGAACTCATTCGAAGTGCCTTCAGAGTTATCAATAATCCTCAAGCTGAACAGGGATGCTCTTGTGGTGCCTCATTCTCGATCAAGTGAAAAAATAAAACACCATTCAACAGCAACATTATTTATTGAGATGTCTGATTAAATTAGACAGATTGTGTTCCTCAGAAAGCTTGGAACAGCCCATGGTATCTTCTTGTTCTGTAGATGAATAGAAACAATAATCTGTGATATATTTTACGAGTCAAACAAAGTTAATAAGAGATTAACTTGTCTTAGGGGCATTACAAAATTCCTCTTCTACAGACACACAAGATTTGTCATGACTTATTAAATTATTATAATGATATGCAACAGAATGTGGTTTTGTTTTTTTGCAGTCTATTCAAATTTCCTATTTGAGGAATAACTTGCAGTGTCTTTTAAAGAAATTACAGATAATTCAGATAGCTTTCAAATGGTACCATGTACTTGTATGTGTGTCAAAATTTTACACACAACGTTTGTTTTGTTTTGAAATAAAAGTTTAGAAACATTGAACATACTGTCATAATGTTATTGTATCCAGTATTCATCTGAGAGATATTCTCCTCACTGAGGCAGGCGGGCTTCTCGTCTAGCAACAGTTGAACTGTGAGCAATAACTGTACTACTGTCCTCAAGTTAGCTGGCTCACATACATCATTGATCACTGAAGAATCTGTCACAAAACCATGGAAAGTGACTATCATACAATAAATTAAGCATTGGTCTAACTTAAAATATTTAAGATGTGATTTTATTAAGCTATAATTTTTTATTTAGTAAAGAAAAATTTCATATAATTTAATTCCTATATATTTATATAAAGTTCTTCTTCTAAAGGAGATTTACAAAGTCTAAAATTGACCACAACCATCCAGCCCTTTTAAATGGCTAGTTGACGTCTGCTTTTGGAAATTTAAATGTATGTACAAGAATTATCAGAAGAGAATCATAATAACCTATGTAATATGAGATAAAATTTTGATAGTCTGACACACAACCTTTTTAGCATAGCTTTGATAATAAAGACAACAAAAAGCAATAACCATGCTAAAGGTATAGCATACCAAGTTGGTTTAGATATGCTTCCACAAACTGAAGATCCTGCACTATGTCCTGTACATTTATCCCCTGCATATAGGAATGTGTCACTTCATTGGTGTTGCCCAAAGCCAACAGTTTCTGTAGAAGAAAACAACACAATGGAGTAAATAGTTAGAGGACCATGGACCACAATACCCAGCTGAATAGTTTTGGACCTCATTCATTAAAACAATAATTAAAAATGGTTTCTTCGGTGATTCATGCGTGATATGAACGTGGCAACATTGCAGAAAAAGTTCATAACGCGCATTACCGGATTATGTAAAGTTTTTTCTGCAATGATCTCTACCTTCATAACCCGCATGAGTCGGCAAAGAAACCATTTAATTGTTCATATTTACATCTTTCTTTTAACATATTAATAAATTCATTGTAAAAAGTAAGTAAAATTCACTAAATTACTCTTAATGTACTTAAGTACATGATTATTTCGTGCAGTCTGTAATTTTCTTAGGACGCTGTAGGTTTCGACCAATCTATAAATGGGGTGTGTAGATTTCAGTCCTGTCAGTTTCTACAACTGTTCTATAGAGCTATGAATTAACTATAAGTTTACTATAAGAAATAGAAGGAATTATACTTGGTAGATGTAAATATTTGTTAATATAATCTTACATTACCTTCCCTGTAATCTAAATACCCCCGGTACTATATATGTGTAAGCATTTGAAGGCCTTATGCTTTTACTTGTATTATAAAAAAAATAATTCCTTCAATTTTAAAGGAGAATTTTAACTATTATCTGTTTTTAAATTGTGGGGAAAAACATATTGGTTTCAGACACATTAAACATCATAGCTGTACGAGTTATAATTGAATCATGACAATAAAATTTAATTGTGAACGTACCTGTAACATTTGGAACAAATACCCAGCATTAAAGATGGCCTCTGAATAGAAACTATTGTCTTCTGCTTCATACAACTGTTTACTACAGATAAAATACATAAGCAAGGTAATACAAATGTTGAACCTGTTAAAGGCATAAAGATGTTTCATAAAAAGAAATAATTTGATATTAATTAAAGTATATCATTTAGGGAGATACATGTAGCAAGATTTCAGTTCTCTATGATCAGGGCTGTTTTCCTGAGGCAAAGATCATATCAAACCTGCCTTGTAAGTCCCTATCATCATGACGTACACAAACCAACCAACATATGTTATTTGTGATATGAAAACGATCAAAAAAATATATGTAGTAGAAGAAAAAAAAAACTATCAGTCAAAAATGTACCCCTTTTGTGGTTTCACAGACAACTGGAGAACACTCCCAGGCTGGTAGAGTTTAAGAAATGCTTCCCTCACCACTTGTGATGACCACCAGAAATGACCACTGAAATAACTGATCCACTCCTGTAATAAGAAGTGCACACAATGTTGTAAGGATTCGACCAATGAAGAGGAAGGGCATTGTAAGGATTCGACCAATGAAGAGGAAGGGCATTGTAAGGATTCAACCAATGAAGAGGAAGGGTTTGGAATTTGATAATTGTGTCAATACTTACTCGTAAACAAATATTGCATTGCAATGATGAATACTACAAATGGAAAAAAAAAATAATGTTATGTGGTAATAATATTCATCATATTCGAAAGAATAACAAGACCATAATACAAGCATCAAAATAAAATGGATTCCACGTTGATACCTGGTTGAATTCCTGAGAAAGCGAGGCAATGAATTTAGCAGCATGTACTCTTACATCAGTATCGTCATCTTGTACAAGGTTCCAGACACAGAAAAACAACCTGTTAGAAAAGATAGCATGTATTTGTATGTATGTGCCGAATCATTGGCAGTTCTACATTGGGATATTTTTTTGTCTTAGTTCATAATTATTTGAAATCATGCATATTTGTTGTTTGTTGATGATTTCCAGTAATTTTCTTAGAATTTACATCTCCAGTAAACTATGACATGCACAGACCCAAAATTTTTCCCTTGAGGGGTGGGGGAGAGGGGAGGATTGCAATTTTTCGATAAAATTTATGATAGGAATTACAAAATTGAAATTTTCCAGGAGGGTTTGGACCCCCTAACCCCTTTTTAGATGCACATTTGCATTAATGGAATGCCATCATGTAAAAAGTTTACAACTTAACACTTGTGTCTTAATCAAAGTTGACCATGGCAATGAGATTAACTACACTGTCTTTATAAAAGTTTGATATCAGTTATTTTTCAAAACATACTTGATAACAGAGGACAAAAATAGTTCCCCTTTCCTCTGTTGGCACAACCTCAGAACAGCCTGTCCAAAAATCACCAGACTGTGACAGACAGCTTGCTTGCAGCGATCAACACTGCTGCTGATTTGATACATGACATCACAAATTAACAGAACTTCCTGGTCATCAACCTCACTATGTTAAGAAGAAAATTGGTATCACATTAGTATAGAACTTTAAGAATCAATTCCACATTCAGTATTCAGTACTGTTATCTACATGTATAATGATGACAAATTTTGATATTTAACTAGATGAAAATATTCTAATGCATATAAGGATATTGCACATCTAGTAAAAGGTTGCCACTTTTCTTTCTTCTAAATTTCATATGTAAAGTGCTTGTTCAAATATCATTCTTTAGATTTAAAAAAAAAATTTCAAACAATTGTCCAAATTTGTGTACATTAACTATCAACAGATAAACAAAATCATATTCTTCAAAAACTCTGATTCAGAATTACATGTATAGTACTCTAGCCCTATTTTGTGATTTATCTAGATCAAAAGTAGTCATCATTCACTCTTTGATTTTATAAAAGTTTCTTACCTTGTCTGCTCATTAAGAACACAAGCATCCAGATACATGCTCCCTAGCTCTAACACCCCTGCACCCAGCACCCCACGATCAAAGATTCTGTGTTTGTTTTGTTGCCAGATCTCTTTCAACAGACCAAGGTCAGATTTGTTCACCGTCCTTTGCTTCATGTATAATGCCGACAAACAGGAAAGAAGAGCACTCTTCAAGGGGGGATAATTCTCTGCCTGTATGCACTTCAATAGCTGTGGGAAAGTCTCAGAAATCTTGTCTTCTCTGACTAGAGTGATGAAGGCTTCAATCACATACAGCTTTACATCAGCATCGACCTCCCCCGATGACAGCATTTCCACACACACCGAGTAATGTTCATATTGTATTAAACAATCCACAGATGCTTTCTCTGTTAACGGCTTTAATTAAAACAATTAAAACAAAATCAGTCAATGTAGCAATGGTACATTTATACAAAATACAAATGCAAAAAATGTAAAACTACATGTGTATCTTCATTACATCTGTATTTGTTTTCATAATTATACCTTTGGCATCTTTTGTTCTTTCAGATGTGCATCTGAGCAAAACTGTTTCACTGTGTCAAGTATCTTGATTTTAGTTGTCTGGTTTGCTTTATCAATCAGACAGCACAACAGATGAACATACTGGCCTGACACCAGGTCTGGTAGTCTGACCACTGAGCTCTGAAGATTTAGTAAGGTGTTTGTAAGTTCCTCAGGTATTCTGAAAATAGAAGCAAGATGTGTTATACACATGCTTTCTGTCCTGCCTTGTTGGATGTAAACCATTCAGCCTGACCTTAAACTCAATAAACGACCTTTAAATTACTAATATTCAGCTTAAGGTCACCAACACAATATTTCTATCATGTCTAGTTCAACCATAAAAATTGAGAGAGAATTTAGAAATTAAAAAAAAAAATACTCACAATATCAAATGTTGGTTTTATTACCGTCATGTTCTGATGTGAACATATATCAATATACCAATGTTACAGTGTACTGTTTAAAAAAATTCATATACACAAGAACTTTATAAATATTAATTTTATGAGACTTGCAAGTCATCAGTTTCAAGTAATTGTGAGTTACTGCTGACATAAAGGGTACAACTCAATATATTGACCAGTGACTTGTTTAGCCGATTTCCACTGCACACAAAAATAAGATCTCAAAAAATAATAGAAATCTACAGCAAATTGTAGGGAATGAACATTGTATAAAATACCTAAAAAGTTCTACTTCTTAAAGTGATTGACTGTAATTGATTTGTAATTGATAATTCACTTTATAATGCACCAGTATATGAAGCTTTGTGTTGTCTTTGATTAAATATCCTACATACTCATTGCAACTGTTGATTAGCATCTCTACAGAAACCAGAGCTCCATGGAGGAAGTTACTTTCGTTAGATTGCTTCAGATCTGACAGAAACTCTTGTACTGTTTTCACTGTGATCTTCTGTGGAACCAAGGAGACATAGGCAGCGGATGACAGCAGACGGAGGTAGTACACAGGACTTCTCAACAAGGTCTTCACAAAACTCCTCAGTGGTAGGGCCTCACTATCACAAATACACATGTATTAGACAGTGTTATATACATGAAAATACATGCATTTTTTTTAACAATGACCTTCAACTTTCACAACTGACCATGGGACAAACTCCTGACACATTCTCAGGTCAAAAGCAATCTTTATGTAAAGTAAGAACCAATGTTTGAACATTAAAAGGGTACATGTATAAAGCAGACAAAAATTATGAACTTTTTCTTTCAATGACCTTGAACTTGCCCAAATGACCTTAGGTCAAAATCATGACACACCCTCAGGTCATAAGCAATCTTTGTTAGAAGTAAGAACTTCCAATGTTCCTCCATAAGTAAGATATGATTGCACAGACAGATGAATGGACAGGCAGACAAGGTATTCTCGCATGCCTCATCCTAGACAGTGAATCTTGTCCCCTAGGTGGAATTTCACTATCCCACACTGCTAATAATGAATGATTCTATTAATCCTACATGTATATACCCCAAAACATTGTTTGCATGGGGTATAATAAATTACCTTGATTCACTTTCTTGATCAAGTCTACCCATGTTGGACAGAATAGTAAGAACAGGAAACAGGGAGGGGTGGAGGGAATCTATGGCAGTAATCTCCCTTTGTAGTGCATTTTCCAGACTTTGGAGGAGAAAAGGGACTAATTCTGGATAATTAGCAGATAATTCTGACAGAGACTTGGTGTTGCATGCCTGGCTTCCAATTATCTTCTTTTGGCCAAAAAGTCTGGTCATCAAAACGCCTACAAGTAAAAAAATATATCCTTGTTTTCAACTAGTGTACCTGATAAATATCTTCTTATCTATGATATATAAAATAAATATAAAGTAACAAGGGCACCACAAAGCAGTGCATTGGTGTATTACTATGGTACAACTTTTAATTATGTGTGGATATACAGTACCATTTGATGTATTCATATAAGATAATAGACGTACTAAACAGTCGAGTTGCTGCATTCCTGATGGACCAAGCAGGAGACCCAAACTGCTCCACTACCAGGATCACAGCTTTCCCAATGAACTGCATGAGTGCTTCATGTAAGCCTGAGTCTCCGTACAGACATTTCAAGATGTTCAGAGCATGAACCTGAGGCAGATCATGTCGGTCGTCTATGCTCTTGTCTAAAGGAAGCTCTGCCATATTGAACAGACCCTCTAAGGCTGTCCTCATCAATTCACTCTGCAACAATAATGTAACATCATAAAAGTATGATAACAGCTTAAGGCCTCCCCCTCCTCAAATCTTTTTTGGTTTCTTCCAAATAAAACTTGGAAGGCAATGTACAGTATTTTAATTTTTATCTTTTTCTTTTTAACTTAAAATTGAAAATACTGCAGCACCTGATGCAATGGTGCCTGAGAAACTACCGGTAACCATTTTTGACCTTAGAACAATGTTTGATCTATGCAGTACATGCATTTAATAATATTCCAACAGAGTGACTGTTGGGCAAATGCCCAAGAAACTACCAGTGCATTGTACAAAATAAGGGCGTCCTCACCTTTTTGGTGCGGCGTTCACAGGAGACAATAGATTGTAAGATCACGGGCAGACCAGCCGACTTCCTGGTGGTAGATGTGGATGATGCTTTCATTTTTAAGCTCTCCATTGACTGTGACCAACATAGTGGATTTACATGTAAATTTTGTTAAATGTAAAAAACACATACAAGTATAGTATGTCAGAACAGCAAACCTTTTGGTTATCTAAGCTTCAGATTTGAATACATTTAATATGCAATAACAAAAGGAAGAGTCTAAAATTGTATTATTTTCTTCCTTAACCCTTACTTCAGATAAGATCTTTTGTGGAATGCATGTCAAGTCTTTGTTTCTTGTTTCAAACAGTGCTGAACAGAACAGGATGAATGCTGCTCTGCATCCTTCAATAACGCCCTGTACGACAAAAGAAAGGTGACCGATATATGGCTGTGCTGCTCTTTGTGGAATAGAAACTTACTTTCTTCATTTCTATTGTCGAATCTTGTTGAATAAACTCATAGTATGTAATTGTGTAGGACAGATTAAAGCTTGAGCCATTTAAAGGCAAATTCACATATACTGCAAACAAAGTTTTATTCATGACAGCTTTACTTCACAAGTTACCAGTGCTAATTTAGTTTAAATGTTTATTTTTAACAATTATGAAAATTCTTGAAATACTACAAGAAATATTTGCATAATTTTTTTTCAGACAAAAAAAGTTGGTTTACAGTAGTTTTGTCCTAGAGTGAAAGTTCCACTAATTTGGGCCTTACCCTGTGTCTGCACTGTGTCAACACTCTAATGAAGGTGTCTCCTATGGACTGAACAACCTCAACCTCTGTGCCCATCTCATCTGAGAAGCTGATCATGACTCGAGATAAATGTCCCAGGCTAAGACAACTCTCCTGTAAAATCAATCACATGTGTATCATTTAAATCAGTTAGACGAAACATGAAGAAACTTCTATACATTTTCTTACTCATTATCTCAGAAGTCAAAGAATTTGAATTTCTCCTGAAGAATTTGAATTTAACTTCCCTGATTACTTTCAAATACATGTAGTTTTACATCCATCATATACATGTAATTGTGGAGTACCTTAATGTTGACCCAGCACCATGACAGTAGATATTGGTGTTCCCCTGACAGGGCCTCTGTCTGACTATAGTCCTCTTCATTCTCCAGAATCAGGCTCTCCAACGCCTGCCCTATCTCTGCAAAGGAAGGACAGCCTTCGGACTCCGAGCCTCGGGCCATGATCCCCAACATTGTCTGAATGATCTGGGTGTTTAGCTGAACCAAGCAGAGATAATGCTCTTTGAAGTTTGTAATGGAGTCACGCTGCAGCAGTTGTGGACACTCTGTCAAACATCTTGTGATTGCAGTCACATAACCTAAAATATGAGACAATCATGTTTAGTCCTTCTTCTAGTTAACTTATTCCATGTTGAGAGCACAAAATCTTGGGAGAGGGCGGTCTAAGTCTTGAACTTGTGCCCAATCCCAGTTGTAATTTTGTACAATAAAAATATGTTCAAATCAAACCACAAAGTTTGTTTCTGATTGTTTTCATATAAAAATCTAACCATGAATAGACACCGTCTTGGAAGCTTTCACAGGGGCATCTTGGGATTGGACCAGCATTTGTCTGACTTCTTTTAACAAGTCACGAAGGAAAGAGTCAATTGGTCTTCCTGTGTTCTTAGTCAATGTCAGGTCACAAGTACAGTGATCAGACTGTATAGAGATTTGCCATCCATTTTCTATTACACACCTATAAAGCACAGAGGTTAATTTATACTGGAAAATGTAAAATAATAGGAGTTTGAAATTTCAAACAATGCAAAAATACCTGTGAATATTTAAAATGCTACAATCTATATGTATAGTCTGACTTACTTTGAGAAGACAAGTTTACAGAGAAGAGCCCCACTCTGACACTGGTAGGGTTTAGGACTATTACTCAGCTGTAGAGCCTTGGTTAGCAGATGACACTCTGTGCTGCCATCAAAACCATCCCCAGAGGGCCCTGGACTTCCATCCAGTGGCCAAGTAAAATACTCCAACAGCAGACTGCATGCCAGCTCCTGAATCTTTAATTGATAAGTCGCCTCAGTGTGTTTTTCTCTTTGAATATACTATTGTAATTTATTTTGATTCTATTTACCATTCACATATTATGTACATATATCTAATCAAAGTATTCTGGGAAGCTTGCTTACATCATCAGCTCCATCCAACATACATGTAATCAGTACTGTGTTGCTATGGCTACAAAAGAAATCCCACAATCCTCTTTCCTTCACATGCTGGTTCAATCTTTTGGTGCTTTCTTTTGAATGAGAAAATTTTACACATAAAATAAAAATAAACAGGTAATAAAAACTAAACATAAAAGAAAAATTCAATGCTGTACATGTGGTGTAATATTTTATATACAGTCAAACCTTGTTATCTTAAACTCAATATGACATTAAAAGACCTAAAAGATATCCAAAATTCTTAATTAAAATATATGTACATAAAGAAACAGTGGTTGGGTCTTCCAATTCTGAATCTAACATTAAGGATCAGAAACAACAATTTCTTTCTGGTTCGAGTTCTTGTTTTGGTTTTAGTCATATATACATATATATATATAGAGAGAGAGAGAGAGAGAGAGAGAGAGAGAGAAATTTACCAGGTGTAAAGGACTTTCTCTGCTTGGCTTTCTCATTGTACTGAAATGTTTCATACAGAATGGCCAGTATTTCTAGACAGATTTTACGACGCTGGTAGCAGGCACCAGGGACAAGATTATCAATGCACAGAGCGTGAAGCCACTCCACAAAATGTAGGGACACATCTAGAAAGAATAAAATATTTCATTATTACCCGCTATAAAGTAACTACATGTATATCATCATTTTTTGGGGTTGTTTATTTCAAGGTTTACAAAAAAAATGGTAGGTTTGTGGAATTTTAATTGACGGTTTACTTCAAGCCAGGAAATAATCATAGGTATATAATAAATTAAAATATGCCATTCACTTTTCATGTGGAATATAAACATGAAACAGACATACAACAATATGAATGGAAATTACTCCCTGCTATTGTTAAATGTTAATGCTTTTACACATTATTTTCTACATGTTAGATTTATTTGAATTTAACTATCATCTTTTTACAAAAAAAATTGCCATGACCAAACTTACTTAGAATTTTATAAAATCTTTTACTTTTAATACGTTCTTTATCTGAGATGTTTTCAACAGCTTTATAATTACTAAGTAAATTTGAGTCTCCAGACTTGATGAGTGCTATAGCTCCGTCCCTCACTCTCGTCAAAAGTCTCTTCAGATGAGCCACTAGATGTTGTCTAAAAGGGGCAGAGTCTACCTTCAGATTCAGTGGCAGAACTTCTCTCAGAAGCGTATTCTCTGTCTTTGATAGTGGTTCTGTAATGTAAGAGATTTGTCCAGCATCTAAATTTATGTTGAACTTCATGTTTTAACATCCTCTATCCTCTGAACATAATGTTTAACATCCTCTATCCTCTGAACATAATGTTCAACATCCTCTATCCTCTGAACATAATGTTCAACATCCTCTATCCTCTGAACATAATGTTCAACATCCTCTATCCTCTGAACATACGGTAATGTTCAAGTTCACAGTGTAAGTTAAGGCACAGTTCCAGAAATTTATTCAGTCATCAATAATCTATTGATTAGAAGACCTCTTCCCATAAATTTATGGAAATACAGTCAATATTAGCCATCCAAGAACAAATTAATAAAGAATCACCCGCATTTTGAGATGGGAACTGTAACCTTACATTATATATTGCATACAATAAAAACACCGGAGAATTACCTGCTTTTTTGTGAGACACACACAGAAGGCCTAAAGCTTCTGATCGAATTTCATCTTGATAGGAATATAATCCCTCCCTGATTAACTCTACATTCTGAAAGGATAGAAGCATATTTTCTGAGGTGAATATGACAATATATTATACATTTAATACACATTTAAAAGTGCATGCACACTTTCATTGCATAAAGCATTACCGGTATATCAAAATATTCATTCATTATTAAGTATTTCTTCAAATTTTACATTTTTTTGAAAAAGGTTACACAAGATCCCTAATATATTGACTAATATGAAAAGGGTCTCCTAATTTACCAATAATCATTGTCTTTGTCATCATTAGAAACCATAACTTGCTCTTCCTTCTCATGACTCCTAACTGACCCTGGGTTTCTGCCAATGTTTCAATGCATACATGAGATGTGATTACCATTTACCTGCAATGTACAAACTTGTGTTGCTCTGACGACTTTTGACACACACAAATAGGCAAACAGAAGTCTGGATCTGTCATCAGTTGTATTTTTGTCCTTGGTAAGCAACTGCCCAAGTTTGCTTTGGATGTAACAACCCAAGTCTGGCGAAATCTTAGTTGTGGAGGGAATCCAATATTGGTTGATGTTGTTTCTCTGAAGCCTTGAGTATAATAAATAAATAAATTGTTTCTCTTTTTATTTGGATAAAATGATAATTTAATGGTATCAACTGAGAAATAACTGAAAGTAATGCCTTAGACTAGGAACTTTTAATTCTTTCATTGCTTACGTTTTGTCACTAAGCAGACCGGCTGTGAGAGTTGTCCACCACATGGCTTCCCAAGATCTGATAAACTCTGTCTCTTCAGCTCTAGTCCTGGAAAAGTAGACTTCCTTGTCAATGTAATGTACAAGATATCTTATAATTTTGCTAGAGAACATTACAAATGACACAACAAGTGAAATTGGGTATCAAAAATATGAACAAGTAAATATGGTACTATAATGAAAATGGTGAATTTTTGATTAGATAGGACACATTTTAAGATAGGTTCAAGATTTACTTATTAACTAAAATTCAGATAAATCTTTCCAATGCACATACATGTATATTGGAAAAATGAAATGTGCAATGTGCTACAGGATACTTAACTGAATTTGACTGTACTTTCAATTCATGTTTGACATGTTCATATAAATAAAACAAGAGATAACCTTAAATCTGCAACAAGGGCCTTGTACACATCTGCTGAGGCAGAGGCTAGATAATTGGAGGTCAGACATTTCAGGAGCTCCTCTGGTAATGAAGGATATCCATGAATAATCTGAAGACCATCAGATGAACTTTTTTATTACATCATTATTATGAAATGTAGATAATTTAAACTAACCAACCCTAAACCCACTGAAAAATTATAACAATACCACACTCTATTACACTTTTACGTTATATAGCAACAGCTCAATTTCACTTTATAAATCAGCTCTTCAACATGAACTCATAGAAATGAAGGTGAGAGAGAGAGAGAGAGAGAGAGAGAGAGAGAGAGAGCACTTACATTATGAGATCCAATATAAGGTACTAGAGCTGACATCACTTTATACTGGCCCTTTATATACCAGGGCACACTCTTTAGTTTCAGGAGAATAGAGGAATAAAAGGAGTCAGGATCTTCAGAACTCTTCCTATTCCTCTCTTTGTGAGCCATCTCCCAGACTTCAAACAAACATTTCAGTGACCCGGTCGCTAATTCTGACACATCATCTACAGGACTATCCCAGTTAAGCCTTACAATGTCCAAAGTTGTCCTCATTAAATAAGATTGTATGAAATCTTTACACTGGACGACATCAGAGGAGATTAAGTGCAGAAATTTGCTAAACCAGATCTGAAGTAGGTTAAAGGCATGGTAGCGAATAGATATCGGTCCAGTGCAGTACTCGTGAGCCACGGTAAACAGTTCAACACAAAATGGCACATATTCTTTTGAATGAAATGCTAGACATTCATCACTGGAGCAAGCTAGCATTCCTTTCACCATGGCAATAGCTCCAAGCCTATGCTGTAGCAATGAATGTTCTTCTATTTCCCCTTCTGCCATCACTTCATCAAAGGAAGATACATGGGATCTGCTACCTGCAGAGTATAATGGAGTTGTCTTGAATGCATTTATTCATTTTTAAAAATTTACCATCTGATAAACAAGTTCATGGGCCACATCACTCACTTGAGCAACATGGGCCACTCGGGTAAGTACATGTACAGTGTATTTTCCTGTATGCACCAACAAAAAAGCATATCGTTGTATTTTTAATACTTACCTTGAAATATATTACTGAATGCAGTCCAGAATTTGCGGACAGACAAGTGATTAGTTGGAGCGGATGCAAAAAATATCCCAATGGCTGTTCCAGACAACATTTTAACATCTGCAGAGAGTGTCTAAAAAATAAAATTTGTTTGACTAGAATACCCATACACTTACATGTACCAGAAAAATTATATTCTTTACACATGTACAAAGCATAACATGTGAACATAGAGGTAAAGTTGTAAGGTAAAATGAATTCATTTGAAATCAGATTGACCACAACACAATTTTGAATAATTCTATACATATCTTGGAAATAAACTAGTGGCAGAAAGTTTTGACAAAATACCTCGTTGTCCAAAATCTGGAACAAATGTAGCAAGATTTGCTTTACAGTTTGATGGTTGGGGTTATCTTCACTTTCGTCGTTCCAGGCTACAGCACATGTAGTGGATGAACAAGATTGGAAGAGTTGAAGAACAAACTAAATAACAGAAAA
This sequence comes from Magallana ariakensis, assembly GCA_020458035.1. Lineage (NCBI taxonomy): Eukaryota > Metazoa > Mollusca > Bivalvia > Ostreida > Ostreidae > Magallana > Magallana ariakensis. The sequence continues at coordinate 49,685,168 of CM035816.1, forward strand.
ACATACACATTTTACTTCATAAATCATGTCAGAATCTTCAAAACATTTAATTTTTATGAATCTGGAAAACATAATACATGTATTATATAAATGATTGATCTTTGAAAAATTCTAAAGTTTTCTTCTAATACAGACATATAATCTTAAAAAAAAACATATTTTACCTTCATAAACATTTTTAAAATGATGCAAAAATTAACTACAGCTGTCAAATAGGGACTAATATCCCTAACCAGGCCTCTTTTTAATAAATGTGATGGTGATGATGTGACCTTGACCTCAATAAAACTACACCAGCCCAGGTAATGACATCCTCAGATTATGAGCAACCTATGTGCTATGTATGAGCTTGAAGAGCTTCTGACATTTCTTTCAAAAGCTAAAATTGACAGACAGACAGATGAATGCTTCCTAAATACATTGTACCCTCCAAACATTGTTTTAATGGGATGGGGTAAAATAACTGACCTTTACAATAGATGAGATGGTAAGAAGGTTTTCTATGCCAATCTCACTAGAGGCAATGGAATGCTGGACATCAGCGAGCTGCTTAAGAATCCATGTCAGAACTCCGGGCATATTTTGCTCTGCTGTCCCCCTTATAATTTCACTCTGCTCTAAAAGACATGAAGCTGTAAAAGAGGAAGTCAGAAATGAAGTCATGGAAACGGTACATGTACTGAAAACATGACATGTGCTGTAAAAACCCAGTGATGTAACCAGTATTGAAATCTGGATATATACTGTATATTGTACATGTATAATAAGAAATCAAGTTATGTTAACAGTATTGAAAACTAGATTAATGCTGTAAAAGAGAAAATCAGTAGACTGGTATGTGTAGAATAAATGTAACATAAGTCTGTAGAGGGGGAACTATGGGACTGTTTAGAGATCTTGCTCATGATATATGACAAAAATCAATGCATGTACATGTATATGGTAACAGATCTTTGAAAACTGTAAATTGATTCATCCATCATATTAATCATTTACAGAAGTTTAACTGCTACAAATGAAGGAAGAAATGCATCAGTCTTGCATAATTAATACATGATCCAATTTCATTTATTTACCTGCAGTGAGATTTTGAACTGTTGGATGGGAATTATGCATTATTTCTCCCCAAAACTCTTGTAGTTCCACTTCAATTCTTCTACCATGGTCTGGTTTCAATGGTACCAAAAACTGTGATAAATGTAGAAGTATTAACATTAATAATGTCAAATATTAGTTTATTTCATAAATAATGGTTTATTATACATAGTCAAAACCATAAAATTGTTTACAACAGCTGGGTTGCATATAATCTTCTTGTATCTCTTTCTGATATGGCTTATTTTTCAGTGAAATGGGACTTACACAGGGCCATCAAGTTGTGCAAATCAAAAATTAAGATAAAACACCAGCTATCATGTTTACAATGAATTTGTTTGTATACATTAATTAAGTAAATATTTTTACAAACCTTTTCTAGAGCTCTAGCAAGTTTTATATTTTCAATACAGTGACAGTATAATCTGATGATGACAGTGATGAATTTATGTACAACAGAATCTTCTACAGCTGTCTTATTTGTCAATATTTTCCCTCGCTGAACATCATCCAGATTCCGTAAAAGTTTATGGATATCGTTTGTTCTATGATCAAACAATAAAAAATGATGACAATTGTAAAAGGAATTGCACCATATACTAGGATTTTTTTCAGCAGTTATAAAATCACATTCATGCAATAAATAATTCATAAATGGAAAGACTATTCAGAACAAGAGGCCCATGGGCCACATCGCTCACCTGAGGAACAATAGGTATGATAAAATCAGCTTAATGGAGTCATAATAAAAACTATCTGGACAATGTAGTATAATACATGTAGATCCTGTATAAATAAAAATCAATTTTTTCCACTGGATATTCTTATGTGTATTATCATTAGTCCCTAACAGGATGATTTTATAGTAATATCACATGTTGAGCATTGCAGCTCTCAAAAAGATCCTAAACAATTGTTTATAATGGGATATAAACCTACATCAAACTCTGAACCCCTTGTGAGACCCAATCGTCCAGGAATCATCCAGAAGCCAAAATCTAAACAATATTAAATAATCACCTGGCTGATTAGTTTCTGAGAAGAAGATTTTTAAAGATTTACTCTTAATATTCCTATGTAAAAATTCCACCCCCATTGTGGCCCCACTCTACCCCCCCAGGAATCATGATTTTTACAACTTTGAATCTACACTACCTGAGGATGCTTCCACATACCGTATTTTTCGGACGAATCGTCGATGCGGACAACTAGTCGAATTGCGCATTTTTAGCCAAAATTTTAACAAATTCCTACGATACGTCGATTCAGACGTATAAAAAACTGCAGTAACATTATCAGTGTATGATGCCACGATGTCCCCGATATTGCTACCAATTATTATTAATGATTGACATTTAAACAATTACGTTTTATACTTATGCATCATATTTTCAAATACCGGTAACATCTATAAAGTCGCTTGCATTGTAAACAATTCCCGATATCGCGTGTTATGCAAGTTGTATTAGAGTAAACTAAACTTACTTTGTCAGAAATATTTTATTTCTTTAAAATAATTATTCACTCTGACCATCGCCAGTGTATTCGCCATTATGTAACCAGCCACCTGTTGACTCGGCGCGTGGTCAATGTTTGTTTAACAATTTCCGGTGTCAGAAGCATGTACCTGTCTCGTGTCGGACTTCAAAGGGGGATCTCAAGTGTAGAAAGCTTAGCAATTACTATAATTTGATTAAACTTGTTTAGTTTGTATCCAGTAATGCAGTTACACGCTATTGTTTTACATAGACACTGTTAGAAATAGATTGATCATTTGTACGACTTGATAATGACGATATACGACATACATACGTTTCCTAAAATTTTTATTTAACCACAATCGAAGAATTGAACAATAATTAATTAATGAACTTTAATCACTCTTATTACGGTACTCTTTATATACACAGGGAGTGAACACGCCGCATATATCTCAGCCTTAGGGAATGATTATAGAGCACAACCGATACCAGCCTACTGTATAAACATTAGTATTGATAATTGCCGATTACGTTTTTTAAGATTGAATTTGACCATAAAATATTTCTTATTTATACTTTCCTCTAACATCTCTTTACTAATAAAATAATAAAACTTAAAAACATTCCCCGGACTTACTGCAATAATTTTTTCCATTCAAATTTGGTTTCAATTTTACTGCGCAATGTTATCTTCCCACTAGTGTCATATATGGAACCATGTGACGATGTGTTTATAAAAACGGAACGGTAAAACTTTTAATTTGATTAAAGACATGTACCATTTTTTAATTACCGTTATTATAATGTATACTGGTGTTAACAAATGAGTGAAAACGATAATTCATAAAGATGAACGATGAATTCAACAAGGTAATTTCCAATCACACAGCCAAGTCAAGATGATTAAAACCAAGATTTTTAATGCTATTTTTAACAATTTTCTGACCTCAAGCCTAAGATAAGTCGATTTAGACGATAAGTCGGGTGCTCTGCTTCAGAGAAAAAAAATACCGACTAATCGTCGGAAAAATACGGTAAGTTTCAGCTTTCCTGGTTTAACGATTTTTGAGAAGAAGATTTTTAAAGATTTATTCTATATATTCCTATGTAAAAAGTCGACCCCCCATTGTGGCCCCATCCTACCCCCGGGGTCATGATTTTCACAACTTTGAATCTACACTACCTGAGGATGCTTCCATACAAGTTTCAGCTTTCCTGGCCAAATGGTTCTTGAGAAGAAGATTTCTGAAAATTTCTCGAAAATTTTCATTAATTCCTAATTAACTTTCCTTTTGTAAGAGGGCTTGGTCCTTAATTTTCACAACTTTGAATCCCCTTTATCTAAGGATGCTATGTGCCAAGTTTGGTTGAAATTGGCCCAGTGGTTCTTGAGAAGATGTTGAAAATGTGAAAAGTTTACAGACGGATGGATGGACGGATGGATGGACAGACAGACGGACAACAGACAAAATGTGATCAGAATAGCTCACTTGAGCTTTCAGCTCAGGTGAGCTAATAAAAAATGAGTCCAAATTACTTTAATATGACTGCAATAGCTTTTATTACCTGTAGTGTACTAAATTGCTAAAAAGTTGTTGAATTTTTATCTGATTCTCCACTGGAAAGAGATGTATCCAGTCTGTTTCTTCAATTAGAGTTTTCAAATCAAATTTTGCTCCTACATCCATCATTATAGTAGGTGTCCTGCTATAGGGTCAGTCTGATAATTCTGATATGGTAAATCAACATAAATCTTCTAAGCCCTGAATTTTTAAATCACAAAGAAAAACTAATAATTTAATTTTCGGATAATTTATCATTAAACAGGTCCAACACAATCTCCTGATTTAGCTATATAGCTTGAAAAAGCTAAACATCTTAATAAAGTTATTCAGAATAGCTTGATTTAGCTATTTTGTCATACAATTTTCTTAAATGTGTATTTTTTTTCGCATGTAAACAAAATCACACTTTAGTGCAGTGATAGTTTTCAAATTTGAACTGTTCTGTAAATAATGCTTGTAAAGATTACTCATCAATTTGTGTCTCTTTCAGAGAATTTGCATTCAAAGTTCTAAAATTTTGGGGGCAACTGATTCAGACTTAACAGTTACTTCTTGAATGAAATATAAAGATGGTCAGTTATGGTAAACAAGATAATTAAATGGCAATAATTCAGCACAATGTAAAGAAATCATACTTATCCATGCCTCAGTGCACACAAGGTGGTGGACAGTTACCCAAACAATGGAAATATAGTTTTTGCTTAAAAGTGTTCAAAAGCAGCAGTGTTAAAACTAAATATAATAAGGGTTGTTTTTTAATGGTCCATGGTATAAATATGAGCGGTAATTAACTTGCGATTTTTTGTATATTTCTGATAATTAACATTTTTGTGAAAAACTGCACATAAATAGCTTTATCAAGCTATTCTGAATAGCTTTATTAAGCTAAATAGATTTTTCAAGCTATATAGCTAAATCAAGAGATTGTGCTGGACCTGTTAAACTTAAAAACATTGACCAAGTAATACAGCAATAGTCAACAGGTGAGAACATAATAAAAAAATTAAATTCACAATACATTCACTTTTAAGCCTCTAAGAGTCAAACGAGCAGGGTAAGAGAGTAGAAGAAAAATTGACCTGAGGAAATTCGCGCTTATTACTATACTACTTCAAAACTGAGGGACCCTGTATATAAATATCTCCACTGGAAAGAACTCAGGACATAATGCCTTATTGTGTTTCTTATGCAATTTATGATTGATAACCGAAATATTTACTTCATTACTAGTCACTGAACACTTACGTACTGTCTTTCAATTAGCATCAACAAGACTTCTTTTCGCCCACATGTTGTTGTTTTGGTTTGCCATTATAGCCTCAAAACAAAATGAATATTTCACATGTAGTATTTAATAAGATGTTTTTTGTCACCAAACTCTTATGTTTTTACTGTTTGGATAAACTTCATGATATCTTTTATTATGATCTATGGTTTTGATACAGGATTAAACTAGAAATATTTTGGGGATTAAGATCGAGATTATATAAATGAAAACGAGGCTCGTTAGAGTTAAGAAAAGAGAATGGAATGTAAAGAATTCAGTTTCTTGGATGAATCGATATAACACAATAAAGTGCACAAAGAGCGATCGTGATCCAATTATAATTGTATCATACTTTAATTTGAAAGGTAAGTGAAAGCTAGTCAACTTCAAATTGCATATATATAACCGTTATAGTGCAGCTTTTGGGGAAATTTCTCCACCGGTGTGTACCTATCGGGACGCACTGCACGCATACACTCGCTCACACGTGTGTATTGTTTGTCCTCATCGGGACAACAATTTTCCTGAGACGTATTTTGAACAATTGTGAACAAATTATATAAATTCTGTTTTATTTTAGAAGTTTTTAACTAAAAAAAATCTATTTGGATACTTTTTATAAAGGTAAACAACAATGCATTAGAGTGATAATCCCTAAATGTACACACCACATGTGTAATGATATGACACATAATGTAACCATGTACAAAAGTGATATCACTGTGAACAGAAATGGTAACGAATGATTTATATTGCAATGCTTATCAATTACTCCTTCAGTTAAATTGGATAAAAACTCAGTACAATTATAATTATTACACATAATTTTAATAGGTTTTTGTTGTTTTTCTCTGACCAATCTTTCATTTGATCTGTTTTTCCCTGTTTTTAATAATAATTTTATAAAGTGAAATTCTATGGTCAAGTTTGGGAAATGTTGAATGTGAAACGGAAATGCTTGACAGGCAATGATGTTTCTTTGAATCTTTCCCCTGAGACCGTATTTTGAAGAATTGTTTTTTCAAGGGCTGATTATGGCTGTACACCACAGGAGATACCGAAGACGATAAATTTTAAGATTGATAAATTATGTCCTCACTGTCATTGCACAATGCTGTCAGCAAAAAGAAAAAAGTTGTCAACGTCATCTTGTTAAATGGAGAGGCCTGTCAAGTCACTGTGGATGTAAGTATGCTTTAACATTAAGACGTGGTAGTGCTTACTACAGTTAATATAGAAATAGTTTTTTATAACTCTTTTACTTTCAATTATAAAAAAATTGCAATATCCCATAATCCTGGAATTTTAAACTTTTCAGGTCAAGTCCAAATTCCTTGATGTGTTCAATCAGATTACCTCTTACCTAAATCTTAGAGAAACTGAGTACTTTGGGTTGGCACAGAAGAAAGGTAAGGTTCCTTAACCAAGTTCAGTGTTATATGAAATATGAATGAAATATTGCGTTCAAGGCTTCAATGATTCCAACTGTTAAATCGTATTTTCAGTATCATATATATATATATATATATATATATATATATATATATATATATATATATAAAAGAATCTCACAATATTTTATATGTTGTAATTATATGTAGCAGTTGTATATTGTTCTCCGTAGCGAGAATGCACGCTCTGCAGAGACTCTATGAAGCCTACTGGCTTCACATTTTGTGTGTTTTCCAGGGGGGGTCCGAATTGAAAGTAGGGGGCTCCACTATTCATCAGAAATGTTGACAAGCAAAAGCAAAAAAAAAAAAAAAAAAAACCTAATTTCCCAAAATCATGAAATTCCTAATCCGTGCGTGTGTGTGTGTGTGTGGGGGGGGGGGGGGGTTAACGTAGAATACCTACTATTACTCGAAAAAAATACCTCTCAAAACTTTTTTTCCCCCATATTCTTAATCCGTTGGGGGGGGGGGGGGGCAAATATGCCTATAACTGCATTTTTTTCCAATATCACTCTCAATATTTCCGCTTCCGATGCCTTTCCAAAACATGTGTTTTCGGGGGGGGTCTGAGTCATATTTCGATAATTTTACTATGTAAATTTCCTAACTTCTCATTTTCCGGGGGGGGGGGGGGGGGGGCCAGACCCCCCCAACCCCCCAACCCCCCCCCCCCCTAGATCTGCGCATGGTATTGATGAGCCTAATGTCTTAAAGTTGAGATAAATAATAATTAAAGTTAATCACATTGATTTTGTTATAGATGAGGAATACTTATTTGTTGCTCTGGACGAGAAAATTCACAAACAAGCACCGAAGTCTTGGAAAACAGGAAATGGAGAGGTACACATTGGTTGTTAGTTTTTATCAGTTTTCCAACATTCTTAAAATGTACAAAATTAATGTTGTCTAAAAGAGAAAGATTTTGTTTTTATCCAGGGCCTAGATGAACGAGGTCAGCCAATCTTGACGGTGTACTTTCGTGTTCACTTTTATGTAGATCAATTTGTTTTACTGAGGTGAGTTTACATGATAATATCTACAGTATATTCTGGTTTTGTTGTAGTGTATGTTTTTGAATATCTAAAAATAACAAAGAAGTAAATTGTGCTAAATATTTATTGTTTATTTTTTTTTCAGGGAAAAAGTCACCAGGCATCTGTATTACCTTCAATTAAAAGAAAATCTACTGCATTACAATCATGTCTGTTCTGAAGGAAAGTGTTTTCAAATGGTTTCTTATGCACTTCAAGCAGACTTGGGCAATTACAGCTCAGAAAAGCATGCAGAGGGCTACTTTGATCCTAGAGAGTATTTTCCTGCATGGGTAATTATATTTCCTGATGTTCCAGGTGTACGACATACATGTAGCTAACAAAATTTTCAAATTTTAGATTTTTATTTTTGCTCAAGTACCGGTAAATCATACCGTAAAGTATCGTGTATAATACGCACTTGTGTATAATACGCACCCCCCAAAGTTGACCAAAAACTGACGAAAAAACAGCAGGTCCTATGTATAATACGCACCCAAAAAATGGCGCAATCAACGGCCCCCTTTCCCCCAAAACTATCGATGTTTCATGATAATTTTATATTCCATACGCAATTTCTTTAATCTTTAATTTTGTGATCGGAACATAGCTCAGACGATGAAAATCGACGGCCGCCATTTTTCCAAATAACTATCGATGTTTAATGATAATTTTTTAACCCAAGCGCAGTTATTTTAATTTCGTGGTCGGAACATGGCCCAAGTGATATTGGAGTCAAAGTTCTTACAATTTCATTTTTAAAAACGATAGGTATCAAATGGGGCCTATCATTTGACACTTCGTACAGAAAGAGTTTCTTATACAAGAGCGGAGAAGTTGAAGATCATCATATGCAGAGAAGAACGGCAACCGAGCTTAGTGCTTAAAAGTAATAATGTTTGCAGATATAAACCAAAACAACATCAAGAGAAATGATTTAATTGATTATTTATAGTCAAACTGTTTGATTGTTGTGAAATAAACATTGTGAAGAAACGTATGTATGTCGTATATCGTCATTATCAAGTCGTACCAATGATCGATGTATTTTTAGCAGTGTCTATGTAAAGCAATAACGTTTAACTGCATAACTGGACATTAGGTAATCAAGTTAAATAAAATCATAATTATTGCTAATCTACATGCACTTGAAAACACCTTGTGAAGTCCGACACGAGACAGGTGCATGCTTCTGACATCGGAAATTGTTAAACAAACATTGACCACGCGCCGAGTCAACAGGTGGCTGCTTACGTAATGGCGAATACACTGGCGATATTTAAACTTGTTCATATTGTTTGATGCAAGGAATAGTTTTGAGAGAGGACAGAGACATAAATAATTTTGATACTTATGTTTCTGGAGAGGATAAATATTTCAATACATGGAAAAAAACTAAGAATAAGGTATTTCTGACGCAGTAAATTTAGTATACACTCATACAACTTGCACAACACACTATATCGGCTGTCACTACTCCCGTGGTATCAAGAATCACAGCTTGATAAAAATGGGGTAAAATTTTGGTCCTATGTACAATACGCACCCCCCACTTTTGATCAAATTTTGGCTGAAAAAAAGTGCGTGTTATACACGCGACTTTACGGTAATCAGATAATTTAAAAATATATGATTTTATAGAATAAAGGTTAATAATAGATAGTTAGATACTTATTTCTTGAATTATACTCTGAGCATCTTTGTTTTTAAATTCAGAGGTTAGCCGATTTATTATCTTTCATATATAGGTGTTTTTAATCTGAATCTATCATGTAATTTGTGAAATGTTTTGCAGATGGTGAAGAGAAGGGGAGAGAACTACATTGTGAATAATATACCAGTCATTCACAAGGATTTACAGAATGTGACAAAATCTGAGGCTGAACTTCGTTTTATTCGAGAGGCTTCCATGTCGCCTGCAGCACACAATCTTCATTTTTATCGTCTTCGGAAGCGGAAAACTGACAAAAGTTGCAATGCATGGTTAGGTGTTTGTGCCAAAGGAATTGAAATATATGAGGTATGATTGGAGTTGACAGTTGTAGTGAAGACTAAAGATATTTGCTTTAAAACAGCATGCTTTTCTTTATAGTTTTGAATTATTCAAGAGTTTTCATGCAGATTGACAGATTTTATGCCTGTTATTTTAGCAGCCAACAACTGTTATTGCACAGTATTTAAAGATTTTGATCATGAAATTTGCTGCTGTTTAAAACAGATTTGAAAGCCCTTTGTTCTCCTTTTCTTTACAGGAAATGAGTGATTCATTCAAAAACCTTATTTCAACATTTTTGTGGCCTGATATTGGAAAACTCCATTTTGAGGTATGATACCAAAATAGAAGTGGAAAAAGGTTTAAAGAATTGAGTAAAATCTTTTAAGTCAACACATATTTACAACTCATGACTAGCTATTTTCAGGTTGGTGTAGCTCTTTACAAATGAGAACTACAGAATTGTTTTGATTTGTAGAAAAAGAAGTTTGAGATTCAGTCTGGACCAGGTGGAAGGAAGTTTTCATACTACACGGAGTCCGACAGCAAGTCCAAGTACCTGCTTTCTTTGTGTAGAACCACTCATATGTTCCAGATGGCCATCCAACCCAAGCTTATGGAAATCAGGCATTTGGATGCTGAAGGTCAGCATTGTTATTTAAATATATTTATTTGTATAATTCAGCTCTACGATCTGTGAAGGAATAGGACTCTTTGAAACAATGATACAGATCTGATGAAAGTTCATCAATTTCAGATGAATTCAACAAATCAGAATTTTCTAAACATAAGTGCTTTTTAAGAATTGTATAAAGGGAAAAAAACAGCTTGTCTAAAGTTTATGCCTTACAAATCACTAGGCGACACAAAAACCAACTGAGGTACCCTATTAGGCATCAAAATTGTAGAAGATAGAAAACAAGGTTACGGTTAATCATTTATTTCAAATGAAAGTATATACTTGTACTTATTACAAGATTTAGGAGTCCCATTCTTCCTATAAAGAATATAAATTTTATGTACACTTTATGTAATGTTCATACATTATGATGTGAATATGAATGCAGTGTAGGGTTTTTTTTCTTTAAATACTACAGATAAGAGAAGATATAGGGAATCTTACATTTACTCGGATACCCAAGATTTGGTTACCAATGGAGGGGCGTTTCGAGGGAACCTTTCCCCCTCTACAAAAGGTGCCACAACAAGGTTCTCTGTGGTCAGTGACGCTAGCTCTAACACCACATCAGGCATCGCCAGTGATAAAATGACCATCAGTTTTGAAGAAAATGATGGTAGGTTTTATAAACTATTGAAAAAATAAATGTATTGCTATTGGGGTTATCTTTCTGTCTTTAGTTAAGTTTTTTCTTCAACTTGAAAATTACCCTGATACTTTATATCTGTGTATGTTTAAGACTGAAAATGGTTATTATGTTCATGTTACTGTCTTTAATTTTCTGTATTTAAATATTTGGAAACATCTACTGATGAATTTATACATTATAAACATGTGCATAAATGTATAAGATTTTATCTTATATTTTTAAGAACCCACCAAAGAAATTATGATCGACTGTCCACCTCAAGTTTCAAACTTTAGAATGTCACCTCGTCAAGGGAGATTGACAGCAGAGGGAGTTATCTCCACTTTGCCAAGTATGTAAACAACAATGAGCATTATCTTTTTACTGTGTTACAATCTACTGAATGCCTATACATGTTTTATATTGTTTAAAATCATTATTTAAAAGGTATTGTCTTTATTTGGAGGAAGTAGTGGTAATTTTTGATGGAATTTTTGTTCTATTTTTAGGTTACATCCCATCAAGGGGTAAAAAGACAAGTCCTAAACTAGACTACAAATCAGCCTCCGTGGGGCGAGGAATGAAACGCATGGACCGATCCCCCTCTCTGGGCCGCCCTACCATCCCCAAGCCTAGCACATCCCCCGTCATCCGACACATCGATAGAATATCACCCACCGCCACACCAGTAATTAGTGCACATAGGTCAGACATTAGCGCTCACAGTGGACATAGTGCACACAGCACGCACAGTGCTCAAAGCTCAGGCACCATGTTTAACAGTTCTGAGCATGTGAACAAATCGCCTAGTGGAAGTAGTTTTGGTTCCTTACAAGGGGGACGACTCAGTCTGCCCTGCCCACCCCAACCTGTGCCTCCAGCATATACCAGTGCCAGGACAGTGCCTGTCTATGTAGCACACAGCACCACCTCCAGTTTCAGCCATTCGGATGCAATATCATTTTCACAGCCAGTCAGTAGAAGCACAAGTCGCGCCGATAGCTTTAACAAGAACTTTGGACGATACCAACTCCAGGAGAATGAATCCTTTATTCCTCCGGTGTCCAGTCAGTTACAAACACCATTCACTGGCACCTTGGCTCCAGATTTTGGGAGTGGCACACCGCTGTTAGACGCCTTGGCCGGTAATCTTGTCCTACAAAACTACCAAAACTACCCTCCTGTTACACATGGAGAAATGACAGAAGTTCCTTACCCTAAACCAGAAATTACTGAAGCTTACATTCCTAACACTGAAATGACGCTGCCAGAGATGACTAAGGAGTACCTGGCCCCACCCCCCATGTTTGCAGACAGTAGTCACAATGAGTCCACAGACTCAGCCTTGTCTGGGTCCGGTAGTATGGACCCCAAACTGTCAGTGACTACAGATAGTGGATCTATGGACCACACAGAGTCAGAAGTAGAAGAGGTAGAAAATGCTTAAATTTTTTAGAGGCTTAATAATTTGTGTGAAATGCAATATTATATGTTGAAAGACCGTTTTATTTCTTGTTAGCATATATAGATATTTGTTTTCATCTTGCAGTCAAATCAGGATGGAGAGCTAATAAGTGAAAATCCACCGACTCAAATTTCTGTCAATAATCAAGAAGAAATCCTCCACCCCGAGCTGGAGGAGATTCGTGGTCAGCCCAGTGCATTTTCTTCTTTCTCCATGATAACCAAGCTGTGTACTGACAAATCGTTAATGCAAAACCCATATCCCAAAGTATCAGTACCTGTCATTGGTGCCTATGATATGAGTTCCATAAGATCAACAGACTCACGAATTTCACATTTGTCACATGATATGGATGCTCGTCGTTTGTCATCATGTTACCCAGAATCCTCTCAGCCTATGACGACGGTGACTCCTACCCGACCATTCAGCTGGCACAGTGAAAACTTTGAACTCGATGCCCAATTATCCTTGCTAAATGGTAATGTTGCTATGATACCAGGTTACCTTGACAACCATATGAGCATGCCACAAAACCTTGGAGGAATCCTAGTTGCGCCCTCTTCTTCATTAGCTAATTCGTTTGCGCTTGACTTTGCAAGACAGCAGATGATAGGGGGCAGGTATTCCCCGCAGTCGATAGCAAGTCATTTAATGATACCTCCCAAATTATCCAGTGGTGGACACAGTACTACTGATAGGAATATTAGTCAAAAAGCTTTCAAAGAAACTTTTGGAATTGCATAAATGCTAAGCTCTCTTTCATCAATAATTTTACTATTACTGATATTCTTGTTTGAAAAACACTGTTGCAAAAAGTTTGTGGATAATGTCTAAGTATGTTACTTATAAATTTTTGTTTTGCCCTGAAAGTGAAAAGATCTGAGTTGGAGTGACTGATCAAAAGATGTTTTTAGAGTTTTGATTATGTCTGTTTATTGAATGACTTTTTAGAGAGAAAATTTTGTAAGTCTGATGAACAATTAGAAATTGTCTACTGCCAAACAAATGAGTGAGCGAGGAATGAATAGAAGATATTTTTTTGTTAAAGATTATTTTTATCAAATATTATTTTTATGTGCTGTGCACAAAATGATATTGTTCCTTATTTCATTATCTTTGAAAAATTTTGTACATACATGTACAGTGAACAAAGTATTTTTTCCATTGATTTTTTTTTAAAAGAAGCATGCAAGATGAAATATTTTTTGAATGGTGATGCAGATATTTTTTGAGATGAGAAGATGGTTCTATGCAATTTGATGGAGTGTGGTCATTTAGATTTTACAGGTTTTTTCCCCTAACTGGGTATTTTATTTCATAATATTTTCCACAACATTTGCAATAAACTAACATTTTTATTATTGTAATATTAAATTGTTGTGATAGATATATATATATATTTAATCTATACAAAGGTTGTATTAGGAAAGTTGTTGTCACAAGGATAAAATTTACATAGAATTGTAAAAGATCATTATCATTTCCTACCTTAGCTGATTGTTTGAGCTTTAAGATTTAGCTATATGATATATATGTTTATGTACAGTGGAATTTTAAAATGTTTTTGTATGTCAAAGTATGTGCATTTTTACCATGATATTATTTTAAAAGTTTTGGATTGACTTCTACATTGAAGTGTCTTTTCCTTTTTATTACACAGGGACTTCAGAGTTGCAGTGTAAACTAGCAGGCATATTTCTAGAAATTATAAACCAGTATTTTCATTTTATGATTGAAAAACATACAAAACTTTATGATTTAATACACTGAACACGAGAATTATTTTTTTTTTTTTTTCATTCATTGTTTGAAGGCAGTTTACATTTTAAAAGAGAAATATTGAATTTTTTTTGAAATTACACCCCATATGATGAAAGTTGCTTGCATTTTAGGTTACAGTGCAACTTGGAGGAAACTGTGGATTCATTCTGTGATGTAAACATTGTGATAATGGCTAAATAGCCTGCATTTCTTCTTCATGGTCAGTATAGCCTACAGTATGTTAATTTCATGTTTGTGAAACAAACTTCATTCATATCCCCATTCATTTTGAAATTCTAAATGAACACTTTATACTGCTGTTAGATATTTTCACTTTTGTGACTTTTGCAACTGTGTTAAAAGTATTGTCCAGATCCATGTAAGCAAATAAGTTTAAATATAAATTAAAATAACCACAGATTCAATACTTGTCAACTAATATAAATTTTTGGATTTTTGTTTTGTTTTTTTTTTTTGCAAAAATCTATATATTTTAACATTAGCTGTTAAGAAATTGATTTTGTACAATGTTTAGATTATAATGTCAAAATATGTTTGTTGAAAATGATACAATATAATAAGTACATGAATGCTGCTAATTGTTGCTTGCAGTAAGCATTTACAATCATTTCTTTGTAAGCTGCCTGGATTGAATACCGTAATATATTTGGCCATAACATATATGAAAAAGCATGTTAAGGGTTATCCCTCCTTGAACCCCATAGAAACATTGTCATATGCTATGTGAACTTTTTTTTCAAAGCCACCAACTTATGCATGTATAGTTTATTTTACATCTGAAAATCATTTTGGTTTTTGACTATGCATTTTGAATTTATGCAGATAAATCCCTAATATTGCAGTCACAGGAAGGCTTTTGTTGCATTTTCTTCTGCAGCAGACATCTGTGCAAGTAATGCAACACTAAAGCTAATTTTTTTTATTAGGGAATTTTATATTCTTCATTTTAAGTCCATTGTTGTACAGAAGAATCCATCAAAGATATTACTTAGGTACTGACATGAAATTTATATAGCCAGTATTCTCCGACATGTTTGCAGAAAGCTAGAGAACTAGCATCTCCATTCCTCAATATTTTCATATACATATTAATCTTACCAATAGGAATATGAGAGTGATAATGTTTTTGGTAGAGTGTGACTTGAAGAATGGAAACTTTGATTGTGGAATGAAATTGGTTCTCTTGTTGTTTTTCCATGTTTTACACAATTTCCTGAAAGACCTTTCATTGTGTTAGGTAACGGACAACGGGTGTGAAAGATCTATGCAATATCATTATTGGGCATTTCGCCATATCAAGAGGAAGTTTTCTTCTGTGTGTTATAAAATTCGAATCATGTGTTTTTGGATGATGCTTACAAAATGTAATTTCATATGTACAAAAAATACAAGCCTTAGAAATGTTTTCTTTGCATTACTGAAGATATTATTATAATGAAAGTACATCAGTATGTTTACACCTCATTCATACAAGAGCAAGTTTAAATTCTTAAGAAGATGGTGCTAAGAATATTTGATTGGAGAATGTTATGTGCCTTTTTATAGAAGGATATTTATCAAAGACAGCTTTATATGTTGTGTACACATGATGACTAACTGATTCTTATAATACATTAGAAATCTTTCATATTTGTTAAGATACTAATTATTGAAATAGCTAATTCATGAAGGGAGTATTTATACAAATAAATATATGTTACTACTGTATCTAATCTTTTCTTTTTATTCTTCATTGCTTTGTGTAGGGACTGTTCGACGACCGTCATCACCATTTCTACCAATAAAAATAAAGAATAAATCTTTCCCCCCTTGGCCCTATCTAGCTTATACATCACCCACAGAATGCTTGTGGGTAAAAGGTGTGCAGTGACCTTAAACCAAGTTCCAAGGTTAAAGGGGAGGTCCTATCAGATGTCTTTGAAATCCAGCTTCTGACCTTTGACTGACCCAATCTTCACAACAAGAATGCATGTTGTTAAGGGATAGTATGTCACCTTGAACCACGTATCTATGTCTACGGTCAAGGTCAAAAGAGAGCTATTTTCCTCCAATTTGGCCCCTTCTTCGTTTGAATACACCCATAGTGTACTCGTTGAATAAAGGATGGGCAATGATCTCAATGCTGTATAGTTCTGTTCAATTAACTTGTTGATGAAGGCTTCAAAGCTAAGAAGGTTTGCCATTGTGACACGTAAACAATCTTTAGCAATGTGAATAGAAATTGCAAACACAATTTGCATCTAGGGTCCTTGGGATTTTATGATATTAACATACTCCATACAGATGATATAGCCATCGGACTAAACGACCTTCTTAGCCTTACATGAGAGTGTGCCTAATTCATACGTGAATATATAATTAATGAAATCGCCTGATCCTGTTCTTACCTAGATGAAGTAATACATGAGGAGAATAAATGCGATGGGTATTGTTAATCAATTTAATACAATAGCTAGCATTAATATCCTTAACAACGTCATTTCTTATTCATAACGACCAACCAATAGATGTTGTATCAAACACATTCAGGTACAAACTGATGAATTCAATATGCGATGAAGTAATTGAGAGCACTGGCAATATTTTCAATAGCGTGTCAAAATCAATTGGTAAATCAATCACGAGAAAGACAGGTAGGAATATATTTCCCAGTGTCTTTGTCTGTGATAACACTTTGTATTTATTGTCCAATACAGCTACTCAATAACGCGAATGACGTACATGTATTGTTGGGGCGCAAGCGGTGCCTAATTATACGAAATGAAAATGACTTAAAGTTGTCAATACATGTTATTTAATATTTAGTTGAACAATAGCTTAAAGTTATATAAATACAAGTAATAAGGAATATTTTTTTATGAGGTGATCAAATACGGCGTAATCAAATCTATCGTAGAGCCCTTCAGGATTTATTGAATTTGGTCATGCCCGACAGTATTTGATCACCCTTAATACTCAAAGAATGTTAATCCTTTTAAAATAAAGAGAAAAAATGTAACCATTTCAATGTAAACGTGACACCAAATGATACGATTTCAAAATAAAGAATCGATACAATTTCCACCAATCAACAAAGGGATGATGCAGTAATAACATAGTGTTATTATTGTTTATCTATTTACATGTACATGTATATGTATTTATAATTTATATAAGAAAACGAAGTGCAACTCACTTTGACGCTTAGATCGGTGGTAATCCGGATTCGGTCCTCTTGATTTGTAAGATGTCTCACTCTTTATCATATATTCCAAGACAAGAAAGTAAGAACCTCGTAAGTTGTTTAAGTTGTTTAGAACTTGTTCAAACCATTTGTATATGTTTATGCAATAAAATATGTTCAAACCAAGAAAATGCCATGGATTATAGGGCTTGATTGTCGTGGCAATTTTTAAAGCTATATTATTTATTTACTTGACAAGAGCTTGTATAAAGATATAGGGGGGAAAATAAATTACAAAGCTAAGATATATGTAATTGTATTCTTTATTAAATAATAGTTAAAGGCTAAAAACAACCGTATCTAACATGTAGATGTAGATCTGATTTGTAATTTGTTGACTATCGAACATCCAAATGTGAAATATTAATTCGAAGTCCCAAATTCCTTAAGGGAAACCGTGTGTTAAAATAAAACATCAACAGCATTAACATACTTTCAAATGCATGTATTGGTAAGAAATATGTAACGGACGAAAAATGGCGTTTCTTATCAATCAATCTATCACATCGTTGTATGACTCAACATAACATAAAAAGGAAAAAAGTAACCTGTTATTCATCTTTCATATGAAATTTTATAAGCAAAACTATATAAGTACTCTGCGGGTACCTGACTTTTCCTTAATGCATAACTAATATAACTTCATTTTATAAAGAAACAAACCACCGTTTATAATTGAAAATATTAAGCACATTTATAGACTCGTGAATCACATCATTTGTATCCTCGAACAGATCTTGAGATAATAAAACATAATTTACTTATTAGCTTCAGAATCTTGTTTTAGAGAAAGTGCCATACTTTCATTACGTGTAAAACATTTAACCGTATTTGTAGGCATGTATCATCGTTTTTGAAAGGGGGGGGGGGCAGACTGATCCAAAAAATCCCGACAAGCAAAAAAAAAAAAAAAAGAAAAAAAAATTTAAATAAATAAATAAAAAAGGAAAGTTACAATTAACTTCTCGAAAATCGTGAAAATCCTAATTTGGGGGTTGGGGGTTGGGGGTTAGTGAACTATACCTTAAACTTCTAATTTCCTTCCTTTCATTTCCATTTTTTACATGCTTCCAGAAATGTGGGGCCCAACTTCATCTTTATTCACTTTTTTATTTGTAAATTTAAGAAAAAAAATGTTTGCTGCGAGAAAAAGTGGGGGGAGGGGGCTGCCCCCCCCCCCCCATGCCTGATTTGTAAAAGGAAAGATTAAGCCCCCTTTGCCCCCTTCAATATGACGAAAAAGTGCCCGAATCAAGATAATTTTTTATTTAAAATCTAACACATTGTTTCAATTTAGTCGTTAGCAAATCCATCTTGTTTTACTCCTATTTAATTAATAATGGATTTGAAACAAAAATCGCACAATTTTAAGACGTAGTTAATTTTTCTAATATCTAATCATATTTAAAAACTGAATCAGGAAGGGGCAAATAAATAACTTTTTAAGATGGCCTCCTTACATAAAATTGAAAACAAACTATTTTGAAGGGGTCCTTATATAAAATAATTGAAAGTTTGTTTAAGTTAAAGCAAAATATATTTTAAGGGACAATGTCTGCATGCATAGGTCTCATGTGGCAAATTATATCTATTACTCAATATGTTTTGTTATTTTTGGTGCCGTGACCAGGATTCTAAAATGAGAAGATTATTTACTTGATGAGCTTTTCTAATTTCGTTTAGAAGGAATTTATACATTATATGATACGTATCTCATTTAAAGGGTTTGATTGTCATGATCATTTTCAGCGTATTCAAACCTCCCGAAAAAGAAGAGCCCTGTATAAAAATAAAGGAAAATATTCAACAATGAATTGAATTTTAAAACCAGTACTTGAAATATTTTTCTTATCTATAAATAGTATAAGTCTAGAAAAATCATAGAAAGTACTTGACATTTAAATCTATTCTTGATTGGGTAATTTTTTTTTCCGCCAAGCCTTATATCAAATTGTTTGAGTTTCCATATATATCAAATCTTTACTTCATTATTGGTGTACCGCTGGTCTTGAGTGGCCAATCAGACAGAATTAGGGCAAAGGAAATACATTCAGCAATGAAAACCTGATCCACAAAACAAACCAGGACGCAATGAATCATATTCTTTTCAAATTTCTCAGACTTCCTCTTCTACAATGATCTTTAAAAAAAAGTTATCTATGAATCACTCGTATATGAAATTATACATTGTTGTTAGATCTTAGAGCCAGCTATATTGCTGACATCACATGTTTAGAGTGCGGTAACAAGATTTGACAGCACTTTGGGTTTCTTTAATATGTTTTGTGGTTCAGATAAAAAGACCAGGGAATAACTGTCAGCAATGTAGAAAACCTAATTGGATGGGGGAGACGGTGTTCTCAGCAGAAGCGTAAAAGACTTATAGAAGCTGCTCTGACCGAAGCCAGACCTCTGTTTTAGGTTGGATTCAACCGGATTAAAAGATTTATTAGTCCTTTTTACAATGGATATTTTTTTTTTAAAAATGGAATACATCCTCTATTTCATATTTGTTAGTTTTGAGGAAATTATTATTTCAGTCAAATTTGGGTTTTAGACAATGAATTAAAAATTTCTATGTGGTTTAATAGATACTAGTGATGTGTATACATGTGTTTACTAGGGATGCCAACGAGTACTCGAGTACTCGACTATCGCTCGCTCACGCCGATTATCGATTAAAATTTTCTTAGTCGATTACTCGTTAAAAAATGAAGAAGTAAAATCAAAACAATTGTTTTTCTTAACGCTGCAGTTTTTGAGCTTCGAATAAAAATAAGAGTTTTCTTTTCTCTGCATTTTTGATCATGTCACACTTCATCGAACGGCTGTCTCTGGTATATTTTTAAGCGCGACTAAAAATGGATCTCTTTTAAATTTGTAGATCAAAATATTGTTTTGAATAGAAGTACTTATGCAAACATGTACTTGAAAAGATCAATTTGTAGTTCTACTAATTAGTTATTTATTAGATTAGATGTTTATATTAATCAAAAAAAATTTAATCATCTCAAGACGTTTGTTTTTATAATCATTAACTTTAATTGTTAATTTGGCACGGCACGGGACGCTTCATCCACGGGATAATGACTTAACATGAAACAGGTCAAATTTAAGATAAAATGGAGCTTGATTATGTGTAAGCGTCACAAGAAAAAGGAAATGCTTAAGACATTAGCTAACGGATATTTAGATAAAATACTTTTTAATTTATTTGAAATTAAATACATCTAGTGCTTATTTTCATAAGTTTTTAAATGTTTATGGTTTAAGATACGGTGTATGCGACAGTAGAATTGTTTGATTTGAAAAGGACACACAGTTTCAAATAAAACAACGAGTACTCGACTATCGCTCGACCAAAGGCTCCGGTTAATCGACGAAGTCAACCGAGTAAAATTGACATCCCTAGTGTTTACAGTATAATGTTATCTAATAGTACTAGTATCTAACCTAGTACTAGTATCTTTGCATAACATCTTCTAAATGACATTTACATTAATGTAGACAAGCAGTTCTAATTTATATTAGCTACCGTTATATAATACTGTGTTAAATCATTTGTAGAATTTTTGAGAGAATTATTTTAAAAGTTGTGTCATTCATAATATGCAAACAATATAAACTTGGGGTTAATACTCACGTTATTTTGATCGATATTTATTGATTCCACTAAACGTGCTTGCTCTGAACAACCCAATTTACCAGGTATATAACAACAGAAACAGTGTATCCAATTTTTATATCTGTAATATTTTTTGAAATAATTATAAACTTTGGCTATAAGGTCAATGGTCAAGGTCAATAGTATATGTAACGATGGGACAAAGGTCACCACGGTGAACAAACAATTTGTGACAGAACGGTGATGTAACATCGTGCCTGCTGAGTACCATCAATATAAAATAAAATGGAATGTTTTGGACAAGCCTACTTTGCCCAATTGCAAAAAAAAAAAAAAAATACATAGGCATTCCGGCATAAAGAACATAATCGAGATCAGACGAACTAGTATTGCAAGATTGACAGGCATGGCAAAACAGGCACGAGGCAGTGAACATCAAAACAGAGGCGACCTTTCAAAAACATTTTGACTTTGACGGGAGACATTTACCAGGGCTACTGGAGCTGTAGCCATTTATCTCTCAAAGACATAAAGAGTCAGGGATTAATGCAGAGGCATTTGTCTGAGTTTGAAGTTTTAAAAGGTTAATGGATCTGCGGCACTGGGAATGCCAAAAGTCTCATAGTACCAATATTCCAAACCGACAGTTCATACTCAAATGACGGCGACCAGTGAGTTAGAATTGTATCCGGTTGTTTACTCAGATGAATCAATTTTCTTGTAAACTGCAATAAAAAGTTAACACAAAGCTGACATTTTACAAATTATACAAAGATACATAAACGTATTTATGCAATAAATTGAACAATTTGAAAGTTTAAACAATTTTGGCCTATATGCAATAACTAATGGAAATGCCGTCGGTTCTTCAATTTTCTTCTTTTTCCAATTAAAAGTCAGTTAAATTTATTTAAAAGAGAAAAAAAAAAACCAGCAAAGAAATATATCGATTTTCTTTGAGATTCTTCCCCATGCAACGATGCATCATTAATAAGTTCACAGAGGATACATGTAATGAATTACCGGCCCCATTAACTACCAAAGACCTTAACACAGGCTATTACAGCGACAAAACCTATTATAACTAATTTATATTTAGTGCCCAACTTCGCAATATAAGTTTATTTGATTCATCGCTTTGATGCTATCGCAGACTCATTATAGTGGATGGATGCACATAGAAGACCTAAGTATCCCGACACTGAGAGAAGTACATTTACAGGTAGAATACCTCTGTCACCACTTCATTAAAACACTCAAAGAAATGTACAGTACCACAAATTTTATCCACATTTGTGACCCTGCTGTCAAATTGAAACAAAAGGTAATTATAAACTACACACACAATTTCAATATGTTTCGTGACAGGTAAAACAATGAACAACTCCCTCCCACGCAATATTTATCTTGTTACTGCTGCGGGAAAAACCACGATGGCTCCAAATGAGATGGGCTCGGAATACAAACCCCATGAGCACGTTTAAAATCTTAATGTCACATTAATTTTGAAAATCGAACACGTGATTTGTTTGAAACCATTTAAGCATTCTTTACGTTGGCATTCTCAATAAAATCATTGCAGCCAGCGGTTTTTGTAAAAATGAATTTTATGCTTTGGTTGCAAGGAAATTGAAGATATGTAAAATCTAAATGGAACAGGAACGAAATTAAATTAATCTACCATTAGTTGATTTTCCCAACATTATTATTTGACTGATGTATATAAAGTTATTTTGCTGGTCATGCACGCATGATTGTGATTTTAAAGCAATGAATTAAATGGGATCCCTCTGTCGTTTAATTAGTTGCAGTGGCTGAATTTCCGTTGTTAAGCACTCTCTTGGATTATATAAGTCGGAGGTCAATAAAATTGTACATATATTCCTTTGTTATGTCGAGTTTTTGTTACCACGCATGCACAAGGTGTGTATAAATTTAAGACTTGTTTGAAACACGGATTGCATTCGGAACACTGTATACGCTTTCTACGATGTTTGAAATCGACTAGGCTGAAGCTAGCAGCCACTAACAACCAATAAGGTATATCATCAAAGTACTGAGAGTACTTTATCATCAGCATAATTTAATTAATATCTAGATACTAAAATCGCCAGATCGTAAACTTGATCTTTCTTCTAGGTTACTTGGTTAGCGGAATACCACATAGTTGGTCATAGGAGACTGAAATAAAGTGTGAGAAAAATGAGCCACTCTATAAGATCTCGCCTAGACTGTCAATTGATTTGACATAAGAATCCTACTGAGAATACATTCAATTATGAGGAGAAAAAATATCTCCTTGGTGTCACCTTAAACAAAAGGGAAATTGGAGTGATATCGATGCAAAGCATTGAGACTTGAATGCTTGATCGATAAAAGTAATCATTTCTTTGTAAATGGGTCACACTCCAAAATGATGACGACGAAAAAAGTGTTTCACGAGCCATTTTTTTAATGAACTATGGTTTTTTTTCCTATCCGCTACCATAAATTGTCATAAATTGTTTGATACTACACTGTGTCGGGTAGTTATACTAGTATTTATGGTTGATTAATTAAAGATCTGGTAAAAAATAACAAACCCCCTTAATTTGTTGATAATACCCGGAGATAACATTATAAAAACGTGGCGACCTGACCTCATAAAAGTTCAAGGCCATGCCACTTTCTCCCGGTGACTTGAATACGTGATGATCAGCAGTAACTAATGCTTGGCTATTTGCGGTGTGAGCCATGTCTTATGAATGAGAACATTCGAACATCGCAAAACGTTGACTTGTACAGAATTATAATACAGCCATCGAACGATTGATCATTTGTGTCTGGACACATCAAAATGTCTTAAGCTTATATAGAAAGTTTTGGCACAGTGAAGATCTCTTCACCTTATTCAAACAAATTAAACCCAAAAGCATAACTTAATTTACAGATTTTTAGGACGAAATTGGCACTCGTTAAAGTTATTCAAATTAAATGTTTGATTACTTTAAGTAAGAAATGAAGTAGTTATAGTATATGAACCATCAAATCGTTTTGGTAAACACATTCTAAACAAGTTTCAAGTATAAAAAGTTTTTACTGCTTAACAAATGTACAATGGGTTCTTAGAGTAGACAATGCCATAAAAATGCCATGAACCCTCATTTCATGTTTCAAGAAATGTATCAGCAAATGAGCAGGCAACAAGACAGTGACACAAAACAGTAATCACTTAATCACTTCTCAGAGCCCTAAGTAAAAGTGGTGAATTTAACAATTAATTAATTATTGGTTAATATAGAAGCAAATAAGGGCAATGTGTTTGAGGGCCGCCACATACAGCCCCCAAATGGAGTAAGAACAGACGCTTATTTGAACAAAAAGACATTTTTCGGTGTCCAGTAAAGAGAAAAAAGATAAATAAAGGATTTTTAACAACTTCAACGTCTTAGAGTGATTAAATTGTACAATTTTATAGTTAACTACCCGATAAGTGGAAAAAAATATAAAATTTAATGAAGATGTATCATTTAAATTCATTTTGATTGTTTTAGAGAGAGAGAGAGAGAGAGAGAGAGAGAGAGAGAGAGAGAGAGTATTCACTTTCTACGCAGTACACAACAAACTCAATAAAATGTAGTAATTCATGGTTATTTTAAAATTTTCGTTTTATTACATATGTGATAAAAGTCTAACCCAGCAGAAAATCGTGTAACAATTTTAAATCTTTTGATTAAATTATAACACATATATCCGATATCAGGTCAGCAATAATGCAACTGGATTCCAAATTGTGTGAATATATGAAATAATGATTGCTTTACGCATTAACTTTAATCTATCTTATATATTCAATAGTATACAAAACCTTCACTTCATTCGTTTGTAACGAATTATGAAACATGGGCTTTTTTCCACCTCAAATCTAAAAAGGAGATTTGAAATATGATCGTTGACCTTTTATAATTGTAATTAATCGAATTTTCATTTTAGATTAAAACATTGCCTTTAGATTTATTTATATCTTAAATACGTATAACTCTCGATAAAAATGAATTTTCAGGGTGCTGGTTTTCTGAGTATTTTTATCTAAAATTCGCCCATAGGGCAAACACAGGGCGAATATAAAACGAGTGCGAAAATTTCAGTGCATACAGTATACATTATATCAATAATGGACGGTTTGTCGGAATATTAAAGAGACAGTAAGCTGAAAACACATGTGTGAATTACTTCAGATTTACCTATTGTATCGCCTAATCCTAAACCCTAACCTAAAACTTAACCCTAACCCTAACCTCAAACTTAACCCTAACCCAAACCTTACCTATTTTGTAACCAATGTTACCAGTAACCATTGTAACCTGTCACAAAGTCCAAAATACGTATTGAAAGTCTCTTGGACGAAGTATTTCAATGCATATTACCAGAAGCAAATATTGAGATCAAAAATGGTAACCGCACAAATCTATTTGTTTAAATGATTTAGCAGAGAATAACATTCAATGTTAAGTAAACATTTACCGGGATGGGGGTTGGGGGATAGCATGCAACAAAATTCCTCCGGGGGAGGTGAAAGGGGAGACTGATAACACGACAAGCGATGGGTGTGTTATTATAGTGGACAGTCTATTAGTCTACCATACCACACGGGATTTTTTTAAACTGTTGTTCACGCAAGACTTGGATGCGCATTTGATTTAGTAGTACAGTTTCCAAATCAACATGTATTCGGTAACGCATGATAGAAAAGTTGTTGAGCGAGGCGTTAATTATTCATTGAAGTGGTAGATTTAGAAAGTTTGGAAATTGCGAGCGTCGTAATTGACAGTAAAACGGATTGCATATGAGGTACCGGCTTCTCTTCTTTCTATTAAATTTCAAATATCAATAAAATCAGGTTCCAGTTTAATTCCTGGAAAATTTAATGACTTGTCGGTATCTTTCAGTCGTTTGTATGAGAATGCACAACGATCATGGCAAGCTTGGAGCTTTGCAAATGACCCCCATGCATTCTTCCTATTAATTGATATCCCATGCATAATGTAACATGTTAGTAAAATGAAGCACTCGTGTTGCAAGACTTGTTACTGTGAACAGTCTGATACACGTCTCATAATAATAGAGTATGTATGGTATACGGCTTCTTGTCATGGAACCAGAGGGTGAACACTGATCATTTGAATTAAAATGGAAGGACCACATAGGTGTTCTGCAGTCCATGGCAGTAGAACTCATTGGGCATGTTACTTTATTTCCGCACAATCTCTCTGAAACAAACTAATATTTTATCTACCAACGATGATCAGTAATATGAGAAAACAATGAAATGTTTGTGTTTTATATCCAGTTTACAAAACTTAATCTTGTATAGCTAATTGATTTTGTCGTTTCTATTTTAATCGATTTTTTAAGTTCTGCTTAAAAAGAAAATTATTGAAAAAGCCGGGAAACGTTTATTTCATTCACACATGGATTGATGTGCATTGCATTCACATTTTCTCCCTCTCATTAGATTCTATGTGGAGCCTTTCATCTATTCTCTTTTCATTTACGTTGATCTGCGCGATTGATTTTTGATACATTTTTTTTTTTGCGTCGACAAAAGAAAGCTTAACCAGAATAAAAGAACCACAGAATAGATGTACGTTCACAAATTCACACACTGCACAGATAATGACTCTTACTTCTCTTTCAGTGACTTTTGTTAAAAACAGAGGCAGAAGACGCGATCTCGTAGCCGCCAAATACCTGAAATATTGAGCGATTGGACAGGTTACTGTTGTAGCGTTCTTCAGCTTATATCTTCTCCTAACAGACTCCACGAATCCTCAGTCTCTCTGGACACTCGAACATTGAACAGGCATCATGACTTCTTCCCTCCTTGTCCTCTGTTTCTGCCAATGTTTACTCTCCGGTAAGTTTCTTTGAAGCATTTTCTTAAAATTACGTCGTAGTTTTTCTTAGTTTTTTTCCCAATACATTATTCGTAATTCTTTTTTAAAGATACATTTCTTTTTAAGCTCCAAGATTAGTTAAAAAATTTTATTTTTTAAAATATTCTATCATATGCAAACTTGTTTATTCTATTATGACCAGAAAAATTTAATTGAAACAATTTTTATTTTTGTTTTCTGAGCTTTTGCATTTATTGCCAACGTATACTCTCGAATGTTTTTTTTTTATTGATACATATCTAAATTGTGCAATACAAGAGCAAAGTAAATAATTATGAAAATACAAACTTAAGCTAGATATAATGCAAAATTGATGAAGTATCGTGAAATATGGGGACTTTTTTGTTGTAACGGAACCGTAATAATGGAAAAACATGCGCGATTATTCTTAATTATTTAGACATATACATTTGCGGGGTTGATTGATTCATTTGGATAAGATTAATGTGGAATAATCAATGCTATATAGAAGAACATGCTTCAGAGACAAAGATACCAGTACTAATTTGTACCGAGGCATCTATTCGCTTTTTGGACTGTGAAACCTACTTGTATGAACCAGTGAAATATAGTCAATTTTGTTTTGTTTCTTTTACAAAGAAACTGCATAGTACATCGTTTTCACTTGCTTTATGTGCCATGAATGTTCCTTCATTGTTGGTCTATTCTTGAGAAACTCGCAAATCTTAAATATAAGAATTTTAAAAAATCTTGAATAGACATTAGAATTCAAACATCAATGCATGAAGGTCCGTAAAGATGTATCTTAGCTGCAAAACTAGAGACACAACTAAAGACACAACTATTCGTGCGCATATATATATATATATATATATATATATATATATATATATATATATATATATATATATATATATATATCTGTGTGTGTGTGTGTGTGTGTGTGTGTGTGTGTTTCTGCTTTACAATAACCAGTTACAATTCTGAAGGCGACAAATGTGAAACTTTTCAATTATTGAAAAAGTAAACACGATAGTATTATAAGAGCTGATAATATCTTGTTGTAATGACAGGTGGTCAGGGATATGTTGAGTGCTATATTGATTTGTGGTTGTCGTAATAAGTGAGCTAGATTCGTATGGTGATGTGGCAGTAGAGGAATTTGTATGTAGATATCTGTACAGCCATCAGGATCCATTGATTCATTAATGAAACCGGTATTACAAATTAGGGAATTAATCACACTGAATAAACATGCTTGATATATGGTGTATCGTCCTAAGGTAACGATATATATCTGTATATTCAAGTCGATAAAATTGTCAATTTCGACATTATGGTGACTCGCCAAAATAAAGTATTATGTAGATCTGGAATCACTATATGAGAGAAGAAATAAAAGCAACTGTTATGAAAACAGAATAGATTCCAAATCAATTCCATTATTTTTTTTTAATTATTTTGATTAAGGATGAAAAAATTTATGAATTTCTTGTTGCTGATTATAATCGATCACGCTTCGGTTTCCAACGTGTTTTGTGTTGACATTTCCAGATTGAATTTTATCTCAGATAACCATAATCAATGCGTTAAAAACGTGCTTAGTTCCTTTTGGGATCTGCTGGTTTTCGAATCAGGAGGAAATGGTTGTATAAAGCAATATTTCTCTCTATAAGTACAAGTACAGGACTGCAATTGCTCGATTTTATGTACTTTAGACAACTTAGTATCAGTTTAAATCTCACACCGCTGGTTCTATGTTAGTTTCAGTAAAAGAGAAAAAAAGCCGTGCGATCTAAAGGAGGCTTAATGACCTTGGTTAATTTTAAACTTTTTGTATTTTCTTTAGAAGGAGAGATTTGAATAAAGATAGAGGAAAATATTCAATTAATGTTAGAAAATTTTCTAAATAAAATACTCAGTAATAGTTTATGACTTTAAAAAATCATATCTAAAATGTTAAGGTAAACCTGATTAATAGTCCAGCATTCTTAAATTGTTGTAGTGCCTTGCATTAAGCATGACAAAGGAGGTCATTGGTTAGAATACAACAGAGCGCCACCTGCTTCTTGCAAAAAAAAGTAAAAATTATAAAAATCCCGTCATTGTCATAGGATATGCTAAATTCGGAGGAAAAAATAACATATTTGAAATTCATATGGATGAGATCTGTACCAAATTCAAAGTAAATTCTTATTCATTTTTGAGAATTTCTCCCCCGGGAAAAATACAGATTCAATATGTTACCAAAAATAGGCTTTTGACTCCTATTTTTTAGCCCAATTTTTTTTCGATCGTTTGGGACCAACATCAATTTTGTGATCCCTTTAGGTTTCCATATTCAAATTTTCTAGCATACGATTTCAAAACTTAAAACATCGCCTTTATTGCTATGGCTTTGTTAGATGTTTTCTTGTAGAACCCTTTCATATCCACGCGATTTTTACAACAACCAATCGCTTTTCAGAATAGCGACTATGTGTTTTGTGTGAAAAACATGAATGGACTTTTTTCCTCTTCATCAAAATGCTTTTTTCAGCATATGAGTCGCTTAATATTCAGTACTGTTTTTCATATTAACCTTGAAATCTTTTCCCTATTTAGAATAAAATGTTAATATTGTTTACCCATATCACACCTTTACAGTTTTCCGATATTGCAAATTTTATATATTACTATAATTCATTTTTTTCTCGAAAAAAAAAATCCAATAGCGATTCCAATAGCATTATAAAGCCTTGTGTTCGTCATTAACACTATAGAATTGTGTTATTCTTTGATGGTATTATAATTCCCCAGGGGTGCTAACGCTGCTTGTTCAATATTTGTCTATAAATATCAAAATCTAGTCTTTAGCCAATTGAGACCTTGATTTGTGTTTGATATTCAATAATGATAATCTTTTATTATAATACACCAATCTGTATTCGTTTTCCTGCAAAATCACTGATTAATGTTTTTTTGCTGTCGACAATAAAGTTATCAAAAGATTTTGTAGGTTTTTATGAATTAGAAAGAATGATATAAAACAAAAATTGTTATAAACTCTTTAATTCGACTGAAACTTATTAAAATATAACTTTTTTTCTACAAAAACGGCAAATAGAAACATTTGCAATGCACATATCACTATCAATTCATTGAAAATTTCTAAGTATCTTTAATAGAGAGGTGTTTCAGATATAAATTGTTTCAAAATAAACCTGCGTAAAAATTTTTTTTAGTTACACACAAAAATGTTTTATTTCTAGATACGAGAAAAAGTAAAAGCACAAAAAAAATAAAACGCCATAAATTGTATACGTAAACACAACACCATGGTGGTCCGTTGTGCCGTTTGTAAGGCCCCGCTGAGCCTGTGAAAAGAAGCGTATAGTACAGATGTTGGCACGTGCCGCGTGTTCGGTCGGTGTTAGTACAATACTTGACGTCATCATGGTGCGTAAACTCAATGACAACTAAAAGGCACTGAGAACTCTACAATATTCACAGCTTTTTTACGTATTTGGTGATAACTCTTAGGTCTAGTATAATATACATGTAATCTATGTCACACCAAGGTGACCAAATGGACAACTCGTTCTCTGTTGCGAACCAAGGTCGACCCACGTGATCGACATCACTTGGGTATGGTGGTCGCCCGCGTGGACACGTGGGTTTTCTCCGGGTACTGCGGCTTCTTTTCACACGAATGGTTGTCTCTTGCTAACACCCGTGCCAAAGCGAGATAAAGTTCAGTTTTTCAACACGTCTTAAAAACGTTTGGCCTGAAATAAACAGGAATTTTCTGTAGTTATATACACCCGCGCAATGTACCCACATTGTATGAACGAAGTTTGTTTAAAATTTTGATTACATATGATGCTATGCTAGGACTTATATTTTTCAAATTGTTATTTTACGTTGTGATAATTCTCATATTGATGAATTCAATTAAAGTATAGAAAAAAACCGCATGCCGAGGCAATAATTTATTTGGTTGATTTAATCGAACAATTTAGAAAACGTGTACCCTAATAAAAGTTCAGAGCTTATACCTGTTTTGCACATTTTACCAAGTATAGACTAATAAATATCTGTTTTTGTTTTCTGGGCTGTACGATTTCAATGACATATAATTAATGAGCCACGTTGTGTATCGATCTTTTGAGTACATGTTCTTATTACGGTATGCAGTTGATATTGAGAGGTTAAGAACCGTTTCCAGAGCAAAGAAGGTTCAACCTGCCGCCAAATGGCATGATACTGTCAACCAAATAACAGGAAAAGATACATTACTGTTTATTAATGCATTTAATATGATATGGCAGGGTGTTGATTATATTCTTTTTTTAATATTTGATTAGTTATCGGGATGAGATAACTGTTCGGCTAATGACCGACTGAATCCCATGTGAACAACAGACAGATGTGTGAATGTTTGCTGAAAGCTATTTCAAACTGCCGTTCATCTATAAGTAATGGATAAAGATACACACGACGTATTTGAGATACATCTATGTTTCATTGTGGGCGGTGTATGTGGATGTTTTCTCCAAATAATTAAACTGATGAGGCTGAATTTCTGCTAAAATATTTACGTAATTTCATTCTTTTTTTTTTCGCACCGTGGTCGCAGAGTTGAAATTTGAGCTTTCCGTATTTAAACAAAATGTACATATCAGCTGTAATTCACTTTTTATCTGGGAGATGCTAAATTCGCGCTACTTTCCGAGGCAAACCACTTACCTGTATTAGTTTAGAGGGTTACTCATACGAAAATTAAACGATTTAAATTATCTTCCGATCGGCGACTGGCGAAGAGATTCCTCGAGATGAGTATTTACAGTATTAACAATTCTTTTTTGCTGATACTGAACTTGAATGTGTGTCCAGCTACAAATACCTAGGGATCTCATTTTGCGCCTCTGGTTCATTCTCTCTTGCACAAAAACAACTGTACCAAAAAGGCTCTATTCAAACTCAAGAAAGACATAATCTCATTAAATCCTGATGTCAAAACTATTATTCATATATTTGACCACACCATCAAACCAATACTGCTGTATTCTTCTGAAATTTGGGGTTGTTTTAATCCATTTACAAAGAAAGCTCATTCCTCTAATTGTTCCATAGAAAGAATCTATTCAAATTTACTGTGTGAGACACTCCATCTTAAATTTTGCAAATCAATTTTAGGATTACAAAAATCCACAACAAATTTTGCAGTATTGTCCGAACTGGGAAGATTTCCTGTGCACTTTGACAAACTAAGAAGCATGCTAAGTTACTGGCACAGACTTGAAAATCTTGGTCAATTATTTTCCTTACTATATAATGCCTATTTGGAATCAAATTTACTTTTTCAACAAAACACATCCTCATGGTATGGGTCCATTAACTTTTTTCTCCTTAATATCATTGGAATTAAAGATCTGCCTTCTGTCAAACCATACAAATTAAAAATTACACTTAAAAACTGTTTACTTAAACACTATATCAAAGAATGGCATTTTCAACTTGGAGTAAACTCTGATAAAAAGCTAAGGAGCTACTGCACCTTTAAACAAAACTTTTGCTTTGAGAATTATTTAAGATCAATAAAAAACTTTGAAGATAGAAGAAATTTTATTCGTTTTCGTATATCAGCTCATAGACTTCAAATTGAAACAGGGCGATATCAAAACATTCCCAAAAATGAAAGGTTTTGTCTTAGATGCAACAATAATTTAGTTGATGATGAGAAACATTTTTTATTCATATATAGTCATGTTCAGGAGGAAAGAGTTATTTTATATAAGTTGGTAGAGAAATATTGTAAGCACTTTGATACAATGGACACTGATGAAAAGCTCATATGGCTAATGACCATTGAAAACATTGACATTCTTACTCAAATATGTAAGATGATTCAGGACAATGGAATATGATTTTAACAAGTATATCTTATAGCATTTTATTCAACTTATGTTTATCATTTTACACTCACAAGCTGTGTTGACTGCATAGGGTACAAGACTGATTGTCAAGTTGCCAACACTGCACTGACTGTTCAATAGGCATTGTCCCTTGGTGTCCCTTGTAGTCAAGACAACACGTCAAAAACTTTTGCTTCTTTAAGCTGGCCTGAGTGCTTAGGGTACAAGACCGCACAGATATGGCTCTGACGAAATGCATAGCCATATGCTGCAATAGGCATTGTCCCTTGGTGCCCTATGTGGTCAGGTCAACAAAATTGCAGTTTTCACTCCGCTATATAAAATACTATCCTTCCACTAACTGTCCTACCTCAAAAATATATCACAAATGCATAATTATATAATATGTCTACATACAATTGTATATAGAATACAAATACATATGTGGGCCTGTATATGATGTGTTTGTATCAATAATAACACATTGCTTTGAGGGATTGTGGACTTGCAAATAAATGTATACCCCTGCATATGTGTATGTCAACTTGATGTGTGTTATATCAAATGTACATCCCATTGTAACTTACTATGCTTACTTAACAGTACAATATTTATATATTTCATCCATTATTTGTTATAATCATGTTGTTTTATTGTTATAATGCATTTGCCCCCGAGGGCCCTTGATTGGTGAATAAACATAGCTATGGCTATGTTTTCTTTCTTTCCATTTTAAAAAATTGTTTATTTTTTTTATTTTATTTATTTATTTTTTTGCATTTTGTTTATTTTCCATTTGTCTTCAACTAAAATTGATACCATTAGTCAACATTTGAACGTGAACAAGAGCAAACCATTTTGTACGTTTTGAAGGACAATATAAAAATACATGTATTATACCTGTCGAATTGAGACCTTTTTTTAAACTGCCAGTGGGCTCTTTAATGTGTTTGTAACGTTCAGATCAAATATCATACAGCTTAGAACAAACGAGTCACGATTAACGCCACATTACGAACGTAATGTCCACGCAGACTTAAAATCACACGGAAGCGAACAAACTACAATGAAGTGATTTTGTATAGTTGACGCTAAAGCTTAGCATATTTTCACACATATTTCATACTTTTTTGTTATAAATGATACATGTATGTTGAGCTGTAAAAACACCAATTTGTGCTGATTTGTGAGGAATAGAGAGTGGGCGGGTGAGTTGGTGATGATTCCATGTTAACTGTTGATTCATGTGAACTGTAGTAAAGATATTTTGCAAAGGAAACACAATTGTAAGGCGAAAAACAAAAAAACACCCACACCCGTACTTCTTAATAAAAGACTGTTGAATCATTAGTTGGCGATTGACTTAAAACGAACACATTATCCCCCTGAAAGTAACTTTCCTTTCATAAAGTGTCTCCGCAGCTCGCGGTACGTTTGGGCAGATCTAATCAAATTGGTATGCAGCGTAAGTGCTAGTTTTTAAGGTTCCCGCTGTAAGGAGAACAATGCAACGGGAGGAATAAGGAAATCGATGGCTCGCGCAGACCAGAGCTCGTCGTGGCTGCTATCCATATTTGCTGGTATGCGAATTTCGACAATCAATATTTTGACTCGGCTTTCTTTCTTATCGAGAATAACGCGGATTGTGAACATTTATAATGAATCTTGATATATGGAATTATGATTACTGAAGTGTAGTTATTAGATTAATGAATGAGAAGAATAATCATACCTTCCCACCACAGGCACCTGACGTTGTATATTTTTCCAATAATAAACAAATTTAATCCCCAACTATTATTACATAAGGTAGAGGTTATATTTGTTTATTATGAGAAAAGTATCTAACGTCAGGTGCCTGTGCTTCCCACAATTTTTTATATACTCTCAGTCCCTTTCCTTAAATATGGTCGTTTATCAACCTTAATATTAAAGTATATAAATATTGTAAGTTGTATATGTACTTTATTATAAACTATGGTTTTCGCTAATCTTTTTTAGAGTTTATGACACCCACTAATCCTAGGCATGCCCTAATCTTACTATTCATAAAACAGAACTTAAAAATTACTTAAATTAGATTGACAGTTTTTGTTGTTGAACTTTTGATATCATTGTGGAGAAATGAGAAAACACCCCAACCTGCAGTAAACTAAAGTTAATTTCTATTCATTTAAAAAATATATATATTTATCGTCTTTGAAAAACCTTCAATTTTGAACATTGCATCGGTTATTATTTTGCATGCTCACTTTCTCTTTGCACTCCTTTTGATTTTTTCAATGAATTTAAAAAAAATTACAAAACAACTTTACACCTCATTATTGTCGTCACAAACCAACAACCAAAATGTAGGATCCTTTGTCTCTGGACCGAGACTGTAAATGAAATCATCCACTCTCGCATCAAAATTGAAATATATCAATGAGGGTTTGTGTCATTGAAATTTATCTTTTAAAATTTAGATTTATTGTTTACCACTGGGATTCAACTGAATTTTGCAAGTATTTTGCGGTACTTCAGCGCCCTCTGGCGACACTTCAGCGCTCGTTTGTAACCAAATTTCCTGGCCTCACTTTCGGAGTTTTTCGTTTAATTTTTAGGTTTAATAAGTAAAAACTGTTCTCTCGTCGTAACAGTCTGACAATCAACATGCATTAAATGGGAAAATAAATATTAAGCCGGAAACCATTCCTATCTGAATAAGCCGGTTCTGTTGTAATGGCCGACGTCCAAGCCAAATGTCTTCCTTGGGAAATAATGCTTCGTTCTATTGCATATATCGCTACATTTACAGTACTTAAGGGTTCTATAATACACCAGCTATGGCTTCCCTGGAAGAATATTTTTCTATTGAACATTATCTATTTATTTCATCAGCGGGTGTTAATGTAATTAACCAAGACGAGCGGACACCCTTTTCTGGTATTGTTTACTCAGATGATTTCGAAGGTCATACTTTGTTTCATATTCCTTCCACATTTGGGGTGCTATTTATAAAATTAGCACGAACTGTTCTTATAAAAATATTGCACGGTATAGTTGCAAGTGAACAAATGAAAAAATAACAAATAAACAAACATATTAAACAATTGCATTTTTTATACCGACAGTTATTTTTAAAATCTACTGAAATCAATAAATATTACAACTAAAATTCCCTGTCGCTTTCGAACTCTGGAAAGGTGGATTACTAGTACTCTATATAATTAGTTAATCAGTTACTAGTAATCATTACTGTAATCAATACTATAATGTTTTACATAGTAAGTAAGTAAGTAAGTAAGTAAGTAATTTATTTTTATAGTGACATGTGTATTTACAGTACATTGTAAAAATTGACAAAAAGAAAAACTCGAAAAGGTCAACACCCGGCCCGTCGGGCCTATATGTCACTTTAAACACAATAATGTACAGAATACATAAAGAAAAGAACGCAATGCAAGATGGGAAAAAAAACCCAAAAGGACAAAAAAGCAAAAAATACATGTTCAAATACATAATACAACAAAAAAATCTTTAAGGAGTTTGGGGATATCAGTGGGTATAAGTATTATTTTTATATATTTGCTTACAACTCATTACTTAAATACAATTGATTGTCTTAGTAATTTTGGTATCTTAAAATTAAGTTTCATTTACGCACAAGTACAATTATCTTAAATAGATGTTCTTCAGTTGTGAACTTTATCTTGAAATATTATATTTTTGTGTCTTTCTGTGGACTTTGGATTATACACGTAACTCCTGGATGGAATTATATGAATCTAATTTACAAATCATCTGCTGTGCCATACTACGTCAAAACTTTAGATTTCCAACACACCTCATGACGTAATAATCTTGTATTAAAACATTAACGATTGTAACTTTGTAACAACGTTGTAGCTGCACCGTAGGACTCATTGCTATCTATGTCATCGACGGTGTACTAGCGCGTATTTACCGTCGTTATTTACCGTCGTTATATCTCAAGATGATGCAGTCAATGCCCGTTTATAATTATGCAAAAAAAACCGACGCATTTCGAGATCTTTTTGTGTGCAAGTGTTGGGACTTTATCATTTATTGCAGTATAAATCGATACTATTGTAAAAAAGGGAATAAATAACATATTAATACAATAAAAAGGCATATTTATGAACAATTTGTTTCTTATAGAAGTTCTTAATTAAAAAAGTTACAAAAAAAAAACTCAACTCAATTTCTGTGGCTCTGAAAGAAGGTCGTGGACTGAATGTCTATAAATCAAAATATTTCTGGCAGGGTAAGGAGTCGGTCAGTCGTTCGTTCCACGATAGATCAGCGTTAGAAACCGGGCATTCATATGTTCTCAAATCGCAAAAACTGTTTGGTATTGGGAAAGTAGTCTGTAGGCCATTCTTAGAGTCACGCGAGGTTTGGGGGATATAAGTCCATTCCAGGATGTAGTATTTTAAATATCAGTAGTTTTACATAAAATCTATGGAAGATTTATCATTTATTTATTATTTATGATAGATACATTCCACTAAAACAGCTCTTTTTAGGTTTAATGGTTTAAGGTCAAGATTGAAGAGTCCGATCGAGATATACTCAGTATTTACCTATCGTCTAAAAAAAAGTGTCGTGCTGTAAATTTTAGATTTACTCGGTGGCAGTAATTTTAAAATTTACAACAACAATCGACAACATGTAAATTTTTTATTATCTGCCATCAAGTAATTTCAAAATTATCACTATGACAACTTCATGTTCATGTCTACATGCAGTGGTACACATTGATAAAACTATTTTAAAATAACAGCAAATAGACATATAGAATTAGTTCCTTTTGATCATTTTAGACGTGGAACTCTTAAACGTTAAACCGTTCATTTTGATTAAGAATATCCTATCAATTGTCATTTTTGTCAGATAAAGATGTATACAGTTAAAAAGCACGTTTGATTAACATTATTTAAATAATTCACAAGAACGAGGTTCCTCCGAAGGTCACCTCTAAAAATACATTGCTAAAGGTGTTAAACAACGAAAATGTCATAAATTATTTATATATCTGTAGGGAGATGTTTCACAATCTAATTAAAGTGAGTACTCTCGTATATCTGAGAGGAAAAATTGATTCATTAAAATTGCTTTTCTAGAAAAACGAACTTCAATGAACTTAATGAACTTGTAGGCTTCTTTCATTTACTAAATTTTGACCTTAAAACAAACAACGCGAAAATGAAGTTGTTTTCTTTATTTAAAAAAAAAACCCCAACTTTCTAGACGCTCGTGGCAATTAGCATTTTCCCACTGTTTCATCATTATAAGACCAAATTATGAACAAAATATTTTTGACAACGCTAAAAACCATGTTGTTTTTTTTTTAAATAAATTCTATACTTTTTTTAGTTATAGCCGTTTGCCACATTTCATCATTAATTAAGAAAACATTACTGAAATTACAAGGACCGGCGATTTACTGTGTTTATTTTTTTTGATCGACATCAAATCAGAGAAGGCACATTCATTTTAATGAAATACAGGTATTCATTAATAGGATAATTAGTTCTGAAATCAACCTTCAATTTTAATCATAGATGTTAAGATTACATGTAGTTGGGGTTTCTTCTGTCAATCAGACTATAAGATCCTTTTAGATTAGAATTGTAATCTACATGACAAAAATGTAATTTCCTTCAGAGATAAATATTTTTTTAAAAGTATTACCATTTATTAATCGCTTTTAGTTGCTGAAAATAGCATAACACATCGATATCAAAACTAATTTCAATTTTGTGCATTTGTCACGATCAGATGGACTTTATAATTTTGAGAGGAAGTACTTTTCTATCTCGTGTGGTTGGTTTCACAGCTGCAGCAAAATATAGAAACATTACTCATTCTACATAGCATGCAAGAGACAGACTTAGTTTGAACTAATTTTGATGCCAAATCGTTCTGGCAAAGTTAAAATTCGGACAAATTGATGTCAGCCAAACACAGCAGGCCTTTAAAAATGTCGGGTTGCATTTTGTTGGGCTTGTTCCGACTAGATCCAGACGAATACTTAGCTATACCAACAATTTCTACTATCTGCAATGAGCCTTCTGTGTCAAAAACATGGTCCACCAGCCAAGATGTGCTTTTAATGACTTCTTACAAGACTTATAGATTATACATATTACACAATTTTCCGAAAACAACCATAATTCCCCAAAATTCAGCTAATAAGCTGACCTAAGCTTCGTGGTTTGTTTTACAATTCAGGGTTGTCATCGTACAAAGTTAATAAACACTAATATTAAAGACTGTGGTCTGAAATTCCTTGCTGTGGTGTCATCTGATTGGTAATTTTCAAGATTTATTTCATCCAATTTCTTCCTTGTAATCCGATTTTTTTGAAATCCTATTGCCTTTTTCCAACTTTACGGTGTTTGGCAGAAAATAATTAAGAAGTTATGTAGGGCAACGCTCTATAAGATGCCAACTATCAATATTGGAAGTCGTAAAGTCTCTACCACACCATGAAGGTTTTTTCACATAGAATAGAATAGAATTTAAGCCCATTATTTACTATTTTACCCGCATTTCGAGAATGTTTCGATCATACAAAGATATTAATAAATGTTGGTAAAAAAAAAAGTTGCTGTATGTACCGATACATATATATTCAGCAAGCGGGGTCGCTTACCTCATTGTTCTTATTATGGCAACAGACATGAAGTGCCTCATATGAATTACAAAAAGTTTACAAGAAAATGACGCAGATGATATCATTGCATATGATGTGCTTGAATTTGCAATGATATCATCTGCGTCATTTTCTTGTAAACTTTTTGTAATTCGAAATGGGTAACCATGTAGTATTTTAGTTAGCTTTTCTTCGACCCTAATTTCTTAGTCTTGTTCTTTTATTCCTAATGTTAAGCTTCTATATTGCATTCAATTGTATCTATTTTGGAGATTTAAAAAAAACGACAAAACAAAACTGTTTTCTAAATTGAAATTAAAAAGTTATAATTATCTTTAAAAACGCCTAGAATCAGGCATCCTTTAAACCTGTAACATTTTATCGGCATCACGCAAAAGAAAAGTTAAACTCATTAAGAAATCATTCGTTTCTCTGGGAGCGAAACACGATAATAGTGATCCTCCAGGTCGTTAGAATTTTATGGAGATTTGATGGCCAACAACTCGATATAAATTGAAAGAAAGGTCTTTCTGTCACTTAATGGACCACGTATTAGCAGATCCAGCGCGCAGGAAATGAACACTGGGCTATATCAATATCTCTTTAAGTTCCAATTCCGGAAGACAAGGCACGACGTGCAGGTCGTCCTCTGGTTACGTCATCAGAACATTGTCGACGTGTTCGGATTAAATTACTCGAATTGCTTGCAGGCAGCTTTTAATGAAATAGCAATGAAGTGATGTTCATTCTGGTGTCATCAAGAAATCAATCGAAAAACACTTGAAGCTCAAAAAATTCATTACGGCGTGCAAAATTCCTCTTCCTATTTCTCCACTTGTTTTCTGGGGGTTTTTTTACGATGAAAAATTTGTGAATAAGATCAACGGAATACTGAATTTATCCTCTTCAATGCTCTTTTTTAATGCACGATGTTACGCAATCAGATGCAATATATCCCTAAACTTGTTTAACATTTACCTCGGTAGAAAAACAAAAGTGTATGACATATTAATTTGTTGACATTTTGAATAATAGAATTACAAATATATAACCAACGGGAATGTTGGTATTGTGATAAACGATTACAATCGATTTCCATGCACTCACTTCTTGACAACAATTACAGTGTACAATGTACACAGACAGGTGATGCAACATTTTGATAAAAAAACAGAAACCAATACAATATTAATCTGCAGTCATTGTTGGGAAGGAATAGAAAGAGCATTCACACTTAAAAACCAATTCACACTTAAAACCAATTCAAAAAGTTAGAGATATATCAGTTCTCCAAATAGCTAGATATTTGATATTGTAGATTGTAGGTTATACAATTATAAGTAATATAAATCACAGTTATTAGTATTACAGTAAATATTGAAAGACAGCTAGATACCTGACGTAATGGAAAAAAAAATTTACTTTAACAAAATATAAACCCCCCTACGTAATATTAGGTAAGGGTTATATTTTTATTATGAGAAAAAAATAATTATATTGTCAGGTGCCTGTACATTGAAGATGTGAATTTTATGTTGTTTTTTCTTGTTTTTTTTTCAGTAATTACACTCGGAGCTCCTTTGGAGACTAAAGTTAATGGGAAGGTAACGACCGAGTATTTGTTTACACCTACAAATTTAGAGTGAGAAAAAAATTAAAATGGAAATTATCTATCTTTTCTGAACCTATAGAATTCTAAATTAAGAACAAATTTTGCATTACCAAATAAACTGTATACCATCCGGTGGTTTTCTATCAAAACAGTCTGCAGATGTTGAAGAAACAGACCTTTTGCACCTGAAGCCAACAATGGGCCGGTTCCTGGAAAACCCTGCACATTTTGAAAGTTACGAAAATTCGGTCACGATACCAAAGTCGTCTGTTGGTGAATACATTCGGAATGATGAAGAAAAAGAAGCAGAGAATGAAGAAAGTCTAAATGATTTACTGAAAACCGTTTTGATTACACTCCGAGACCACCCCGATATCATCATGGATATTCTTCAAGGTAACTGCACTGCTTTTTTATTGAATTATAAGTATATTCTTAATAATTTTCACGATGTAGCTAATCATAATGATTTATATATCAAACTATCGGCTGAAATATATTTATTTTATTTTTCCCCCGTTATTTAGAGGAAGAAAGGAAAAATAAAGATTTCCAGCGACCATCGGCGCAACTTAATTCGGTAAGTTTAGTATAAAGAGTTCGTTGCTATTAGAAACTCCGTTGAAAAACTATGATTGTAGACATAATTTTAGAGACCGAAACAAATCTGATATTATTTAACGATATTTTTCCATAATATAAAACAATTGTATCTTAGGAGCCAAAACGTATTCAAAAGAAAGGAGGCAACAGGTACAAAGCGATGGAATATTCAAGCGGTATGTTGTAAAAATATGTTTTTCTCTTTATTATTATTTTTTAAATTGAAAATCAGTTTCCATCCTGCATACGAAGTTTTAACGTGAAATGAATTTGTGATGCACTTTTAATTTTTCATTTAATTTCCTTTGGTGTCCATATTTTAATCATGAGTTATGCAACATAAATTCGTTTATTATGTAGAAGAATCAAATTCGTCTCAAGAGAGTCAAGAAAACTCGGATTCACGTGATGGGAGCTACTATAAAAATAAATATGACAAATCGTCAAAGTCTTCTGAAGAATCAGACAAGAACAAAGGCGTAAAGCTAGCTCAGTATTATAAACAGAAGTATGCAAATTCTAAAGGAGATGATAAATCAAGAAGTTCCTCGTCGTCATCATCGTCATCATCAGAGGAAACCAAGCACTCTGAGCTACCGTTGGACAAACGAGTACCAGAACAACCGGAAGAAACTATCGACATTACGTCACTTCCGGATGAAAGTGACATAGACTTGACGAAAATCATTTCAGAAGGAGGATTGGAAGATCTTCCTGAATATAAGGAGAAACTGAAATCCCAAAAACCAAGCAATCTTTTAACCTCAGATGTAAGTATAAGTTAAAAACATTTCTTATTTTCTTAATTTCTAAAACATCAAGAATATATATGTACACGTGTATCTGTAATGCTTATACTCTGACTCGTGCTGCTACATACTTTTAGATACATATTTAATTTAGATGAATAAATATCAATTAAAATCCCGATGTTATATTCACGTTAAATATCATGTCTGTGATTCTTGAATTTTTTTTTCTAATTTATAATCCTCACGGCTTTATTAAAGGGTATTGGGCAATCAAAAGCCTTAATTGCAAATTAAGAAGTAATTGATTATTTAGAATCAATCATTCGCTGCTTTTACTTATTACTCACTAGTGTGACAAATTTATCATTTCTGTCTCAGGGGACTGTCGTTCTTGGAAAAATTCCTAAATCCGGTAAACCTAATGGGAAAAGCGCTAAACCCAAAGCCGCTGCTTTAAAACCTGTCATTACCGAGGCAGATATGTCGAAGAGTAACATGGAGGATAACAGAGAATCCGGGAGTGAGCATAAAACCACAGCTAATGAGAAAACCGAGAAATCCGCCAGTCAACAAACTCCACAAGTCGGGTCTTAACAGTCCGAACATCTCCAAGGTCTGGCAATCAATAAGTCTTGTTCTTGGTCGCTCTAAGATAAATCCTCGGGGTTTTAGTGTCCAATTTCATTCGGAACTGACTAAACAATGATATTGAACCCACATCCATTTTCACACCCAAAGAACACTTTAAAGTTTGTTTTTTTTTTACGAAATATTTACGAATTATTTAGATTGACTCTGAGCAATCAATTTCGGAAAGAATCACGGTGATTCGTTTTCTATTTTTATCATTTTTTCAGATTAAATGAATAATACATATTATCTCTAACTATAATTGTAAAGATTGACAAAGATATATAATATGAGTATACATACCGATAGATTATTTTTTTCAGTTGATCTTAATGCATAAACACGTACACAATTACTTACATGTGACTTTACAATTTGTTTTAATTAATACATCTACATTCACAAATCAAAATTAATAGAAATTCAACATTTTCAACCTTTTTTTCGAACTCCATTTAAAGATTTCATTCTGACAATGTATTACATACACCAACACCAACTCTCTCCTTTCTATATGGGATTCTACAAAAACAGATAACGTTTAAAAAAGTTTCCATTGGTCTCAACTTCATTATTGTAAAAGTAAAAATTCATTAGAAAATATCTGATTCTTCTTTTAGATAATTATTACAAAATAATAAAACAAATTATTATGAATTTTTAGATGATATTGAATGCTCATGCATGTAATTATTTTTTTAATTTTCTGACTCAATATTTAACGGATTCAAACCACAGAAACAAATTAAAAGAGATTTTGTATTTGATATAATTTTTGTTCGACCGAGAAAAAATGAAGCCAATATTCGAAATAACCCAGACAATGTTGTTGAAGTGCATAATGAACTAGGTCAAATTAATTAAGGAGGCTGGATGGTCAACAATTAATCATCAGATCCGTCTTTAAATTTTAGAGATGACCTTTTTTGCAACATTCTATTTTTTAGTAAAGAAGAATTCCTTTATATTTTAACTTAAAATTTTGAATATTTATATATATATATATATATATATATATATATATATATATATATATATATATATATATATATATATATATATATATACACACACACAAAACTCTCCTTCTGAAGGAAATAAATAAAGTATAAAAAATGGTCAAAATATAAAACGTTTTCTAGTACTATTCGTCCTCGATCATTGAAATACACCTCGATTAATTAAACACTGAGATCGTGTTGTTGTGTTATACATTCTACTTCTGGACAAAAAACCTAATGTAATCGGATATACTATAGTACTTATTTACAAGTAATAATATTTTTGCGATGCACGATTCTAGTACTGCTATGTGATATCAAGACCAGAAATGCATTGTAATTTCATAACATGTCATATATCATATATACATGTATATTTTTTCAATATATTGGAGGAAGAAAACACAAGTAGGTGTTATATTGAGAAAAAAAGTTCTGTACTTAATTATATAGATGATCAACTTTC
Source organism: Magallana ariakensis (assembly GCA_020458035.1). Lineage (NCBI taxonomy): Eukaryota > Metazoa > Mollusca > Bivalvia > Ostreida > Ostreidae > Magallana > Magallana ariakensis. Next base: position 49,729,975 of record CM035816.1, read on the forward strand.
TACATTAATCAATAGGAAACATCGAAACTTGCTTCCAAAAAAAACGACGGGTGTCATATATTGATAACATTCCGTGGGAGTCAATCTGATTAAGGCTTTTCAAAGTACTTCGCAGTACAATAAGTACTCCCGAACTGTGGTCTTCTGAGTGGCATCAGTTCTTTGATACTAAAACTTCCCACTTCTTCTTGCAGACTGAGGAGGCGCTTTCTCTCCCATTGACACCTTTGAAGATCATCTATCGTCATTTGATAATGAAGAGTATTACAGTCCCATCAAATCGTCCCTTTTCTTTGAGGAGCTATAGAATGTAGATAAAAATTGAGTCGAACACGCATCTGTGATACTTCCGCTATTTTCTGTTCAGATAGTTATTTGTGTGATCGTTCTTGTATCAATTTAGAAGTGTACAACTTTGGACAATATGTCTTGATTTGACCTGTTACCTAGCTTTTGAGTAGTTTCCGGATGTCAATGTAACAATAGTGTCCAGTAGTTATATAGCTAGACTTGTTCATATGTACATGTATTTCACTCACATGTTACTTTATATTTACTGTCACTAAATAGTAACTCGTTTTGTTCATCTCTCGTACGTTGTGAAGACTTCCTGTGAAGACATGCATGTACAATCTTACTGAGTGCTTTAGAGGATCAAAGTAGAAACAAAGCATTCAGAAATTTCAATCTACTTTCCGTGCAAGCAGAATGTACAACGGCGAAATGATTTTTGTTGTTATCAATATTTCATCTTGTTATTGTTTTCTGATGACACTAAAAAGTCCTAAATGGAATTGTTGCTATTTCTTGTTATTGTGTAATAAACCATGTTTATGAGAAATCAATAAAAAAAAACCTGTTCGTTACCATTACATGACGGGCTTTTTTCCTCTCACGTATAAATTGATATTTTATGTACAAATCAACAGATATTTCAATGAAACAGCTATTCCACGGCAACGGCAATAATAACTATTTCTACAGATGCCATTTTTCCCATACTAGTATATAATAAAAACAAACATAAAGTAAAGATGACTTAATTATCGGACCCGTATTGAGATACAAATTAATCCTTTCTGCACTCGGAGAGTCTTTATTATCCAATGTAATTATAGAAACGTAGAGAACGCTATTGCAAAACCAGCATTAAATTCAAAGAGCAAAGCTGTTTAATCGACATTTGAATACATTTATCGTTGAAATAACATCCACGATACAAAAGCTAACATTCCTACGGAAGCTTTTTAAAAATTGTTTTTATAGATTAATTACACCGTCCTTTTTTATTTAGCTTTTTGAAATTATTTTTATTGATTAATTACACTGTCCTTTTTAATTTAACTTTTTGAAATTATTTTTATTGATTAATTAAACTGTCCTTTTTAATTTTCCAAAATTGGATTTCATGTTTTGTTGATAGTTTTTTACGGTATTTCTTACTATTGCCATATGTAACTTTCCACGTCAAACTTCAAATTTTATGTTTGTTCCTTATATTTAGCGAACATAATGCCGAAAAATAAAAAACAACGCCTCAAGCATGCGAAACATAGCTCAAATTCAGCATCCTGCCATGTTTATAAATATCACAAGATGCATCATCTATCCAAGTTTGGTGAAGATATGACCAGTAATAATTTAGATATTTTCATCAAAGGGCACCTGCTCCAAATACCTGCACCTGTAACCTGTTCTATAAACCTACTCCAGCATCTAAAAGGCTCAGATTCATCATCTGGATTGTTTATTAACATCTACATGATATTCTCTTCTGTATTGTTAAAAGAGGTTCGATTGCATTCATACAGCTACAGATGACAAAACCGAATCATGAACGATCTAACCATGTCGGCGAATGTTTAACTATATATATATAATGCTTTCTTTTTTTCTTGACGGAATGAAGGTAGCGTGCATTGGGTTTGCAGAAAAAAAATAACCTGCATCGACGGGTTATATTAATTTATTAGCATTTTACTGTTTATTCAATTGCTCATATAAAATGAGTAGAAGTACAGTACATGTCGGTGAGTTGTTATTGTCGGTCAGCACGTTATACAGAGGGAACGGCCAATGCTTCAAAATATTGGAATTTATACTAGGGAAATTTGATCGCGATAATCCACACATGTAAAATCAACCTAAAACTATTAAAAAAAATATCGATGAACAATGTCATTATTATCTCTTATAGGTATTTGAATTAAAGCTGATATCTATATAGCTAAACTGAGTAAAAGTTTGCAAATTATCCTTTCTTTTATTTATGCACAAAATGTTTTAAAAGGCGCTAAACTGATGCCGTTTCAGTAAACTTGTAGGACTTCCCACCCCATACCTCTCCAAACTATATGAATTCAGTTGTTTTTTTTAATCAAACAATGACATTTTGGTTTTATCTCAGGTGTTGATATCATTGATATCACAAAATTGAGCAACATGTAACCAAGGCCAATCTCCATATTCAACAATGCCAAATAACAGAATGTTGAAACAAGATTGCTCAGGGTATTCCTCCAATCATCAAGAAAACTTATCAACATATTTTTTCAAGTTTTATTTCAGACCTTCAATTAACATGTATAGGTATGTGGTAAGTACTATTCATAAATATTGCACATCAAAGCATATACAACAATTCATCATCTATAAACATTTAGAAGCACCTCTCTCTCTCTCTCTCTCTCTCTCTCTCTCTCTCCACCCACACACAATATCCACTGAAGTATAAATCAAGAAAATTACAGTAGTAATGAATGACTGTTCAATAAGATCATTTTCAACTTAATGTAAATATCTCTCTGTAATTTGGTATAAAATCATGGTTCAAGTGATAATCATCTCCCAAAAGAAATCTTAACTGCAAAATGTGGAATTGCTTACTATTTCAAATCGCACTGTGAGTTAAAAATTGACAAATCTGTTTAATTCTATTATAAACCTATCCCTTTGAGAGTTGTCTGTCAGATCAGCAGAGTTATCTGCCTTAACTAATGTTATTTCATGCTTCTGACACTCAGGTGTAATTACTTTTCACTTCAACTGGGGTATAAAAACATATAAAATCATGAACGGTCCAACAATGAATTTTGTTGCTGAATATTTTCTTCAAGTTGTACAAAGCTCTGAGAAAGCATATTAGAAATTCAAGCTACCAGTAAATCAAGATCAGAACATGCACATACAGCATCTAATGTACACACAATAAAATCGTCCCATATTTATTCATTTTAAAAAAAATGATAGAAATTGTCTTTCTTGATGACTCAAAGCATCCAAGGTTTTCTGTTGTTTTTCCCTCATTTCAACATCATAGCTATCTTTGACGTCTTGTAATCTGTTCTCAGCTGAATAAAAGCTTGTAAAACGGACTTGTCTAATCCAGTCTGTAGAATAAAATATTAATTATATAAGTACCGGTAAAATCAGTGACATTAATGAAAGTTTTGTGTCATCCATAAAGATTATGCACATTGCTTACTGTTATTATCAAATGTACATGAATAGCCAAACTTAATACACCACAAGATCACTATACTCTGTCCCGAATTTTTGCTTCCTCCACTTTTTGCTTGATATTTCAATAATCATAAATACCTTTGTGCTCAAACTACGTTCATCCACTAATATGAAAAATGTCCAGATTATCTGTTTTGAAACGCCCCCTCTACCGCTTTAGGTTTCAATACACATCCCAAAATAGAAAGTCAACGGGAATTTTGCAATGCATCAGTCATGATTAAGCCCGGATGATAACATTGAAAAATTGTGTGAGGTGTCTCGAGTACTTCCGAATGGAGAAAAGATGTAATCATTTCCCATTATAAATCTCCGTAAGAAATTTGTTTTCGTTCCTGTGAACTTTTATGAGTGAAAAATGATGATTTGTCAATAAAGATATCTTGGATATTTTCCCTTTTTATTGATTTCAACAGCATTTCTTTCACAGGTATGTGTAGTTTTATTAAAAATCATCAAAAAGTGATTGAAGCAATAAGTTGGGACAGACTATAGAAGGGAAACAACTCTTCTTCCCAGACAAGCATCAATAAAGGTAAGAAAACCTGTTAATTTTTTTTTTTTTTTTTTGGGGGGGGGGGGGGTTTGGGGTATGGGGGTTCAATGTTGATTTATTGTACACTGCACAACAATGATTTTATATAAATAGTGCCTGTTTGGGAGGGTAACCGTTGAAATTGACACCCCGAGAAAACCATTGTCAACCGACGCCGAAATTGACATCCCAAGAAAACCATTGTCAACCGACGCAAAGCAGAGGTTGACAATGGTTTTCGAGGGGTGTCAATTTCAATGGTTACCCTTCCAAACAGGCACTATTTATTTTATTATACTGAATGTCTTAATTTTAGAGAAAATTTTACTGCTTTTATATAGAAATGGCGTGAATTTAACGGCGAACCGTACGCGCATAATTTACGTGCATGTAACAATTCGTTCTATCGGCCCGTTGCCAAGCGTGTTGCCAACACTGAGGGTAGGAGAACGGATTGTCAACTGCGTCTAAACCAATCAGATTTCAGTATTTAACATGAAAGTATAATTATATTTAATGGTTTATTTTTAGTTGTGTGGGAAGTCAAATTTTTAAGATCCTGGTGACAAGCAGATGACAATTTATAAACAAGATGCACATTTTTGTAGGACAAATAAATGTACATGTAGCTTCTGAGGTTTCGCCATATGCTGGTTAAGGGCTTCAAATTTGGAACTTGACAGTGAGCAATAAATATAGTGTTTTTTATGGATGAATTTACCAATATACGAAAATTGCAGCATACTTTACTGAATACAAATTATTCATTAAATTAACTTAAAACTTACCAATGTTTCTCCACTACACACTTCCTTGAGATTTTCAGGGACGACCACCAGAAGATTACACAAAGCGTGGAGTTTCTCAAACAGATCAGAAACAACTGGGATTTTGAATTCCTTCATACACTTTCTATATTCATTGACATCACAAATCACCAACATGGCACCTGTCATACAAATAAAAAGCAACTTTGATAACATAATAATATTCTATAATATCTGTGAATGCATGCTTTTTATAATAAATTTGTCAAGAATGTAGCTTTATAGCAGTCATAGGGTTTGGTAAGTAACCCAAAAGTTGCTGATTTAAAACCCTTGGAGGCAAATGATACTGTGTGTGTGTTTCCTTAGACATATTGCACTTTATCTGCATTTTATAAGTGCATCCTGCTAAGAATAGGTACCAGATTGTAATTAACCAGAAATAGTTTGGATACGGTTCTAATCTTGGGGAGTTTATGACTTTCAGGTACATTGTGTATGAGTGCCAGTCCTATAAGCTCTATCTAGGGCTTGGAAATGTTTTAACTTTACTTGATCAAAATATGCCCTAAATTAGTATCTTCTGAAACATTTTATCAAAATATGCTATTCTAACATTTAAAGAATTTGGATAAAATGTTTCAGAATATATTATTTGGGGGCATATTTCAAATTCTCTGTTGATATTGAATAAATTTACAAAACAGCAAATCATTCCATTTTAAGTACATGAATTCCATGCTTTGAGTAATTCTTTAGCCTGTGAGAGAAGAGAAGAATTGGATAAAAGATTACCAACCTAATGAGTTATACTGGAATTGCTGTAGATGTTCAAAGAGCACTCTATGTAGCCTGACCCCTAGCTCTGACAGGACAACATCTATATTCTTCCCGTCCAAACTGTCACGGATGTTCTTGTGTATTCCATAGATAAACTTGACCACTTTTGAACAAGCCTACAATGACAGACAATCAGTTGAAAGAGTAACTCAAAAAAAGTTGTAACATATACAATGTATCAAGAAAATGTATATAAATGTCTGTATATCAGTAACATCAAAATCAAAAGAAAAGTATTGCACTCATTTTCATTTCCTGCAAAACTTTGTTCCAAGAATAATACACACATTTAAAAACACAATAGTAGCAAAGTGATAGGGACAGGTAATTTTATTCATTTAAAGCTTAATTCATCATAACTGAAAAACTTATACATATACTACAATTTTAAGGTCAGGCGAATGAAACTGACTTCCCTGGAAGAACAATTTTATCATAAATGTATTTGCTGTAACCGAGTTTTACTGTATTTACTACTTACTGGTGACACCATAGCCAGCATGGCACTATCATCATCTGGTTTAAAGTCTGTCTTCTTCTGCTCTGCAGCTAACAGGAACTTTACATAGCCAGTAATGGCAGTCAACGTCCGGTCCAATCCATTGTCAATCTTACTCTCCAGCTGGTCTCGTAAATCTCTCTTCTTCTGCAGACATTCACTGTGTCTGGGAGAAGATCTAGATGTATGAAAGAAGAAAATTTCTGCATTAAATAAGGGTCAATATACCAAAAATTTTGATGTGGGACTATTAGGAAAAAGGGAACACTAGGATGCAGTCAAAACGATTTTCTTGACAGATGAACCAGTAGAGCTTAAGCCGATTTTTTTCCCGCACATTAGTCCATAGAGCTCACATTTATTGGCTGTGCCCCCTAATATATATGTTTACAATAAAAGAATCCAACAAATTAAACACATGGCTTATGATTAAAAATTGTCAAAGAAAAAAATAAATGTGTTTATCAATAATTATTGTGGTATCTGATAATTGATAATCTGATTAAAATCAGATCCTTGATCCACTCCTTGTTTCTCATTGTCGCTACACGAGGATCTGAAGAAACACCGCTTTGAGTCACCTCCTGGTGAACTTTGATTTAAGAATATTCATGAGTTATTTTAGCCAATCAAAAGAAGTTTTAGAAATGGTAATTTAGGTTTACAAACAAAAATGTAGTCGTATGACGAAGCGATGGCACATGTTTTTAAATCTTTCCGTATCAGCGAGCTAGAGATGGAGCATAAGTTGATATTAAACGCCCTCAGAGAATCCAAAGATTGTATTAGCATGACTTCCAAAACACGTAACTGAGGAATGGAACCAATGATTTCATTGGTCTAAACAAAGTTCACCAGGAGGTGACCTCAAGCGGGGTTTCTTCAGATCCTCGTGTAACGACAATAGAAAAACGAGGAGCGGATCAAGGACCTGATTTTAATCAGATTGTGATAATTGGTGTCATTAATCTTTCTTACCAGTAAGTGCAGTTGTACTCACATGACAAGAGGGACCAGAGAGTCCATGAACTGTTTCTCAAACAAGTGAAACAGGGTATTAGCCTGTCCGACCACATCAAAGAAGTACACCTGAGGGGGGGTCCTAGGGTCAGGCAAAGGAATGGCTGAAACATACATCCAATGAAAAAATGAGACGATTGATCCAACAACTGAATTTCAATTTGTCTTCTTGTTACAGTAGTAAAATATAAGACTCTGAATTTTTGTGTACCATACATATACCTTGTAATCCTAATTCAACTGCATAATCAATGTGTTCAACAACCAAATACTGTATCAAGACATCCAACACCTGCACCGCATTGCTGGGCATGTCTGAACTACTGGACAGCTGTAACAAATGTTGATCAATCAGTATTACAACAACAGTCACAGTCAGCTTCTAAACAACTCATATTATATTATTAAAACAAAAGCTGTAAGTATCTGTATAGACTGACCACATGACAGCGCTTGAATGCATTCTTGGCCTCCTGTAGAAGACTTATGGTCACTTCCTGGGATAGAAATGTCTCCCCGCCGTAATTCTCTACTGCTGGACCGATGTTTACATTAGCTTTTGTAAGGGTGCCAATCTTTGCTTGTAGGTCTCTCTTAAAATCCACCAAGCTGTATAAACATATTAACCATTAAATCAAAATAGAGAAGAGATACTACCAAGTACATGTATATCTTAGTATCCGAGAAACGTCTTCCATATACTGTTATAATTCAAATTTTGTAATTTACCCTCCAGACTGAATCTGTTTTTTAATATGATTATTGTCCTCATAATATCTCTGTAAATGAGCTGAACACCTCTCCTTCAGATATTTTGTTTCAGACCTGTAAAGAAATCATCGCAATTTAAACTTTGATTTGCAGTTACAATAAATCAAGTAAAAGATTAAAAAACAATTAAAACAGCTAGAATATTATCACTTAAATAAATCTTTTGATTTTTTGCATTTGATAAAACTTATCCTTTATTTCAAAGACACCAAAATGAATTAAAACTTACCCAATATAAGCTTCCAGATGTTTTGCAAAGATTTGCTTAGTTAGTTTGGTGAGAAATAGACTGTCACTGCCCATCTTAAAATGGGACAATTCTTCAGACAACTTCACTGTCCTATTTAAAAAAATATATTATAATGTAGTGTCAGATCAATCATATTCTGAGAAAAACTGATTGAATTATTTCATGGCTTAAAATGTTTGAATAGTATGGCACTTTAATTGTATATACATAGCAAGACCTTACCTGGTATACAACTTGTAAAGTTGTACAAGATATTCTTCTGGGTCCTCTAAATGATCCAGTCGGGAAGCAATGTGACTCTAAACAAGAAAGCAAATCAAAATAAATGTACATGCAAACATCGCCTTGATTTCATTGTTCTTGATTAACGGTAGTAAATATGCAGTCAACATCAGCAATTGCACAAAGGATCTATGCATAAACAATGAGACTGTTTTATATGATAAATTTGACATTTGATGTTCCTTCTGGGAGGATGCAGTGAAAGGGGGGATTGGAAGGGGTTGCATTATCAGATGAAGAACAGAAATCATGAAATGGAATGTGATTGCTATAACCTGAATCTACCTGAAGTTTGCCATGGAATATATTCTGTACAAGTTTAGCCATCACTGTGTCTGGGTTACTGAACACTTCAGCGATCACCTCACTGGACCGTGTACACAGAGGGAGGACATCATCAAACGGGTCCGGCCTCAGGTACGCCCCCAGCTGGGACTCAGTGATGAAGGTCTCTATGCACTGTCCATAACCCTGTAATATTAGGGAAATCATGAATCAATGATTGTAAAGGAAAATAATATTCTGTCAATCACAGAACAATTCCTACTTTTTTAGATAACATTTGTATTGTCTTTTGAGACAACATTTATATTGACAACAGAGAAAAATAGTTTTTCACTTATGTCTTATTTTTTGCAAATAAAGAATCTTGAATTTTCAACAAACCTTGAAGTTGGACAGCACAGCAGCTACTTTTTTCATTTTTCTTTTATCTCCATCAGAATGGGCATTTTTGAATTCTGTAATCAGTTCTGACTCCACATAGTTGTATCTGTCTGTGAAGGAAACTTTACTTTAAATACCTTTAATACATGTATCAGACACAATGATCATTTGCATCGTAAATTTATATCAACTTCATAAGTAAAAAACATGTTTAATACATAAGTTTAAACAAATATGCAATATTATTGATTCTCACCCCATATCTTTTTACGAGCTCTGTCAAATCTGCAAATATAAAGCCATAATGTTTATATTATATTGCATATATAAATCAGATAAATGTTGAAAATCACATGTAAATTTATCCTTAAAAAACTTACTTATCATTAGCAGGTAGTTCAAGTGCAATCTGGTACAATTTCTGAATAATATCAGCTGCCAGTTGCAACTACAGGAATAAATACCATATTTTAACATTAATCAGTTTCTGAGCTGCTTTTGAAACAGAATTAAATGAATTCTTTAATAATGTCAGACAAAGGTAACTGCTACCAATTAGTCTTTCCTTAATGTATTATTTTGAAGCATAAGATATAAAAAACAAAATTTACCTGAAAAGGATCAGTAAAAACAGCTGACTTGGGAGGTTCATCTGACATGAACTCATCTAAGTAGTTCATGAGTCTTTGAGCCTCTACAGCTCGAGCTCTCGGAGTGTTCACTCCTTCAAGTTGGTCTCCTAAGTGAACAACTTTGGTTGCCACTAAGTTTATTCTTTCATCAAGAGATTGAAAGTGGGAATATGATGACTAAATAGTAAGAAAGGACATTTTAATCATGCTGACATAAGTACATGTAAAATGGACAAAATCATGCAAACATGATGCAGTTGAGCAAAACTATATCAACCATTTGTCCCTTTATATAATACATTTTGTTTTCTTGCTGTTAACTAATATATCTGAAAATGTTTTAATACAACTCACGACAGTTAAACTTCCATATCCTGAACACTGTTATCTCGAATACAATGGATATGTCAAAGTGTTTTTAAGTATTTTAAGTATTTTACCATCGATATCTCAAATACTTGCATATCTTTAAACAGTCCCATCGAGCTCGAGATAACGAAGTTTGACTGTATTTACTCAGTAACAGACAAGTGTGTTATCAAATTCCATAAAACTCTGTGGCAAGGGAATAACAAGTCTTGAGAAGTAGAGCGTTAATTACATGTATACATTATCGTAATCTTAACCTGATTTTTTCTTTGTAGGTCAGCCACTCTTTGCCAGTGCTTCTTTTCTTCATCTTTACAAGACTGCTCCAACTTCTCAATATTCCTCTCTATCTGCTTATTTTTCTCCTCTAGATTTTTTATAACATCTTCAAATGCTGAATGCAAAGACCAGGGATCAAAATTTTCATAGCTATTTTTGGATTTTTTCCCAATGACTTTCCATGCCAATCTTTCCACAAATTCATGTGCATTGAATGGTTCCTGGAGTTGAAAGCAAAAGCATTAATTTTTTTTTTAAATCACTCATAAATAAATAGATGCTTTTAAATGATAACTGACAGCTAGTGGTTACTGAAGCAAGTTTGTAAACAAAAGCATGGGGGGGGGTTAAAATCTAGCTCACAATAATAAGCTAGCTGGTATAAAAACACAAGACCAGACTGATTTTTACTAGTACAAACCTACCCATCCATGTCTGGAGAAAACTTGTTTACCAGTATTTTAGGGAAGTTTTAAAGCAATTGGAATTTTCACCAACCAGGGAAATTTTAGCTATCTTATAAAAGTTATGAAAGTAGAGTCTGGTTTGGGGAAGTATATATTTTATAAAAGAGTCTAAAACTGTTTCAACCCAAGTTACATGAGTATAACTTAGGTAGGCCTAGCTCTTAAATACATTTACTTGATTTTCTAATTTTTTTTATCAATCACTACATGAATAAGCATCATAAGACAAATAAGCCTCAGAAATACACTGAATTATACAAATCTTAAACAAAACAATTCGCTCTCTTAAAACTACGGGATAGTTGAAACATTGCACGAGTAGGCGTGTCTGAGGAAATTCAAACTGAATAATTCATAATTTCACATAAATTCTAACCTGTTCTAATTCTTCGAATGACATGGTTATTCGGAGTAAGTAGATTAGCACATCATTTAGGATTGTAGATGCAGTTCAATTCCCTATTTCTTACAAATCAAGACATTTCTGAATTTTCTGTCAGAAAAAATGGGAAGTCGTCTGTAAGAAGGGAGATAAGCAATATCGATGTCATGAATGCCGATCCCGATTAATTTACATTCGCACAAAAATGTCAACAACGACGGAAGAAAATGATGATGATGAGATAACGATAGAACCATCAAGGGCCTTTACTGAGGCTCTTGTTGAACAGGTTAATAAAGAAGATGTTCAATCCATGGTGGAACTACAGAAAGATATGTAAGTAAACATGCTTGGGGGCGTTGAGGAAATAAAAAAGAAAAATTCGAATTTCCTCTACTTTGTTTTTCGCATTATCCACCATGCACAAATGACCATCTAAAGGATTGAAACTATTGTAGTAAATGGGTAAGGCCTACTTTACATGAACATTTTTTGCGAACTGATTTTTCACTCTTTACTGTAAAAAATTAAGATTATTTTTCTCTTCTTCATATCTTGCAGGTTGTCTAGGTATGAAAAAACCAATGAAATGTTGATAAATTTTAACATGCTTTCATCTGCTCGATGTGAAGCCACAACACAGGAATTTCGACAGCATACCCTTGTTCTTGGACAGATGAAAGCAGACTTGGATATTGTGTTCAGGAGAATAAGGTACTGTAGTATAAATAAACAAGACGGAAATGTCTTTCAACATCAACCCAGGATCCTTCTTTTCAGTTTGCCTCTGAATTACAAAATAACAAAGATAACGAAGATTTACAAATTTATTAAGCAAAATCAAATATTGAACATAAATAACATTGTTTGATTCCATTTATAACCTAAGAAGGAGAAATGAAAATTTACCTTAATGAATGCCGAAAAAGGGAAGAGGGGAGACCAACAAGAGTCTCTCGAATGCCCGATGACGGTCATATTTATACACTAATAGACAATAGAATTTAAATAACAATAGCCAGGGCATCAATAGTCTTAAACAAAATATAAACGGAGTATAAATTTCCAGAATCAAACATATGCAAATACATATAGATATACCACAGTACAATGGAGAGAGAGAGAGAGAGAGAGAGAGAGAGAGAGAGAGAGAGAGAGAGAGAGAGAGAGAGAGATTACTGTAGGCCTATATTTTAATTTGATTTTGTAGGTCTTTGAAACAAAGACTTGGGACTTTGTATCCAGAGGCTTTTGCAGGTAAAGATATATTTGCTATTACATATAATTCACAATTCACCTGTGATGAACTGGTTTGCACCAACTTATTTTTACGAAAGAACCTATAAAGATATACCGGTAAACATAAACTTAACGTAATCAAGTAGTATGAAAGGATTGATAGCATGAGAAATATTTTCCTGGCAAGAATTTTTTTCCGCACATGAATAAAAGTTGGTTTATAGTACATATATATTTGACTGAATTTGTTTGAAGTTTTTTTTTTATATAATTCCAATCATGTTATGCTCTTATCCATGACTGACTGATTCACTGCCTGGCGACTGCAGATTAAAGTGCTTGTTCTTGTAATTTTTGTAAAAAAAAAAAAGCCATGGACTAGAATAATTAAGCAATTTAGATACTAATTAACATCATGATTTCTTGCCAGCATGTAGTGATGTTTACAACATTTTGGAGAATAGTGAAGAGGATGAAGAGGAGAAGGAAGAAGGAGGAGAGAAGGTGAAGAGCCCAGTAGAGATCAGTGTTACAGACACGACAACGAGTGAGCAGCGTACCCATGAGACTAATCATTGTGTAGAAGACTCTGATGTGAAAACTGTACAAAATGACCAAGCAGTGTTAAGTGATGAATTCATGGGTAGCTGTGCTGTGAAACAGGGTGATCATGTACATAATGATTGTGGTGCAAAATCCAGTGAAGTCCCATCATCCAGTGAAAGTGTTTCCTCACCAAGCATAATCAATGACATAAAAAATCACAACACAGAGGCATCGAATATTGGGCCAAATAACATTGCTGAAAAAGAGCAAACAATATGACACAATATTTTCTAGCTTTGTAGTACTATATGTGACTAGCTTTTGTTATAATTTTAGGAAAGTCTGTTAAAATTAAATTATGCGCTTAAATGTAATGACTATGTGTGATTACTTTCCTTTGTAGTACTGTGTCCATTTCTCAAAACATTAGGCGATAGCAAGAAGTAGAAACAGTACTGCTCTAATTTTGTGAGGCATACCCATGCATAACTCAACCAGCACCAACTTTCCTCAAGTCAATACTCAGCCTCAAGTCTGAGTTTTGACCTCAAATGTATGTATATTTCTTTTGAGAATTTGAGTTGAGAACCGAGTTGAGGGATTGGAAATTTTGGTGACGGCGGGACCAGAAGTGTGGGGTATCCCACTCACATAAGTCATCTCAGTGTTATGAAATCATAGCCATTTTTGGAAACAAAAGTTTGCTTGGTAGATGTGTAATTGAGGTAGGGGAATGTTAGGATAGGATGTAAGCAACCCTTTGATATACCAATGCATGGTACAAGGATACTGTCAAGAGATAGATCCAGGACTTTCCATTTTGATAATTCGTTAATGCAAAGAATGAATCCCACATATAATTTTTAGTATAAACCATGTGAAACTGCTGTTGAAACATGTTCATCTGCAGGGTTATCGTAGATATTTTTGCTTCATGCAGTTCCATAAATACAAACCATTTTCTTTCAATTTTACCTATTGCAAAAACTATATTACTCTGATTTTGTAACACAAGAAAATCACTGATTTAGAGTTCCATATACTTATCTATATATTTTTTTTTTTACAAATAAACTCGTAAGGTTATAAAACAAAACTTTTGCAAATAAACACGCAACCTGTAAAACTTTCCCGAATGAACGCGTTACTTTCACGAATAAATATTTTATATATATGTTATCTTCAACAAGAAATAAAAAAATAGGAATAAAAGGTGGGGGTAGTGCACGAGTCCTGTCCACAAGTACCTGTGAGCAAGACGATAAATATGTGGAAAAGTTCCTCAGATATTTTATGTTCATCTCTGAATTTATACTTTCATATTAATGTATTACCTTATACAGAATAAAGCGGTCGTATATGATTGTAATTAGAACCCCCTCCATCCCCCGGGGCGTCGGGGGTGGGGTGGGGGCTACCTTCTCCTCCTTAGGCATCGTTCTCTGCCTTCTTTGTATAAACCTGTTGGCATGAATCCAATTGTTACATGTACGTAGTTTTTTTTTTCAAAACTAAACTAAATTCACATTATGAACTGTTCTCAGAAATATCAAACGTATTCGACCTTGTTTTTAATGATTTTGATATTTTATTTAGTATACCAGTCAGTAAAAAAAATCGTTTAAGAAGCACGGAAAACTTCCAGACCACCCACTCCCCCGATGAAAATTCAACGTTACATGTATTTAATTTACGTATCAAGATTACCGAAAATAGGCATCGGACCCTCTTGATAAGTCGAATTATTTCTCGGACCCTCTCATGAAAAATGTTTTGGATCTGTTTATGCATATACCGTATATTTCTGAAATTTTTTTCTCGATATACCCTATTTTTTATAGGCTGGGATGATACTTTTTTTGGGGGGGGGGGGGTGTACATGCTATTTGTGCCCGAGTTTGGAGGAAGATGATAATTTTGCACCTATTTGACCTACATTGTTATCGAAAATAACCAAAAATATTTCATCAGAGAAATTTTGTTCTAGAATTGTTTACTTGTAGAAGCCAATGTAACCACAAAAGTCGATAAAATTGATAAACTACAGACAAAATAAACCGAAACCTACTCAATGTGTATTATGCAACGTTTGCCGTCTTGATTTAAATGAACCAAAGGGTCAAATCTACATTAAAAAGAATATCACGTAAAAGTATGTACATGTACAACAGTATTATATCACAACCATGTTTTTAATGTTATGTTAAATAATTATGATATTAATCAAAGGGCAGCGGTACCTATGTATCTTTATCAGGTACGTCCGAGCACCTGTCTTTTGAAGTGCGAGTGACCAGGCCACGAATCACTAGTTATCCGTTTCAAGTCTTCAGTGTGGACAGAGATACAAAATATTCAATTATTTAAGTATCATAAAACCGCAACTTCGTCTATTTATTTTTAGGAATGTCACTTTAACAATTAATATTTGATAATAAAATGATTGATTTTCGGTAAATTCTTTTTTTTAAATCATAAACGTTTCTTTGAGTTATTAATCTGCCTACTTACCAGGTCAGGCCATTGTACATTTGCCTAGCCTAGTTCGGGAAATTTGGTAAATAATGGACGGAGTACGTCAAAGAGAGGTGGAGATATAGAATGGACATCAACGTGTGTTTTCTTGGATTTTTTGCTTGCTTTGTTCATTTTCAAGTATATGTGTTGGGACAAGGTATTTATTTTTTTTTATTCATTATCATTTCTAATTTAATTAAGTTTCAACCCGCATAGACTATGAGTCGATATGATTAATTATAGAGAGTGCATGTTGTTCAGTCCTTTTATATTTTTTTTTCATGATAAAATATTGGTTAAATTGAAAATATTTTTTTTTCAGTTTGTAATATCAGTAATTTTTTTTTTTCATTTTAATAATTTATCTATTTCGTCGCATTGTCTCTTTTCGTTTATTATAAGCAATGTGAACTGTACTGCTATTATTATAATTTTGCATGCACTTATATAAACCTTTATGATGAATTTTAAAATTTTATCAGAAGATATCACTACAATGAATATACATGTAGCTAACCAATTTTTGTACAGGGCGACAATAATTTGATTTTGCGTCAATCGGGGCCTCTAAAAATCTTTTCCCCACTTATTAATTTAGATATGACGAATAGATGTTTATGAAATAGCTTTTCTTTATTTCGTTTTCACTGCAGTCGGTAATGGCATGGAAATGGATGTCAACAAGTTCTTCCCTCATCTCCTGGAGAATTCCATGCACGCCATTAATCCCATGTCCGTAAACAACGCAGGAAACGACTGCCTGGGATCCGGGAATAATATATATGGGAATATTCCTATGGGAAACCCAATGCAGACGGGATTTATAGGTATACCTGTCTGCTTTGAATATTCAGTTCTGCCTTTTTTTTCGAACTCCTTTTCATACCTTATCGTAGACGACGGAATCAGCCGAAGTTTGCTGAAGGTTTTTTTTTTTTGCTTTTGATAAATTATTTTTTTTAAATTTTAGCAAATGAACAATGTCCTTGTCAGCTTCAGATCAACTCTGTGGGTTGTTTCGTCTGCAGTTGTAGTTCAGGTAATCACACATTTTCCCGGCATTCTTCATTCAAAAGTTATGATGATTTATGCGATTAAATTCAAACAAATTTTTTGTGCTTTATATTCACATTAAAAAAAACGGGTTTCTTTCAGAAGCTCCAAAAACTGATAATAACATAATGACACCAAATGTTCCCGGATTAAATATGCCTTTCCAGTTTCCAAACGGACCTGCACACACTTCTAAACAACACACAGACAACTTATTAACAAACATGCCAGCTAACCAGAAAATCCAATCGAGTACAACCACAGTTTTCTTCGCGCCAAAAGAGACACAGGCAAACGTTATTACCTATTCTACCTCTCTGTATAAAACTATAATGAAAACAAACGCTGAGAAGACGAATTTCAGATCGTTCGTGATAACACCATCTTTTCCTATGGGAGACTCTTATAAATCAGGCTACAACAAATCTATAAATAATTCGAGTTTTCCAAATGAGTATACAGCGGTCATCATTGGCCTTGGGAGTGTCTTGTCCTTATTTCTCATTCTTGTCTTGATTTTTGTGGTGAAGTGGAGATCGACCCGGCGAGAGCTTCGAAGGCAACAGAGTGAACTGTATTTTGTGGAGAAAACCAATCGCCAGAGTTCGTTAGTTTCCGACATCACTCAGGAACTTGAACGAGAGAAGAGGATGTCGGTGTACTCTGAAGTGAGTGACAATATAGAGCCCCCTCCCCCACAAGCTGACGTTCTCTTGACCCCAACAGCCCCGCCTTTAACGCCAGGCCAGAAACAGCAGACGGCATTCCGTTACCCGGCAGACGACAACCGACATGACTATCTGGAACTGATTTAGATGCATATATTTTATTGCCATCATGCAATTTCCTGTTTATTTTATAATTTACCAATGAAAACATTTTTGTATAATGCAAACATTCAATATTTTTAATTCATTTTCAATTAAAGTATCAAATAAAATGAACAAGATGAATGAGACGAATCAAAGAATAAAATGTTATTTTAGATTTTACAGATTCAAAATATTAAATTCTAATTTATTAAAACTGTTATAAAATGAATTCAAAGGAACGGTGGGTATCGCGTCAAGTTGTTGACTTTTTAAATTTACTAGTACTGGATTTATAGAAATACTAGTATTTTATGGATTCATAGGATTGACACTTGATATATGTAAAAAACAAAGAGAAATTGAAACTTCAACATATCAAACGGTTCACCAAAGATTTTTCTATCAAGTAGAGCAGTGCAATTTAGATGACGACGTACTGCTTTTGAGTGCACGGCTGCCAGGACAGAATATGTATCTGCAATTCAATTTAAAATTTAAAATTTTAAAAGAAATGGAAACCCCGGATGAATATAAATGTAAAAACACCTGCATGTAACTATTAGTTATACCCGAGGGTACACCAACACACGTGTATACAACAAAGTCAGGCTATAGTTTTACTAGTTTTACCCAACTCTTAGATTCAGTGGGTTTCACGTGGTGAACTTTTGTTTTGGATTGAGTCAATCGTTGTTACTACTGTTGGTGTAATTGAGAGAGCCCTTAGTGCTAATGGCACCAGTACTATCGGTACGTTTACTAGTACTTCTTCCTGATACGAGAACACTATCCTCACATCAGGGGGAGCAACTGGGTCTTTATCCAAATCCTGGCACGTAGCATCGGGTGGGGGGGGGGCGCACTTTTTCTCGCAGCAGATATTTTTCTATTTACAAATATAAAATAGAATAGACTTGGCCCCCACTTTTTAAGGGAAGAAATAAGGAATGGAAGAGAAAATAAGGAAACGAAGAGTGACATTGAAAGTAAAGGAATACTAAGTACCCCCCCCCCCAATACCATTTACACAACTTTTATTAACAACCAAGAAAATTTTGCAAATGAGTAATAGCATTAGAAGTTACCAATTTATTTTCTGCCACAAACCAAAGTATAAATGCCTAAATTAGTTCAACATTCTAAATAATTAACTTCACGGATGTTGTTCACTATCTTAAATCAAGTTTTATATGAATAAAATTCTTGTTTTATTGTGAAAAATATAATTTATTACGAAACACATTGTTATATTCTGTCCCAATTTATTGCTTCCATCACTTTTTGATGATTTTTAATAAAAATACACATACCTGTGAAAGAAGTACGGTTGAAATCGATGAAATTTAAAATATCCAAGATGTCTTCATTGACAAATTATCCTTTTTCACTCATTAAAGTTTACAGGAACGAAAACAAATTTCTTACGGAGATTTATAATGGGAAATGTTTACATCTTTTCTCCATTCGGAAGTTCTCGGGACACCTCGCGCAATTTTTCAACATTATCATCCGGGCTTATTAATGGCTGGTGCAATGCAAAATCCTCGTTGACTTTCTATTTTGGGATGTGTATTGAAACCTAAAGCGGTAGAGGGGGCGTTTCAAAACAGATAATTTGGACATTTTTCATATTAGTGGATGAACGTAGTTTGAGCACAAAGGTATTTATGATTATCGAAATATCAAGCGAAAAGTGGTGTGGTGGAAGCAAAAACCCGGGTCAGAGTATCACAAATAATTAGTGTTAACAAAATCTGTACTCAGATAAAGTTTGTTTGAATTTTTATTATCAAATAATCTATGCCAGGTATCAAAATATTCATACAATGCATGATCACTAACATGCTCAGATATGCATGATTAAATTATGTTTTTATTAATCAATTATTTATTACATTTTATTTTTCATTATGTTAATTATAACATCAACACTTGACAATAATTTTAACAGCAGCAACTAAAGCACTCAGCAATGTGCATAGAGTAAAATAACAATGCAGCATTCAGCAAGACACTAAACGGCAGCAACTTTAGCACTCAGCAATGTGCATAGAGTAAAATAACAATTCAGCATTCAGAAATACACTAAACAGCAGCAACTTTAGCACTCAGCAATGTGCAAAGAGTAAAATAACAATGCAGCATTCAGCAATACACTTAATAGCAGCACTTTTAGCACTCAGCAATACACATAAAATAATATAACATCTACAGCATTCAGCAAGACACTAAACAACAGCAGCAACTTTAGCACTCAGCAATGTGCATTGAGTAAAATAACAATGTGGCATTCAGCAATACACTTAACATCAGCAACTTTATCACTCGGCAATGTGCATAGAGTAAAATATCAACAGCAGCATTCTGCAATACACTTAACATCAGCAACTTTAGCACTCAGGCATATGCATACAGTAAAATAACAACAGCAGCATTTAGCAATACATTAACAGCAGCATTAGCATTAAGAATTACACTTAGTTTAAGACAGCTAGAAGACTGGAGACAACAATGCAGTAATAGAGTATTATAGGAAGGTCCCATGTCCTCTTTCTCTACTCTGTACGTGGTCGCAGGAGGTGAGAACTATGTTCTCAAGTCATTTAGGTAATCATAATTGTGTTCATAGAACATTTAGATCCTGCTGTACTTCCTACTAATATGAGAACACTATCCTCACATCAGGGGGAGCAACTGGGTCTTCATCGAAATCCTGGATTAGGTCAGCGATGACAGCACTGACCTTGGGATTATCGGGATAAACCTGTCGATAAAAAGGTAGCATATGGAAGTACATGTACATATTATGACACTATTATTTTCACAAAATCATAATTATAAAACTTTAATTCAAATCAAAGAAAATTTTGCATGTGAGCAGGAACATAATAAATTACATATACATATACCAATACTTTTTCCTGCAAACCAGATTATCAATGCCTTTTTTTCTCATTGTTCTTAGCATAGAATGATTTGATTACTGTTGCAAAAGTTAGTCTATTAAAGTTAGTTCATGGATTCTCTGTTGTTATTTTTTTAATCTTACAGACCTCCATCCCACTCTAAAGAGCAGTGTCTAGAAGGATGGTAACTGGACTAATTAACACACATTCCACCACAGACTGCCCTATATACCGGTAGAGGGTAGAGGGCACATCCTCTTGTTGGAGGATAGAGGGCATACTATCCCAATTGAAGATAGAGGGCATATCCTGTTGAGGGAGGATAGAGGGCATATCCTGCTGAGGGAGGATAGAGGGCATATCCTGTTGAGGGAGGATAGAGGGCATATCCTGCTGAGGGAGGATAGAGGGCATATCCTGTTGAGGGAGGATAGAGGGCATATATTGTTGAGGGAGGATAGAGGGCATATCCTGTTGAGGGAGGACAGAGGGCATATCCTTTTGAGGTAGGACAGGGGGGCATATCCTTTTGAGGGAGGACAGAGGGAATATCCTTTTGAGGGAGGACAGAGGGCATATCCTTTTGAGGGAAGACAGAGGGCATATCCTTTTCAGGGAGGACAGAGGGCATATCCTATTCAGGGAGGGTACTAGAGTACACATTTTCTTGAAGGATGGTAGAGGCATATCCTCTCGTAGGAGAGTAAAGCACAAGTAAAGCTTGGAAGGGCTGATGAGGTTGTGAGGATTTATCCTCCTAAGAAACTGTGTGTTGTCAGCTGGGAGTGGGACCCATCAAACATCAAGAGACACTTGCACCTATGAAAAATAGAGAAGCTATGACACACTACATGTTTACACGTTTTTGACATTACCTCTACTTCTCATCTTTACAAAAAAAAAGATCTGACTTTGAATTACATGTACTTAAAGAACCATTTTAACAAGACCTTGGACTTTTTGTAGGATGTAACTATCTATATCTTATCATCTCTTCATTTGTTCTTAACACAGGTCCCGTTAAAACAAAGGCCAGGGGCTCATTACAAGACCTGCAAAATCTCTTACGATTTACAACAACCTGCAGCCACAATCTTGGTGCCTATCCCTCCGACTTTGTTTTGGTGTTGACAACACTTGGTTCCCTCTCATCCACATGGAGAACATTGGTGCAGCCCCCACTCTCACAAATCACTGTTTGGCACTCACCAATGTTGATCCTGACTAGCTATTGCAGCAAACTGTACATAAGAAATTGATAAAAATAACTGGGACAATGTTTCTGCACTTCTGTTATTGAAAATAGTATTAAGGTTCCTTGGTTTCACTACTTTGTTATTTGCTTGACATTGAATGAAAGTGTATCAATATTTTGATGTGTACATTTCTTATTTTACGCAAGTACTTAATTCAGTGATTTCATTGTTTTGTATCAAATCGCGAGAATATAAAAACATGATCACCAATTTTATGTTTTAATTTCCTAGAGGTTAAAAACTGTCTGAAAAATAAAAGTGAGATTTTAAAATCTGTGAGGTTTGCTTCTCACAAGTTTACGCAGAAATCAATTCCTCATGTTTTATTAGGAATCTACAGTATGATGATGATTACCTCAGCATCTCTGTTCAGTGCCATAACTCCGTCCAGTTAGCTAGCTACCAAGGGGATCTGTGAGCTGTAAGTCTTATATAAATGTATCAGTAAAAAATGGGGAAGGGGGGGGGGGCGTTTTTCATCTCTCTAAAAATCTCCCTGTGGGACTTATGCACCTCTATTCTCAGCCTCTCAGCTTTGTCATCCATGATTTTTGGGTAATTGGATGTCTACAAATTCTTTTGCTATTATTCCTGTTAAAACAT
This sequence comes from Magallana ariakensis, assembly GCA_020458035.1. Classification (NCBI taxonomy): domain Eukaryota; kingdom Metazoa; phylum Mollusca; class Bivalvia; order Ostreida; family Ostreidae; genus Magallana; species Magallana ariakensis. The sequence continues at coordinate 49,752,188 of CM035816.1, forward strand.
TAAGGCCAAAGTCATAGACTATTAAAAAAAAACCCTAACTACTGAATTATTTTAGAGTATTCTATTAAGACTGGTTAGAAAATCAATTGAATTTCATCATCAATAATCCCACTACCTGATCAAGCCTCATCAGAAATTATGCTAATAGAATCATGGTGACTCTAATTGTGGCAGTGCCATTTTTCTAAGTAAACACCTTAATGACTTGAACAGTTCCACCTTAAAATTGAAATAATACAGTTGTTACTTCTCTCTCCATGGTGATGGTGCCATTAATTTTACCTAAACTGTCAATGGTAAAGAGTCAATGATAAGCATGTAACATAATTATATGCAAATTCCTACAGAAAATTTCAAGAAGTTTGTTACAACTCTTTTGGATGTCTTATCTTACTTGGAAAAATGGATCCTCCCATTTGGATTATAATCATGGTGCATAGACTGTTCATCAGTGGCAGCTTCTAAAACAGTCAAGATTGACATGCAGTTCATGTTGCTTGCTGTGAGTGAGTGGTGCCAAGTTTAGCTTCCAGCAGTAAAGTAGTCAATAACAAAGCTCTGTTCATCATTTTGTAAAACTGCATCTGTGTCTCTCATCATATCTTCTTGGACTCATATATTGGCATCATTTCTGTGTTGGGGTCTCTCATAAATAAGGGTTGGGTCATTTTCCAAGGGGGCATTTCCCCTTGTATCCCCCTGAAAGCCCTCAATAGAGTCTTTTGCAAAGATCAGAAAAAAGTTCAGATCTTGGCAGTGGTGGTTTGAAAGCAATACTAAAACAACTCTTCCTTGGTTGTTTGGAGGCAATACTGGATACAACCATTCCTTGGTTGTTTAGAGGCAATACTAGATACAACCATTCCTTGGTTGTTTAGAGGCATACTGGATACAACCATTCCTGGGTTGTTTAGAGGCAATACTAGATACAACCATTCCTGGGTTGTTTGGAGGCAATACTAGATACAATCATTCCTGGGTTGTTTAGAGGCAATACTAGATACAACCATTCCTGGGTTGTTTGGAGCATACTGGATACAACCATTCCTGGGTTGTTTAGAGGCATACTAGATACAACCATTCCTTGGTTGTTTAGAGGCAATACTAGATACAATCATTCCTGGGTTGTTTAGAGGCAATACTAGATACAATCATTCCTGGGTTGTTTAGAGGCAATACTAGATACAACCATTCCTGGGTTGTTTAGAGGCAATACTAGATACAACCATTCCTGGGTTGTTTAGAGGCAATACTAGATACAACCAATCCTGGGTTGTTTGGAGGCAATACTAAAACAGCCATTCCTGGGTTGTTTTGAGGCAATACTAAATACAACCGAATCTAGGTTGTTTTGAGGCAATACTTATGACAACAATTCCTGGGTGATTTGGAGGCAATACTAAATAAAACCTTTTCTGAGTTGTTTGGAGGCAATACTCAATTTTAAAAATAATTTTACCAGGTGCATGTGTGACATCTCAATGAACAGTGTTGCAATCCTTTTGAGAAAATTTTGGAACTGTGATATCTAACTAATTAATCCATTTTAGGTTGTGAAATAAAAACTGCAATGGCTAGCTCTGGCAAAAACTGTTTCATTTTTGGTTAAAACTTGTCATATGAAGTCCAGCTGAGGTTAGTTCCAGAATGTATTCTGCTGCATCAAAAATAATCCAAATGTTGATCTTCATTCCATCTCACTGCTGAATCGGATATGATAAAAGCTCACGAGTCACACCTTGAAAATTTGATGTAAGAATACCGGTATTTCAAATTTTATGGGATACTGATTTTCAGATGAATGGATCTTCTTTAGACTCAGGGTAAAAGATTTTTCAGTATGTGAATTTGTTTCTGTTGGCTGTAAACTGTCCATCCTTGTAAATTATTAAACAGTGAGTTGGCTAGCTTGTTGTTGGGGCTGAATTCTCCATGGCTGGTTAAATTTAAGTTTTGTTGTCAATTTTAATAAAAGGAATCACTGTTGAATCAACTGGTTTCTCCATAAACATACTTGAAACAGCAAAAAAAAAGAAATTATTGTCTGATAATTTATATCACACATGCACCTGGCCCATTCCTGTTGATTTTTTTAATGTTTTTTCTTAATCCTCCCGACACCTGAAATGAGAAATTTGCAAAAACATGTAAACAACTATTATTCAAATAATCTTACATACACCATTTTACCATAGATGGCCTACCTCAATCATTTAAGCAAAATCAAATCATTAACAATTTCATTAAAAAAAAAAACAAAACACATATACATGTACATGTATTGTCATCTTCTATTACATTGAATCTAGAAACCATAATATTACCAACACAAAAATTACACTTAACAAAAAAACATTGATGAGTACAATATTTTTTTTGTAGTCCAGTCAGTTCAGAATAAACTAGGCATTAAAAATTTACAAATTAAACATTAAACGTAGCATATCTGATTGAGTGGTGCTAACAAAACAACCAAATAAATTAGTCCCATGAAAGCCACTTGGATAATGGAAACATGGGCAAGGGCTAGTCAAAATGATAGACAGGCTATTGCTGAACAAGGCAAATCCATGGCGTTCATCTAAACTTATTTGTTCTGGTCCCGTCCTACAGGATGTCAAGCACAAAGATATGTACCCTGTGTGATCTAGGATGTGCACAAGATGTACCCTTGTGCTCCAAGATGAGCACTTGCAGATGTATTCTACGTGCTACAGGATGAGCACTAGGAAATGAACTCTATGAGGGGAGGGGTTAAAACCTTGGTTTGTAAATCAGCTGTCTCAAAACTGTATTGCTTAATATAATGCTAATTATGTGACAACTGTGTTGACCTTCAAGTACATATATATGTATGTAAGCCTGTGATCTGACAGGTTAACTACTTGGAGACTCGGGTGGTACATGTACATGTAGGTGGGCATCGCAGACCTTGCAGGCATTGGGTTGTAATGATATGGCAGGCATTGGGTTGTGATGATATGGACTCTCTTTCTTAGGGAGTCATCATTTAAATCTAATACTGGTACATGTACTGTAGTGACGTACGTACTTGTAACTGTGACCTCAACTAGCTACAAGAATGGGGCAGATGTAATTGACAAGCATTATAGTATCTCCCATTAACAACTCCAACAAATTACATATACTGGTAAAAAGTGTGATGGATTACGGGGTCATTGGTAAAGTTGATCAAAAATCAAAGTTTTATCACAGCTTATAATTATTTCATTGAAATATATATAAAAATTTACTTACCCTGTGCAGCAAAACAGGCTTTTAAAAAAGCGTCTGATTCGCTTCATCCTCTGAAACAAAAAATTTAGTGTTTATAGATATGAATTTCAAAATCATTCCCCTTAACTGTTTACTGTGTATTATCATCATTGTAAAATGATTCTAAACTGATATACTATAGCATTGAATCATGATTTTTTGAAGTATACACTCTCATAACTGCAGCGGTGTGTGCATACAAATTGAGTAACACGCGTTAGCGCGTTATGAAAATTTGTATGCACACACCGCTGCAGTTATGAGAGTGTATACTTCAAAAAATCATGATTTAATGCTTATATTTACATTTTTTAACTTCTTGCCTTGTCTGCAAATGTGATTCATACCTTAAAATTCCTATCTTATCCTAAGGGTAAGTTAATACATGTATTAATGGAAGAGCCACAGTAACAGCAACAAGCGTGAACTTTGATTTTCGCTTGTGACGTTGCAGTTTATAGTGTTCAACGTTTGTGAGGTCATAATAAAACTCGTCATTTTAACCTTTGACTACTTCAAGTACTTGTTGCATTTAGAGGCATTTGAAGATCACAGAATTTAATGGAAAAACACAGTAGAATGTAAAATATAATAATTTGAATTATTATTTTTTTTTCTTAGAATTGATAAAAAGCATAGTAATGATGTACCCCAGCACGTTTTGGTTTTGCCTTTTCCTCAGTGGCATTTTCATTTAATGAAATATTCTCAATTGTTGGCCCTGCTGCAGATTCAATTCCTCCGTTTTCTCTCACGTCTTCATGCCGAGTTGCCTCCTTTATTTCATCCTCAACCTGCTGAAAAAGAAAATGCAATCTAGTCCCTCACACTTGAAGTTTAATAAAGTTTGTACCAGATCTAAAAAATATATTTTTTGCATATATAATAAAAAAATATATATTTATATACCCCTCTGTGGCATGTAGATGGTGTGCAACAACAGCAGAAGCAGTCCATCACGTTAGTCTTAAATATGGTCCAGCAGCTCTAAATACAAAAAGCAAAATAATGAATTGCATGCATGAGAAATATCTGGTGAAAAGACTGGTGGTCCTCCTCTTATGATATACCAAAGTTTTTTAATTCTGACCACTCCTTTAATTAAAAAACAAACAGCATGTTCAAATGTTTACAGAGATATGAAATTGATTGGTAAGTGATCAAATCTTCTGAGAAGTCTGAAAAAATTTAATCACATACAAACCAAGTTCATATCCTTGTGAACTTGGTTTGTAGGTGATTAAATTAATAGCATTACTGTTTATCAAATCCTTCAGAACTACATACATTAATTTAACTATGCTTTTATGTTTACAATAATGCAACCATTAAGCAATAATTAAGCTTAATTCTATTCTATGGGTTCATATAAGGAAACATATTTGCAATTGGCAGTATTCTTCCATGACTTTTTTTATAATTAAAATACATGTACATGTACTTTGTTAAAAGGGGGCATACATGTATCATTTTGCATCAGTTGATTAGCGGGTCAGTCTGTTGGAAGGGCCTAAAAAAATCAATATTTCTTTAGACAATTTTAATCTATTTGTTCGGGTGAACTAGATTTTGTTTCAGACCGATTAGCCAATGTTCTGACCAAATGTTTTCCATTCAATGTCTTGAGAACCTTTTGTTGGACAACTCTTAAATCTATAGTTTTATCTATCTGTATGAGGTCTTATTATCTTGATACTCTTTGCTTGTCTTTAAGTGTTGACACTTTTTCAAAATTCCCCCATTTGGGAAGGGGGGGATATTTTAAAAAATAAAAATACTTCTGATTACTGAAAAACTCATACCTCCTGTGGTGTTGGATCAGAATAAGTCCTATGGATACCATATCTGAGATCGTCGGCACTCAAATACCATTCTGTGGTTTCCTGTTAAAAGAATTTTTGATGAATGCGAGATGTTTAGGGTTTTTTTTTTTCTCCAAAAATTTGCAACTTTTGTTTCTTTCAGCAGATATTTACAGTAAAACACAGTTATAGCGAACACGCTTATAATGAATTGACGTTTACAGCGAAGTGATTTTTATTCCCCGTGAATATATTTGTTGTAAACATTACGGATATAACGAATTAAGCTTTTAACGAAGCAAAATCGCCCGTCCCTAGCAGTTCATTATAACCGTGTTTAACTGTAAATAGATTAGTTTTAAGATGGCTTACTACACCTTGAAATAGTTTCTCAAACCAGTAGAAAATTGCTTAATTATGATATAGCATGATGCATAAGAAGTACACAAGTCAAATAAGAAAAAATATGCAATTTTGGATAAAAATTATGATGTTAAAAAATGCAACTCAGTAAATATGAACAAAAGCTTCGTGTTGATTTGAACTCACCGTTTGCAGTTCACAAGCCTGATACTTTAAACACTGAGCTATTATATATATATATATATATATATATATATATATATATATATATATATATATATATATATATATATATATATAAAGATATATATAAATTGGAGCTTAGCAAATTAAGATAAAGCCAGACAGAATATATAAAAAGTTAAAAACAAAATAAAACGTACCGCAATCCTGCCAACTGTTTGTTGGTGCCTAAAAGAAGACCGGTGCTGGTCTCCTCTTTGAGGAGTGAACGTCTGTAACAAAAAAAACAAAAAACTAAAGTTACAAATTTTAACCCATCTATACAGCAGTCTAATTTAGTATTTATCTGTATAAAAAAATGTATTACATATGTATATGTATTTAGAATATGGAAAATTAGTAAATTATAGTACATGTACATTAAAATACCTTTAATTCCTTATTATTCACTGTAGTGTCTATATAAGTGTCTTTTAAATATATCATTTTTACATGCACGGAAAATGAAAATTATTTAAATTTTCATAGTAAAATTATTGCAAATATGCCTCGCCCCCCCCCCACCCCCTCCCATGAAAAATTTTCTGGATCTGCACATGTTTTTATAATTCCTTTTAACCCCTTTTTAGGTATAGCAAGTAAATCATAAAAGGAATATAACTGATTTAAATAATAGCTTAGACTGTTGCAATACAGTACTTACGATGTCTTGTTGGAGTCGGCACTCAATATCCTCTATGAACTCTCTCCCAGGGGAGATAACTTCTGGATCCTCATTCTCACTATCTTCATCTCTCGAGTCATAGCAGAATCGGACAGTCATTACAGGGTCGAAGTCAATACGGAATTTTTTTGGGACCTTGTAAGTTTGATTTTCTTCCTCTGAGTCCTATTTATATTTCAACAAGAGTATACAAGGGAAACGAAGACATGTGAAGGAAGTCTTTTTATATTGGGACTTTGACTAAAACAACATATCTGTGTATGAGCTATGTCTTCGTAGTATTTGATACTTTTGGAAGAGAAATGGTCTTCCTGACTTGGCTTTCAAACATGTTTGATAAAACGAATCAGTTTAAAACTTGAAAAATTTAAGATGCTTTCTACTTTACATTTACAATAAGAATTTGATGTCACCGAGCTGTTACTACATTTTAGACACAATGACTGCTTGATTCTTACCTCCTCACTGAAATCGAAGATAATGTTTTTCTTTTTTGGGGGCATATCCGGGTGGATTTCAGGTATGGCACTAAGTTTTTTCTTTTTTTTGGTCTTAAGCTTTACCGCCAAAATCCCCTTTAATTCCTTGGGCCTTGCCCCACCAGCTCCCTCCTCTAGAGTTATTTCATTGCCTGTTGCTAAGTATACATAATAATTATTTTATTTATAAGACATTTTTTTTCAAGATTTTTTTATTCAAAAAATATACCTATTGATGAGCAAACTTGTTCATGAAAGCCTACCTGTTGCGCTCTCATCACTGCTTAATACTTCTCCTTCATCGCATGTAATGTAACTCTCATCTCCAGATGTGAGTTCATCACCTGTTGCATGATATGAAATAAAGAATTGACAGAACCTGCATACATGTATTTATTTATCATTATTTTTTTTCATAAGAAAATTGGCATTTGAAAATGTGGTATAACCCATTTGAATAGGCAATACTAATTTGAGTGGCTAGATGAGAAATACTTGATATCATCTTAATTTTCATTTTGAATAAGTGATAATACATGTACTAAATGACGATTAACACGAAAAAAGGTGCCAGGTAATATTTACTGTCATTCATTGGAGGGCTTAATTTGATAGAATCAACATCCTCTGTGTCGCTTTTTTTTAGTGCCTCTTCGATTTCCTCATTGCCCTCCTTATATTCCTCCTCTATATCCTTGCTTGCTGCTGCCTTGATGCTGTCCTCATTCTCCTCATTGCCTTTGCCATTGCCTTTCTTGTCTTCTTTAATTAGCTCCTTGCTTGTTGCTGCCTTGTTGCTGTCCTCACTGTCCTCATTGCCTTTCCCATTGCCTTTTTTCTCTTCTTTAACTAGCTCCTTGCTTGCTGCTGCTCTGTTATTCACCTCAGTGACTTTTTCATCCTAACAATTAGAATCATATGAACCATGTTCATAATTGATGCATCATTTACATTGTACAACTAAGTTTACATAAGCACTCAACTGTTTTCTTTCTAATGGTAGATGTCAAGAGCCATGATAAGCTAAACGGGAAAAATAGGTTTGTGCCATTAATCGAATATAGCAATTTTCATCTAATATTATATTTATACCTACATTTATTTCCTTTGATTATACTATGGTGGTATATTTTACAAAGAAAACCAAACATTTAATTTAGCAAAACTTTATCATGAACAGAAATTGATACCCCCTTCATTGTGGCCTCACCTTCGATTATGGACTTTATTTTAAAATTCTTTATACTACATATAGCCTCAGGAGATAGTATCTCTATGAGAATTAATTTCACAAATCATATCCTTATAACCAAAAGAGCGTTTCTTAAAATATTCTAAGGTAAAATTGGAATACAATCACCCCCCCCTCCCCTCCACACCATGGACTTGGATGACAGAATTTGATCTGTATACCATGCATGTTGTTTCTTTCAACATTTTTATTCACAAATCATACCATATACATGCATATTCTCTAAAGGATTTTCCCCTTTAATTTCTCCGTAAAATTGGACCTCCTTCGCTATCCCCACTGTATAAAATTGGGAATTCAGGTATATTTTCGGTAAGACAAGTCAATAATTACATGTAGGGAATTACACCAATCAAAAATGTCTTCAACATTATCTTAAAATATTACATAAGAAAGAAAATGAAAGTTCTTACCATTCTTGCTTTTAAATACTTTGATAGAATATTGATGAAAACTATCGTTGCACATATAAAAGCTACGCATCTATAAACAAAGCTATTGTGACGTCAGACAATGAATTGCATCACACAAAGAATAACGTCATTATGTCAAAGTTCAAGTCCCCTTCATGTTACTTGTCCTTATTTTGTCGCAATTTTTGTTTAAAAAAAAGATTACTAGAATTTAAAGAAAAATATTATAAAAGAAAGTTTTTTTTTGAAAGAACCACTTTAACAAGACCTCGGACTTTTAGTTACATGTATCAAACAACAATGTGACGTAGGCATATGTCTATTTCATTGCTGGCCACTCAGCTATGGCTCTTTGAAATCAACAAGATTTGTCTAACTTTTGAGCTAAGACTATGCAATCTATGTTTCAATCATACAGCATACGTACATACGACAGTAACTGGGCACTTCGAAAACAGTCGCTGCATATATATACACATTGAACAAATTAAGTATTTGAGCTGAACGTCTTAAACATTCTAATGCACATGTCTCTTCTTAATGGAATCACTTAAAATAGTTTTAAAAATTTTTCAAGAAACATCATGACGTTTTAACAGTGATAATGAATCAAATTGCGAGCATCGGATCAGGCTGTACATAATTCAAGGTAAACTTTTTTGTCCTATTCTTTTTTTTACACGGCGTGATTTTCCGGTTATAGTTTTCCTCAAATCAATGATCATTTAAGGTGACATGTAATTGATTTGAAAGTACTGTAAAAGTAAAGAACAGTGAATTCAGTGCGAATATATAGCTCATATTTTTCAAAACGAGAGAAAACCCATAAATATGTCAAAAAACTTAACGAAACATGAAATAAGTGACTTCTCTGATTATTAAAGAATGGACAATGTAATAAAATGCTTTTCAGTTTAAATTTCGTTCAAGTCACATAAGTTACATATAATTCTTTCCTCCACCGATTCTCCTCTGTAGCGCCCTGTTTAAATTTTTAGGGAAAGTACACTACATCTAAGCATTGCCGATTTTGAGAGATCTACCGTAACGTATTTTTTGACTGTGTATTACAAGGAGTAAAATTGGTGTAAGTACTTCCATTTTAAAGATTTCAGGGTATTTTTAACTTGAGAGTTCCAGTTAGAACTATTGTTTTGCCCACGGTCCCAAAGAAACACACATTTGGTAATGCATTCATTTTCCATATATTTACATCTACCAAAGTATGATTCCCTCTTTTTATTACCTTTAGTTAATTCATAGCTTTATACTAGAAACTAACAGGACTGATATCGACACGCCCCGTTTATCGATTGGTTGAAACCTACAGCGACCTAAGAAAAATAACGGACTGCACGAAATTATCATGATGAAGTCAAATTCAATTCCCGTAAGAGACGATTTGACTGTTTCTTTTAGCTAACGTACTGATGTACATTAACAGTAATTTAGTGAATATTAATTACTTTTTAAATTCAACTTATATTAATTTTTTAAAAGAAAGATGTAAATATAAACAATAAAATGCTTTCATTAATGATTCATGCGGGTTATGAAGGTAGCGATCATTGCAAAAAATAAAAGATAAATAAAAAAATGTGAAGGTAGCGATCATTGCAGAAAAAAATTACATAACACGCTAACGCGGGTTATGTATTTTTTTCTGCAATGTCGTCACATTCATATCCCGCATATCACTAAAGAAAGTATTATTATACCTTATTATAATAATTTCATCTAACGCGTTGTCTGTTTGGTTCTAGACAATCACGTGTCAGGGCAATAAAACTTCATATTTCCCGGTCACCGTCATATTTTTCATCATATCCCGTTATTGCTTTACAATAGTTGAAAAACGATTAGAACCCAGTGTATTATAAATTATCCCTGTCGATCATATAATAAACAATTTATTGCATGATTGTGAGGGAGATATAAAGATTTATTCCCCAAGAAAAATCATATTTCCCTCCGGCGTATAATAATGTATATTAATCGATTCCAATAGACGCAACATGTTCATTTTGTGGTGACACTTTTCCCTTAGACCGGTAGCAACGGAGTAAACCGATGAACATGATTTTTCTTTTTCCGATGAAGTGACTAAGGAATGTAATGTACAAATAAAAATGACGATGATATAGAAGTAATTAAATGATAAATATAGTTTTAAATTAAAATTTGTTTACAATGTGATGAAACTGACGTAATTCATACAAAACTGTCGTAAGTTTTTATAGTATTGTGGCAAAATTGCAAGGGTGTGCACTTCGTTGATAATTTCAAGCATATTCCTGTACGCGGGGGTGTTAAGGAAGCATATGGGCAATTTAGCGTCTTATTATTGTAATTTTATTGTTTGCTAAGTAACATGAATGTGCTGTGATCCTAATATACTCTTACAGATTAATTTTTATACTTAAAATTAACAGCGACCTTAGTATAAAATAGACAACACGAGACCTGATAAATGCGCTTTCTACTAAAGGTGTTTTTGAAGTACGCGGCACTTTTTATAAAATATACAACAGTATAACATTATTGCAGATGGGGCTATTCATAAGTTAAATTGTGAATTTTAGCTCGTTTATACCTTTGCGATATTGAAATGTTTAGATGACTTCTGTACTACAAAACTAACTGTGTCGTGAGACTGTGTCAAATCAGCGTTACATCTGTGGATTTTAACTACCGATTTGATCAGGGGCGGGTTCGTGATTTGAAATAAGAGGGTGCGCCAGTTTTAGGCAGGATCTGGCAGCCGTCTTGATAAATTAACCCAGGAGGAAGCTCCTGAATTCTAGAGATTTTGTAGGGTAAAAATGAAGTCTTCAAATTATTTTTGTGATACTTCTTCTGGTGATCATATGTAATAAGTAAAAAATATATATATAAATTTGAAAATTTTGTAGAATTAAGACATGCAGTAATCTCATCAAAACCGTTTGCCTTACAGAAATATAAGAAACATTTTCTTTTATTTTTATCCCTTAAGAATCGCCGTAAAAGAATCAGTTAAAAAAAAATCAAATTTAATGGGACGATGTAAATGAAATTTTAAAAAAGATAAGCGTACCAGCTTGTATTATAATAAACATGTAAATGACGTTAAAACACTAGCTAGTATAACCAATATTACTTAAAGGTGGGTGACTGGTGACATTTGAACCAAAGGAGAGCGTGACTAAAAGGGACATTCTATGTACGTTACACCAATGAACTCACGTGTTTTCTTCATACTACTCCATTGAAACCAGTCTAATGTAGGGAAATCCCACGAGTTTCCAAAACAGTTGATAATTAAGACTCATAAGTTGTACATTTTCTTTGCCAGATGGAGTATGATTTAACTTTATTTTGACAATTAAGGGGGGCGGGGCGCCGGTACGCCGACTTCCCTTGATTCTGCCACTGTTTGTGCGATTTTATTTATGAAAAATAAGACATGCCCGTTTAACTAAATTATGCATATTTTCAGCACAGAAACTCACCGATTATTTTACTGAACGTCCAAACCGTTAACTGCGTAATTTATACAAGACAATATTTTATAATGACGCGATAACAAGAAAAGAACTTTTACACACGAGAACTCATCTTTTTGTAACGAGATACTGTCTCGTAATAGCGGGAAAATCTCGTTGTTACAAACAAGTATTTCGTAATTTACGAGAAAATTATTGTGTTATTACCAGAAATCTCTCGTTCTTCCAATGTTTTTGGTCTGAAATGTAAGTGCACCCATATTTTATTTTTACCTCTCTGTAAGTGCCAAATAAAATACTTTTTTTTTGTGTGCGCCATGCAAAAATCATTTTAGATTTTGAATTACTGGTATACATACGGCTTTTGCTTAATATATGCAGTTCTATCTTTTCTTTATCACACGATCTTTTCTTTTAATACAAAATAATTATCTCGTTATTACGAAAAGTATCTCGTAATAACGGGAAATGATATCTTATTTACGGAAAAAGATCTCGTTAGTACTTCATAATGAGATATCTGTCCTGTAATAATGAAAACAAATCCCGGTATTACAAGAAAATATGTCATATTTACATGTAGGATGATTTTTATGTAATTACAAATAAAGATCTCATTTTTTTTTTTTTACATCCTAGACTTAATGTAACGGTCTTGGTCTCATGTCCATTGTACATACGTTTATATTCTCTTGATTATGTAATTTATTTACTGTAACAACAGTAACATTAATCTCTATACAGAGGAAATAAAAGATGAATGAATGAATAATAAAACAGGTAAGGCAATTATCTCGAAATTACGAGAAGGAAGTACTAGTATCTTTTTGTGAATTGGTTACGATATCTTTACTCGTTGATTTTTTCAGTTAAATCGGTCTGAAAATAAATTCAATATATAAGAGCATCCATAGCTTCCACTTTCTTTAATTCCAAATAAAATACATGTATTGTGCTTCACAATCACTATGTTTGGTTTTGATTTATATATACGTTAACTACTTGTGTATGTGTAGATCTATTGTGATCTTTCGTTGTATAAACCTAATGAAGTAACTCATAACTAGGCACGTAGCGACAGGGAAGGCTGATTCTTATATTTTTGTTCATTGTACCTTTTTTCTCTCGTATTTTTCTAAAGAAAAACAAACGATCAAGTCCCTACATTTTTGTCTCGACAATCCACTAGAAAAACATCGCTATTTGCTTGGTAGTTAAGACTTTTTTTTTTTTTTTTATAAAAAAGAGATTTTTTCTCGTTATTACAAGATTGTTTTGATTTTTTTTTAAAATTTAATTTATGTTACTAGTATCTTGACAATCTAAATCGTCTTTTGGTTTCATTGGGTGTTAAATGAGTAGCGATTTATGTTCACCGAATCTCAATCTAATCAAATTAGACTTGTAAATCTGCCCCTCTACAATATGCAATCTAATTAAAATTAAAATTGTAAATCCGCTCCTCTACAATACGCTATACAAGCTACATAGACATTTACGATACAAGATCTTGTATAGCGTATCGTAGAGGAGCGGATTTACAAGTCTAATTTTAAATAGATTAACCGAATCAAAATTATGCTATAATAATAAGAAAATGATTTTTAAAAATGCTTACCATATTGTATGTGTATGGAATGGCTTAATCTGGAAATTCTCGCTTCAATCAGAAATCAGTTTGCAAGTATTATATCGATCAGAAATCGGGTTTGCAAGTATTATATCTACTGCAATATTCGGTAAGTATTGTACGTACTACCAGATGAAACTTTTTCCAGCTGGATTATGACGTCACCATGGATGCGTCATAGAGAGGTTACATTTCGGAAGTCGCTTACCCGATACTACTTCAGTTTACGCTTAAACGCGAAAAGTTCCGAATAGTTTATAGAACAAAGGCGCGGGAGATAACTCTATTTTCCCTTTATATATTTTTTAAAATTTTCATTTTGGCTTTATTATTTTTGTTTCTTCTGTCTAAGGGAAAGGGGGATTTTTTTATCCCTTCTCCAACTCATACCCTTACTATATGTTTCAGTTATGTGTATTTAAGGATAAAAATAATTCTTAAGTAAAAATGTTTTGCGATTGTAAACTTATGAGCCCAAGGGCAACATTTTGCATTCTCTCACCAGAGGTCGGGCTACACAAGCTTCGCTTACAACTCTGTCAACGCCCGATGTACACTACAAGATTCTTGTACAAACTTAAACGATGGGCAAAATGTAATTAAAATATATGTAGTTATTCCTTTTTTCTATGAATAAAATAATTCAATTTAAATCTTTAACGTCTTTATTTATTTTTATTTCAACGTTACTGGGAGAACTATTTTGCGGAGGTAAAAATTAAAATATGATCACATAATCTATACTCTGTTCCATCATGGATTCATATTTTGCTTAAAGGGACCTGGACACGATTTTAGATGAAAATTTTATTTTTGATTTTTATGTATTAAATAGTTTACTTGTGTATTTTGAATGATTTACCAAAATTTGAAAGTTAGAAGTCGTGTTACAAGCGAGATACAGAGGAAAGAAGTCGTTGTTATGTAAACAAAGCTCGAGTCTTGTATTTGTTTACAAATAATGTAAAGTAAAGAAATTACCATTTCTCTGACAAAATAACTTGTGGAAACAAGATAAACTTATTAAATGTGTTCATAAATAAGTTTATCAACAACAAAATGCAACATTAGATTGAAACTTTTACCAATTCAAGACATATGTAAACAATAACAGGACTCGAGCTTTGTTTACAAAACAAAGAATTTTAACCTCTGTAACTCGCTTGTAACTCGATATTTGACTTCCCAATTTTGACAGAGCATTAAAAACATCCATATTGACCATTCTAGACATTAAAAATGAAAAAATAAATTTTGAAAAAATTTAGCTCAAATCGTGTCCAAGTCCCTTTAATTACTCGATATTTATAAATACCTCAGGGTTCAAACGATGTTCATTCAGAAGTAAGAAAATTTACAAGATTTCTCAGTTGAAACGCCCCCGTTAGCTTATCAGGTTTCAAAACAAGGCTAAAAATGTGATGTCTACGGGGATTTTGTATTGCAGTAACCCCGGATGATAACGTTGAAAAATTGCGCGAGGTATTCCGAGTGATTCCGAATGGAGAAAAGATGTAAACATTCCCCATTATAAATCTTCGTAAGAAATCTATTTTCGATTCTGTGATTTTTTTCAAGTGAAAAATGATAATGTGTCAATGAAGATATCTTGGAAATTATCCCTTTCATCGAATTTAATTGCACTTCTTTGACAGGTATGTATATTTTTTTTATATATAAAAAGCGATCAAATGTGCAGCATAAATATCTTGGGACAGACTATAGTTTGACAGATGTTTGAAAAATCAGTTTCTGTACGCTACCGATTTATCAATGATTTTACATAAACCAGCAGCAATGTCATCTCCTGTGATGTTTTTAAACGTGCCCTCAAAGTCTTCGCCCGTCGATGACTCCCCCTTCAAGCTGATTGTACAGAAGAAAGGACTCATCAATGCCATGTGCTCGCCATGCTTGTTTTGATCATATGTGACAGACTATTTTTCCGGCGTTGACAGCTTGTGTAGCACGACCTCTGGTGAGAGAAAGCAGCTTTTTGATACGAGTCGATTTTTATAAAAATCTTTTTAATATCATTTGCCCTTATAGGAGTCTATAGCATTTTTGCATTTAACACGAATAACAGTACTGTATTCTATTTACGACATTAAATATTTTTCATACATGTAACTAAATCAGTTTTGCTTATAAATACAATTAAAATAAAATTAATATAAATGCATGATTTGATTAATTTTGAAAAAAATTAAGATAAGGAAAGACAAAGTTGGTGCGTGATGGCTGGTACCAGTATCAATACTGCATTGAAATATACGCTAAAAATACTGATAAAAGACACAATACACATACATGCACTTAACATTAGGGGGTGGGGGCTGCCCCCCTCCCCTCCACTTTTTTCCACCCTCTTTTTGGGGAACATAATAAGGAAATGAACCGTGAAATTGAAGTTATAATATACTACATCATTGTCAAGATATTTTTGGATGAGTCTGCGCCACCCCCCCCAACTTTCAATAAACAATGCTACATGCCTGACATATGACACTTATTGTGATTTTGCAAGACTATTTAGTATCCACTCATTGAAACAGAGATACATAAATAAATTACGCGGGGGTGTTAAGGAAGCATATGGGAAATTTAGCGTCTTATTTAGACTGCTATATTCAAAATCGTGAGATTAAATAACTGTTTTGAATCAGAACAAAAACTTAGTATCATCCTTTGAAATAGATGTCAATGCAATAAAATCGGGTAGTACATCACTGCCACATCGGTGCATTATCACATGACAGCTATAATTAGCTTGCGTATATTCCTTAACAACATAAAATGAGATAAAACAACACTACCCTGTGATTTCCATAAAACAATAAACATATGATCAAGTGAAGGCGAAACATCTGTTTTATCAAAACCGCTGCTTAAATCCAATATTCTCCTTAATTAAAGAGTTATTCATCCGGTTCTCAAAAAACCTTCCCAACTTTTATTCAGTTTGCACTGTAAACGGTATGTTGCATCAAAAGAACACACAACACAGGATTCTTGCGGCACTTTTCAATTTAAGCATTGATCAAACTATTGATACATGTAAAATTTGAAGTTCAATATATATATACGGGGTAGGGTTGTTCTAACTTCTAGTCAGATTTTTATATCATAAACAACGACAGAGGAAAGGATCAAACTATTGATACATGTAAAATTTGAAGTTCAATATATACGAGGTAGGGTTGTTCTAACTTCTAGTCAGATTTTTATATCATAAACAACGACAGAGGAAAGCCTGGCCGAGAAATAAAAGCAAATTTACATACCTTTTAGCGATTAATTGATATAACCGACATCTCTCCCAGTCTTCTTTTGTTCCATTCTCAACAAATCACATCAACATACTTTAGAGTTCTTAGATTACTTATATTTTGAATCTGTTTACAATGATTTCCGATCAAATTTACACGACATTCAACTTTCAGTCATGACGTCATCAATGTGTAAATCTACGTAATAGAATCTACAATCTGTAACAAGAGCTCGGATTTTTAGTTACATGTGCCATACATGAATTCGCTATACATGAATTCGCTATACATATATTCGCTATACATAAAATCGCTTTACATGAATTCGCTATACATGAATTAGCTATACATTGTGTATACTGGTACCAGATTTATGTGCTAATAAATCATAATTACGAGGTTTTTGGTGTTCAAAACTTTTCTATATTCTAATACATATGTAGAGCTAGGTTATCAAATTTCGTGTACATATGGAACATTATTAGCCACACAGTTATGTGATAAAGAAATGAGTGGATAAGATGTATGGCACGCCAAATTCACAAAAATGAGCTATACTCTGTCCCGGGTTTTTGCTTCCACCACTTTTCGCTTGATATTTCGATAATCATAAACACCTTTGTGCTCAAACTACGTTCATCCACTAATATGAAAAATGTCCAGATTATCTGTTTTGAAACGCCCCTTCTGCCGCTTCAGGTTTCAATACACATCCCAAAATAGAAAGTCTACGAGGATTTTGCATTGCACCAGCCATTAATAAGCCCGGATGACAATGTTAAAAAATTGCGCGAGGTGTCCCGAGAACTTCCGAATGGAGAAAAGATGTAAACATTTCCCATTATAAATCTCCGTAAGAAACTTGTTTTCGTTCCTGTAAACTTTTATGAGTGAAAAAGGATAATTTGTCAACGAAGATATCTTGGATATTTTACATTTCATCGTTTTCAACCGTACTTCTTTCACAGGTATGTGTATTTTTATTAAAAATCATCAAAAAGTGACGGAAGCAGTAACTTGGGACAGACTATAAACATAGTTTCACAGTCGATAAACTAGGTTTATCGGCTGGTAACTATAGTTTACGGATCCGAAACTATAGTTAACGATTTGTTAACTATAGTTTACATCTGTGAAACTATATTTCACGAATGTAAACTATAGTTTACGAATGATAATCATAGTTTATCTATCTGTAAAAAACGTTAACAATAGATTTTGCTGATAAATATAGATTCACATTTGTTAATTATAATTTACAATCGTAAACTATAGTTAAGAGTTGTTAATCATAGTTTCACAAATCGTGAAACTACAATTATCAGACAAATTCACAAAAATGAGCTAAACATAGTTTCACAGTCGATAAATGTCGATAAACTAGGTTTATCGACTGTTAACTATAGTTTACGGATCCGAAACTATAGTTAATGACGTTAATCTATATTTCACATCTGTAAACCATAGTTAACGCGATAATCTATGTTTCACATCTGTAAACTATAGTTAACACTGAAAACAATCATTTACGATTGCAAAACATAGTTTATCTGTTAAATATAGTTTCACGAGTGTGAAACTATGATTAACAACTCTAAACTATAGTTAACGAATGTAAATTATAGTTTACAGACGTGAATCTATATTTATCAGCAAAATCTATCGTTAACGTTATTTGAAGACAGATAAACTTAGATTATCATTCGTAAACTATAGTTTACAACCGTTAAATATGGTTTTGCAGATGAAAATTATAGTTAACGACTCGTTAATTATAGTTAACGAATCGTTAACTATAATTTACGGTTTGTAAACTATAGTTAACAATAAACTATTGTTAACTATAGTTTAACGTCCGTAACTATAGTTAACAGTCGATAAACCTAGTTTATCACCTGTGAAACTATATTAACGCCGTTAATCTATATTTCACATCTGTAAACCATAGTTAACGCGATAAACTATGTTTCAGAAGTGTAAAACTATAATTAACACTGAAAACAACCATTTGCGATTGCAAAACATAATTTATCTGACAAATAAAGTTTCACGATTGTGAAACTATGATTAACAACTCTAAACTATAGTTGACGAATGTATATTATAGTTTACAGATGTGAATCTATATTTATCAGCAAAATCTATTGTTAACGTGTATTTCCAGACAGAAAAACATTGATTATCGCGTTAACTATAGTTTACAGATGTGAAATATAGATTAACGTCGGTAACTATAGTTTACGATCCGTAAACTATAAATTACAACCGTTAAACCTAGTTTATCGACTGTGAAACTATGTTTTGCTAATTTATGTGAATTCGGCGTGCTTTAGATTTGTGAACCTTAGTTTGCTGATCATAAAACCCTATTTATTAGATAAACTATGTTTAACAACCGCAAATGATTGTTTTCAGTGTTAACTATAGTTTACAAATGTGAAACATAGATTATCGCGTTAACTATAGTTTACAGATGTGAAATATAGATTAACGTCGGTAACTATAGTTTACGATCCGTAAACTATAGTTAACAGCCGATAAACCTAGTTTATCGCCTGTGAAACTATGTTTAGCAAATTTTTGTGAATTTGGCGTGCCATAAAGATGCCTCTGTGATAAAAGCAGTGTTCTCTTCTTTAAGGGACATCAGTCAATTATACCTTAACTATTTGATTGTTCTTTATGAATACAGATAAACAGTTTTTCAGAGTTTGTTTCCACATTCTATTCTATTTTATTCAAAATAGTATTTTCTTTATTCAGCACTCGGCGTATAAACAAAATCATGGCCTTGTGTGTGTTTACATAACAAAACAAATGCGAGATTTGTTTATATCTTTATTGACTCGTCGACTGTGACTCAAGTTTTGATTGACCTTTGAAAATGCTTTCATAAAGTAACATCACAAATTGGAAGAGAGTTAAAGTTTAAACATTTTTGAAAGAAATTATGACCATACCCTTTTAAAACTTTTCTGAATGCTATTATGCAATCAATCGATAAGACGGTCAATCATTTTTCACTCCCCCTCTGATTTCTCCTCTCGCTGGCCTCTATTTTTACCGTTAACCTGATATTGTAAATAACTAGTTGATAAAGACAAACATTGGTTCAACTTTTCGCAATCCGCAATACACAATCGACAGAACGAAAACGTACCAGGTATGCTTCTGTTGGATTATCAAATTTCCATGATTATGAAAAAAGAGGCCTCGTTTATTCATTTATTGATTTTTTGGTGTGTTTTGTAAAACAATTTCAATAACATTCTAACTCTGTTTTATTTTTCCAGTTCTGAACGAGAAATCTTATACAGGGTCAAAATGTCGGACAAAGAAAAAGACAAGAGAACGCACGATGAGAAATTGGCGGTAATTATAAAACAAATCATTACTTCCGCAAGCATCAGCAGCGCTGTGTTTGTTCTCAGCTACCTCTACCTTCCCATCAACACTTCCGGTCTGAATGAACTTCCGGACAGACTGACTCTCACCATCAGCTGCCTCTTCGTGTCTTCGTTTGCTATTCATCTCGGGATTTTAGGAGTCTTTCGTTTCCGAGCATTCACTAACGCCATAGATCCGGTCTACGGGAAAGCAGAAAATCTGGTTTTTCTTCCGAACCAGATCTTAAGAAACACAACGGAACAGTTCTTTCTGCATATGATGGCCATGCTGACTCTGACACTGTTCTTACAGGGAAGTTCTATGAAGGCTATTCCAATTCTCTGCGGCATTTTTTTAATCGCTAGAGTTGTGTTCCAGGTTGGATACACGGCCTCTCCCATGAATAGAGCGTATGGGTTTGCGAGTACGTTCCTACCAACAGTAGCCGTGTATGTTTATTGCACATATTGCTTAATAAACAAACTATTGAATTAAAAGGTGTAATTTTGGACTAATGGATCTCACACCAAGGTTCTTTTTAATTGAATAAATAGTTATTATTTATAACTTTTATATAATTTGAAGTGAAACTAACTTTAAGATTAACAGATGCATAACAAAGAGCATACGGGAAGTTTACGATGCTATATGTAACCGTGCACTTAGAATTTGCGTGTATAATCTTGAAAAACGCATGAATATGGATTTTTTCTTCAAAGTATTAAATAGTCATTAGTTTAATAAATTACTAACTATTTTTCGTTGTTGTTTGATTTTCTTGAGTATAAATTGTCCCTCTCTGTGGGCGCCGTTAAGTGAGGCGTGTATTCGGTCGTTCGTCCGGTCGATACATTTTATTCAAAACATATTTCCTTTCCCACTGTTCAAGTTGGACCACCCAAACAGTGCCAGGGGATAGAATGTGCAAAGGGACCTGGAACCAATTAGAGGAGATATGGGGAATAAGATAGCGCAAATGCCCATTCGGTTTAGTCGTGAAATACAATTTTGAATTTATTTTTTTTCAATTAAATTTATTCAAATATATTATAATACAAGTTTGCAAAAGTACAATTTCTAACTATATTCAGTTTTTAATATATTTAACAAACGATTAGAAAAAAATATCGCCTTAAATTTTGGTGGCATCGTACCCACAACATAAAAACCCTAGTTACTTTAGGTGACCTTATGCCTGGTACTCTAACCACTCGGCCATTTCAAACATAACAAAGTAGGATGTTTAAATACTATATGTGACTTTGGCCAAAAAGGAGATGGGTGAATAAGGCGTGTAAACTGCCTATATGAGGATAGATAAGATTCTATAAAATAAATATATCAACAAATCTCATAAATTCTTTATAAATTATCGAAAGCAATGTAAATTTACCATAAGATCGATTTATAAACAATAAATATTTGAAATATTTGGAGTAGGTTGATTTAAAC
This sequence comes from Magallana ariakensis, assembly GCA_020458035.1. Classification (NCBI taxonomy): domain Eukaryota; kingdom Metazoa; phylum Mollusca; class Bivalvia; order Ostreida; family Ostreidae; genus Magallana; species Magallana ariakensis. The sequence goes on from CM035816.1 coordinate 49,773,903, forward strand.
TGGCGTATGCGTGTCAAAACCTCCAAATAGTGTCAATTTTAGAACTTCAATGCCTTTTCTTTTATAGAGTGGGTCTGAGCTCCATAATTTTGTCATAGTCTATATAAGGTTTTAAGGAAATCAAACCGATTTCAATCAACGAAAACGTGGAGAGATGACCCACTATACTTTAAAATGTCATTTTGTATTAATAGCAACAATTGAACGTTTTAGAAAAATAATACAAGTCTGTAAATTCGTGGTTAAAGTCGCATATAGCATTTAACAATGGAGTTTGTTGTGACAGAAATGGCTCAGTTGTTAGAGCACTAGGCATTACGTTACATTATAGAGCTAGGGATTTTAGGTTGTGGGTTCGATACCACCAATACTGTAATATTTATTTTTTTCCTTATCGTTTGTTAAAATATTCAAAAATTAATATTGTTAGAAATTGTGCTTTTGTAAACTTGTATTATAACATAATCATGTATATTTAGTTGGAAAAAGTTAAATTTGAAATTGTATCTTACGACTTAACCAAATGGGCATTTGCGCTATCTTGTTCCCCCATCTTCTTTACGAACTTGTATCATTTTTTAATTCAAAACGTTCAATAGTTGGAATACAAAATGATATTTTTAATGTATATAAAGTGGGTCATCTCTCCACGTTTTTGTTGATTGAAATCAGTTTTTTTTTCTATTAGACCTTATTTAGACAATGAGAAAAAATATGGAGCACAGACCCACTCCATAAAATAAAAGGCATTGAAGTTCTATAAAAATGACACTATTTGGAGGTTTCGATACGTATACGCCTGTTTGGGTCAACATATTCCAAGGATTAAACATTTAAATGTTAAAAATCGATGATATGTTTACTATATGTAGTTTTGAATATTTCTTCAAATTTTTGTTTAGATTTATTGATATTTTTAATAAATTTTTCAGTATCTCATTCGACCGTATATAGGCATTTTACACGCCTTATCCGGCTTATCCTTTTTTGAATATATATAATACAGCTTGATTAAGCATAATAACTTTCAGTGACTGTTGGATTGTGTATATTTATGTAAAAATCAGTAATATTTCATTATTGGAAGCAAAGAAAATAATCAAAATATCTTCAAAATTTAAGAAAATTAGAGGAAATGCGGACTAAGCAATATCAAATTGGTTTAATTATTTAATTTTATTTTCTATTTAGTAGACATATTATAAACTGACAGAAATTCTCATAATTTATTACTGCATTGAAGAATAGAAACTTTATATTAAACATAGGCGTATACAGCAGAGCGAGCGCGCTCGCTCGCCAAAAATTTGTGTTGCAGGTATACACTGTATGGAAAGTGCTAATCGAAAATGCGGTTGATTTGGATCACCGGCAGTACTTTGTTGGGTATACTTTGTTGGGTATCTCGAATTTACTGTCTGCACATTTAGACAAAAATGTAATATTTAAAACAATTTTAATCAACTTTGATTAATTTGCATCAAACTACTTGGGCAGTACTATTGTTATTTTTAAAGTTTATGTTATTTTTTCTTTTGTTTTCATTTTTAGTCACTTATGACAGGCGTTTACACTGTATCATCAGTCTGCTTGTGAATGTTTGACTATTTATCCATTTAAGTGAACTTTGGAAGTTGTCAATGAAAGATGTTTTATTATTGCTATAATATTCCACGAATATATACCAAGCATTAACAATTATATTCGATCACTGGTTCTTCTCCATGCCTTGAGAATTACATCAAATATATACCTACCCTCGTTTTTGAAGGCTAATTTTTGTTTGTGTAACACTCCTAATATTGTGTTGAGGTTCTTTATTTCCTTATATACATAGATGTTGACAGATCCTAAAAATTCAAATAAAAATCTATTTATCACACTTTTAATATACAATGTAAATATCGAAATTATACACTCCCAATACTCTTTATTACATTCATTTATCTATAGTATTACCCTTTTCCTTTGTCTAATACATATAAATACAGGTTTGTCTATTCTCATTCAAAAACTTTACAAAATTATATATCTCAATATTAAATAAATAATAAAACTTGTTTAAACACACACTATCATTGCAATAAGCAAAGAAACTAACAAATACACATACCTAAGCAAGGACACACTATGAATGTTAAATTTCTTGACTTCTCTCTTTGCCTTTCTCTTGGACAATGAAAATGTGCTAGGCAAGAATTACCCAGAATGCTATTCTTTCTATGACATCACAAAATAATTAACCAAAAACCTAAATGTACTTTCGATAATAAAGATATGCTATAAATATAAATCTGACTTAGCCTAGTGGTATAAGTCACAACCCCACACACCAAAGGCACCCGGTTCAATCCCCCAAAACCACAGACACATTTCTTTTTATATAAACATTCAATAAATATCAAAATAAAATAATTATTCAAATTCCACTCTCTTACATATCTCCCCCCTTTGACATTGCTGTCCCCAGCAATGTAAATATAAACTACTACATCAAAAAATCATATTTCAACACAACTGTTCCCAGCAATGTATATAAACTAATACTGCAACATCAAAAATATGAATACATGTATCAACACAACTGTCTCTATATTCAGTATTTCACACATAAAAGCAATAATTAAAATCACTGTTTTTGTTCACGAATATTGGCCCATGACTGGCTTAATGTTGCACTTAAAGACGATCCTAAAGATGCACCCAAATTAGCTATGGCGTCACTTAGTTCGCGAAAGTCTTTCACATCTGTCGGAGAAGCGCGTACTTCTTGATTCGACGCAAGGACACTCTTTGGTAAATGAAATGGATTGGAATGTTTCCCTGCAGTTTGACGTCCTGAACGCCTCGGTCGGGATTCTTCTGTTTCATTGGGAACTTCGTCTTCCCTGTTTCCACCAGTATCATCTTCTTCACCCTCATCTCCTATCGGAAGGGTTTCTTGCTGTGGTGTGATGTCCATAGCCTGGTCAACAATCACATCACTGTCACTATCACTATCCTCACCAACCTCTTCACCAGTATCCAAAAGTTCGGTCCTTGTAACATTCGCATTGGTCCTGATCCATCTGCAAGCTGAATTGAGTAAACGTTTTCTCCAGGTCTTGCAATCACCTTATAAGGTACGGATGACCATGTGTCCTGTATTTTGTTTCTTCCTAAGACACGATTCCTCACTAACACTCTTGTGCCAATCTTAACTGGTGCTTCTTTGGTATTCTTATTGTGGATTTCTCTCCTACGTTGAGCATTCTTCTCAGTATTTATAGCTGCTGAATGTATAGCTTCACTTAATCTTTTTCTGTGTTTAGAGATCCACTCGTCTACTGAAGAAATGTCCGCCTCTGTTCCAGTATGGGTTCCAAGAATAAAATCAATCGGTAATGTAGGTTCACGGCCAAAAAATAAAAAGTAGGGTGAATATCCTGTGGATGAATGTACCGTTGAGTTATACACATACACTAGTTCTGGAAGGAATTCGGTCCACCTCTTCTTCTGTTCAGGAGTAAGCGTGCGTAATCTGTCATGCATGGTTCGGTTAAAACGTTCGCACTGTCCATTTCCAGCAGCATGGTACGGCGTTGTTCTTGACTTGTGTATTCCATATATCTTGCACAGTTCCTGTATAATTTGGCTCTCGAAATTTCGTCCTTGATCACTATGTATACGATGTGGTATTCCATAATGAACAAACCATTCTTTCACTAGCGCTTTGGCCACGGTCACGGCTTTCTGATCTCTGGTTGGTATAGCCTGCGTGAATTTGGAGAATATATCCGTCATCACCAAAACGTTTTCCCGGCCATCTGATGACTTCTCAAGTAGAGTGTAGTCCATTGCTAGTATTTCCATCGGACGATGTGCAATGAGATTTCCAATTGGTGGTTTGATGCTGGGAAGGGGAGCTTTTGCGATCATGCAGCGTTCACAGTTCTTGCACCACTTCTCTACGTCTTGAGCCATTCGAATCCAGAAACATCTTTTCCGTAACAATGCTAGAGTTCTTTCTACACCCTGATGTCCGGCGTGATCATGAACACTCTCTAACACTTTATCCTTAAGAACTTGGGGAAGGAGAATCTGTTTGATTTCACTGGTTTCATCCATACATTTTTTGAATAACACAGAATTTTCAAAACACAGCTTATTTCTCTGATTTAATAATTTTCTCACATCTTTCTTCTCCTTGCGAATCACACTGTTGGTTAATTGGTTTGGCCGTTTTAACCAGTACAACACACGACTTAAAACGGGGTCATGCTCTTGTAACGGTGCCATATCTGCAGGAATAAATCCAGGTAACACAGGGGATGATTCGGCTTGTTCTATACGCACAGAGCACGTTTTCACACAATGCAAATTTTTATCACAAAATATATCACATATCACTGAAGTATTCGTCACTGGTTGAATAATGGTCTCAGGATCTTCCACTGAAGTTGGTCTTCGACTTAACGCATCTGCATTCTTATTCAAAGAATGGAATGTTGCCAGAGTCTAACACAACTTTCCTTAGCTCTTGTCTAGTACTTTGATCTCCTATGCCATCAATGAATCGTTCGGTCAACTTGATGTCATTCACTTGATCTTTCTTTTCTTTTCTGTTGATTTTCTGAGCCATCTCGGTTAACACAAGAGAGTATTTTTCGAGCGTTTCATCCTGTCTTTGGTCTCGCTGATAAAATTTTTGAAGAAGTTGGGTAGTTGTTTCTTTGATTTCAAACACGGTCTCAAGAATTTCCAGTATTTGTTTTCCAGTTTGTCTCTCCTGTAAAGGTCGAAGTTTGACTTCTGAATTCGCTGATCCAGTCAGATGGTCCATGATGAAATCTACGAAATCATCTTTCGATTTAGTGGACTGAATGTGTTCTCTCATATCGGAAATCCATTCGTAGACGTCCGGATCTCCGTCTTTGACAGGTCGGCCTCCGAACTTGGGAAATTTGCGGTCTGATTTCAGATAAACAACTGGTACTTGGGATCCTTTAGCCTCTAGATTCTTGATCTGATCCTGTAACTTCTTTATCTCTTCCTCCATTGTGGCTTGTGAAACTTGTCCAGAGATGGTACAACTCTATCTGTTGAAACTTCAATGTTGTGAACACTAATCACTCTGAGTTGATATCACTTACTCACTATTCACAATGTGCGCTGTCAACTTGTATCTTAGCTGTCTTCCTTCTGGAAATCGTTCTCAGGGAAACCGAATGGAATCCTACCGGCGACGCCAAATGTAACACTCCTAATATTGTGTTGAGGTTCTTTATTTCCTTATATACATAGATGTTGACAGATCCTAAAAATTCAAATAAAAATCTATTTATCACACTTTTAATATACAATGTAAATATCGAAATTATACACTCCCAATACTCTTTATTACATTCATTTATCTATAGTATTACCCTTTTCCTTTGTCTAATACATATAAATACAGGTTTGTCTATTCTCATTCAAAAACTTTACAAAATTATATATCTCAATATTTAAATAAATAATAAAACTTGTTTAAACACACACTATCATTGCAATAAGCAAAGAAACTAACAAATACACATACCTAAGCAAGGACACACTATGAATGTTAAATTTCTTGACTTCTCTCTTTGCCTTTCTCTTGGACAATGAAAATGAGCTAGGCAAGAATTACCCAGAATGCTATTCTTTCTATGACATCACAAAATAATTAACCAAAAACCTAAATGTACTTTCGATAATAAAGATATGCTATAAATATAAATCTGACTTAGCCTAGTGGTATAAGTCACAACCCCACACACCAAAGGCACCCGGTTCAATCCCCCAAAACCACAGACACATTTCTTTTTATATAAACATTCAATAAATATCAAAATAAAATAATTATTCAAATTCCACCCTCTTACATATCTCCCCCCTTTGACATTGCTGTCCCCAGCAATGTAAATATAAACTACTACATCAAAAAATCATATTTCAACACAACTGTTCCCAGCAATGTATATAAACTAATACTGCAACATCAAAAATATGAATACATGTATCAACACAACTGTCTCTATATTCAGTATTTCACACATAAAAGCAATAATTAAAATCACTGTTTTTGTTCACGAATATTGGCCCATGACTGGCTTAATGTTGCACTTAAAGACGATCCTAAAGATGCACCCAAATTAGCTATGGCGTCACTTAGTTCGCGAAAGTCTTTCACATCTGTCGGAGAAGCGCGTACTTCTTGATTCGACGCAAGGACACTCTTTGGTAAATGAAATGGATTGGAATGTTTCCCTGCAGTTTGACGTCCTGAACGCCTCGGTCGGGATTCTTCTGTTTCATTGGGAACTTCGTCTTCCCTGTTTCCACCAGTATCATCTTCTTCACCCTCATCTCCTATCGGAAGGGTTTCTTGCTGTGGTGTGATGTCCATAGCCTGGTCAACAATCACATCACTGTCACTATCACTATCCTCACCAACCTCTTCACCAGTATCCAAAAGTTCGGTCCTTGTAACATTCGCATTGGTCCTGATCCATCTGCAAGCTGAATTGAGTAAACGTTTTCTCCAGGTCTTGCAATCACCTTATAAGGTACGGATGACCATGTGTCCTGTATTTTGTTTCTTCCTAAGACACGATTCCTCACTAACACTCTTGTGCCAATCTTAACTGGTGCTTCTTTGGTATTCTTATTGTGGATTTCTCTCCTACGTTGAGCATTCTTCTCAGTATTTATAGCTGCTGAATGTATAGCTTCACTTAATCTTTTTCTGTGTTTAGAGATCCACTCGTCTACTGAAGAAATGTCCGCCTCTGTTCCAGTATGGGTTCCAAGAATAAAATCAATCGGTAATGTAGGTTCACGGCCAAAAAATAAAAAGTAGGGTGAATATCCTGTGGATGAATGTACCGTTGAGTTATACACATACACTAGTTCTGGAAGGAATTCGGTCCACCTCTTCTTCTGTTCAGGAGTAAGCGTGCGTAATCTGTCATGCATGGTTCGGTTAAAACGTTCGCACTGTCCATTTCCAGCAGCATGGTACGGCGTTGTTCTTGACTTGTGTATTCCATATATCTTGCACAGTTCCTGTATAATTTGGCTCTCGAAATTTCGTCCTTGATCACTATGTATACGATGTGGTATTCCATAATGAACAAACCATTCTTTCACTAGCGCTTTGGCCACGGTCACGGCTTTCTGATCTCTGGTTGGTATAGCCTGCGTGAATTTGGAGAATATATCCGTCATCACCAAAACGTTTTCCCGGCCATCTGATGACTTCTCAAGTAGAGTGTAGTCCATTGCTAGTATTTCCATCGGACGATGTGCAATGAGATTTCCAATTGGTGGTTTGATGCTGGGAAGGGGAGCTTTTGCGATCATGCAGCGTTCACAGTTCTTGCACCACTTCTCTACGTCTTGAGCCATTCGAATCCAGAAACATCTTTTCCGTAACAATGCTAGAGTTCTTTCTACACCCTGATGTCCGGCGTGATCATGAACACTCTCTAACACTTTATCCTTAAGAACTTGGGGAAGGAGAATCTGTTTGATTTCACTGGTTTCATCCATACATTTTTTGAATAACACAGAATTTTCAAAACACAGCTTATTTCTCTGATTTAATAATTTTCTCACATCTTTCTTCTCCTTGCGAATCACACTGTTGGTTAATTGGTTTGGCCGTTTTAACCAGTACAACACACGACTTAAAACGGGGTCATGCTCTTGTAACGGTGCCATATCTGCAGGAATAAATCCAGGTAACACAGGGGATGATTCGGCTTGTTCTATACGCACAGAGCACGTTTTCACACAATGCAAATTTTTATCACAAAATATATCACATATCACTGAAGTATTCGTCACTGGTTGAATAATGGTCTCAGGATCTTCCACTGAAGTTGGTCTTCGACTTAACGCATCTGCATTCTTATTCAAAGAATGGAATGTTGCCAGAGTCTAACACAACTTTCCTTAGCTCTTGTCTAGTACTTTGATCTCCTATGCCATCAATGAATCGTTCGGTCAACTTGATGTCATTCACTTGATCTTTCTTTTCTTTTCTGTTGATTTTCTGAGCCATCTCGGTTAACACAAGAGAGTATTTTTCGAGCGTTTCATCCTGTCTTTGGTCTCGCTGATAAAATTTTTGAAGAAGTTGGGTAGTTGTTTCTTTGATTTCAAACACGGTCTCAAGAATTTCCAGTATTTGTTTTCCAGTTTGTCTCTCCTGTAAAGGTCGAAGTTTGACTTCTGAATTCGCTGATCCAGTCAGATGGTCCATGATGAAATCTACGAAATCATCTTTCGATTTAGTGGACTGAATGTGTTCTCTCATATCGGAAATCCATTCGTAGACGTCCGGATCTCCGTCTTTGACAGGTCGGCCTCCGAACTTGGGAAATTTGCGGTCTGATTTCAGATAAACAACTGGTACTTGGGATCCTTTAGCCTCTAGATTCTTGATCTGATCCTGTAACTTCTTTATCTCTTCCTCCATTGTGGCTTGTGAAACTTGTCCAGAGATGGTACAACTCTATCTGTTGAAACTTCAATGTTGTGAACACTAATCACTCTGAGTTGATATCACTTACTCACTATTCACAATGTGCGCTGTCAACTTGTATCTTAGCTGTCTTCCTTCTGGAAATCGTTCTCAGGGAAACCGAATGGAATCCTACCGGCGACGCCAAATGTAACACTCCTAATATTGTGTTGAGGTTCTTTATTTCCTTATATACATAGATGTTGACAGATCCTAAAAATTCAAATAAAAATCTATTTATCACACTTTTAATATACAATGTAAATATCGAAATTATACACTCCCAATACTCTTTATTACATTCATTTATCTATAGTATTACCCTTTTCCTTTGTCTAATACATATAAATACAGGTTTGTCTATTCTCATTCAAAAACTTTACAAAATTATATATCTCAATATTTAAATAAATAATAAAACTTGTTTAAACACACACTATCATTGCAATAAGCAAAGAAACTAACAAATACACATACCTAAGCAAGGACACACTATGAATGTTAAATTTCTTGACTTCTCTCTTTGCCTTTCTCTTGGACAATGAAAATGAGCTAGGCAAGAATTACCCAGAATGCTATTCTTTCTATGACATCACAAAATAATTAACCAAAAACCTAAATGTACTTTCGATAATAAAGATATGCTATAAATATAAATCTGACTTAGCCTAGTGGTATAAGTCACAACCCCACACACCAAAGGCACCCGGTTCAATCCCCCAAAACCACAGACACATTTCTTTTTATATAAACATTCAATAAATATCAAAATAAAATAATTATTCAAATTCCACCCTCTTACATTTGTGTAGTTATTTTTTGAACACGACTCTTTGTTGTCATGACGGCTATACTTTTTTCGGGTAGATCTTATTGCGTATTGTGCATTTAATACTCAGCACTACAAGTTATGTACTAATATTAAAATTTACATTCAAAACGATACTACTTTACTCATATAAAGACGTAAGTATGCATTTAATGCATATGCATATCATATTTCTAAGTTTAAAAAAAATCTTACAAAATACACAGACTTGCTTCCCCTAAAACCGTTCTTTACTTTTGGAAAAAATTGGTCAGTCTGTAAAATGTAATTTGTGTTTAATTTGGTCAAAAGTGTAAAGTGTAAATACAGTATTATTTTTCTTTTATACCTTGTTGTTCTCTAACTTTTATTTTGTTTTCATGGTTCATATTTATTTTTAATGAATTGGTTTATTTTGATACGTTGTATCCGTGCCCCCGGTCCCTGTTTGTAGGTGTGTAATATCCAGTTTTCCAATTTAATGGTTTGACAATATGCAGTATATGCATAGATTTTTTTAACTGTTAATTTTTCTCTTTATTCTTTATCATTTAGTTCAAAATGACTTTTTAAAAATAAATTCCCTCCCTACTTATACTCACTGTTCATGCACGCAAAATTAGCTTAACTCTTGCTTGTATATATAATCTCTCTATCAAAATAAAAAAAGAACACTAAAAAAACCACAAATCTTCTAAGACAGGTATCGAAGATGTTTGATCCACCTCTAAATTTATCACGGGAAATCTATCGTTAGATCAATGTGACGTCACACGTTCAAATGTTATCTCGACTCAATACGAAGGAATAGAATCATTAAAAAAATCTCTTGGGTCTCACCAAAGCTTGTACGCTGCTCAAAACGTCTTCAAACCTCAAGGCACCGTTAATTAAGAGTTAAATGTTAGCCATTTTTGGCATAGCACCACGAGGTAAAACATTAGAGAGCATTTTGGGACGTAGAGAAAAAAATCTTGATGAATCTCTTTTTCCCGCGCGCACTGGTTCTTATAAGACCATGAAATGAATTTAAAAATGGTTACATGCACAGACAAATGTGGCAGATTCCTCTATTTATAAAAGGGGAAACCTCATTGTTGTGAAAAACTGCCTCCTTGAAACAAAATTAATTCGTTTTCGATTATTGTTTCAAAGAGGCATATTTTAAACATATTTAACTACTGGAAAAAGATTATTATTAAGAAATTGAAGCGACAGATTACTTGATATTAGTACTCTGTATAGTTTGCTGGTCAGAGTTTCCCATTTCAATCGTTTATTAAGGAACTATCAAGATTTTACTTCACAAAACTTATGTTACGGCTACTATTAGACAACAACACCGGTTTCTATTGGAAATGTGCAGTTCCTAATTTTAATGAAGTTACATCCCAGTTATGCATGGAATTAAACAATTATGTTCAGTGTTTCTATATTCTTTTGAATATATGATCTATAAATTATGCAACAGTAGATTCCTATACAATTAAAACTCATATGTACCATACTAATTGCATGTATGTATTTACTGTCATTGTCAATAAGTACTTTGATCAATATTTTGATCGTTTAGTAAATGTTACTTTTTATGGAAATTGAATCGTTCGGCAAGAAGTATTTTTATTAAGGTCTTCCGTTTCCAACGGAAGACCTTATAGTTTTCGTACAGTTTCTTATTATTAAGGTCTTCCGTTTCCAACGGAAGACCTTTTTGTTTTCGTACGATTTCTTATTATTATTATTTTTTTCCACAAATTTTGTGCACGCGATTTCTCGAAAACTATTCGACCGATTTCAACCATTTTTTCACAGAAGATGAGACTTGAGATAAACTTCATACATTTTTAATATTTTTCCTGTCGTCACTTCCGGTACCGATTTATCGGCCATTTTGCACATTTTTACGACCTTTTTTGTGCAGAGTTGATCTCAGAAACTATCAGAGATATGAATATGAAACTTTCAGGATAGGTAGTCCATAGTTTGAAGTTGTGCCTATTGTTTTCGTTTTACGCAAGTGGCGCCATTTCTTGGAGCTCGCTAGGGCTCGAAAATTGGGTACGAATTTCAAATCAAAATTTTCACACATTTTGATCTATATCTTTTTATCAGTTGATATTTTGTTAAGACATATATAACAAAAGTGATAGAGTACCAAAAGTTCTTTCCAACAAAATCAAGAAAAAGGGGCTGGCCCCTTTAATTAGGGGCCAATAGACTCGTAAACTCTATTACAAATAACTTAAAAACGATAAAGATTTTGTAATGCATTATAGAAGCAAAGTTGTTGATCGTAACAATATCTATCAGAAAAAATCATTGCCACGCCCATTTATGACGTAATTAGGGATTTTTAGGGGCCAAAGTTCTCAAACTTTGACACAATATATCTAGAGAACGAGACATATTTTGTTAAGCATTTTAGAAGAGAAAATGCTTGTATTGATAATTTAAATCGATTCCACTAATCAAAACACAAATGGCTGTCCCCATTAAGGATCTACAGGGCTGGCCCCTAAAATATTCAATCATTTGTATCTCAAAAATGAACAACAATTTGAGATGGGTGTAAGAACAAAAAATGTTAGTATTATTGAGACCTTTCATATGAAATTAACAAAAAGGGGCTGGCCCCTTAAATTAGGGGCCAAGACACTCTTAAAGTCTTTTACACATAACTTAAAAACGATCAAGATTTTGTAATGCATTATAGATGCAAAGTTGTTGATCGTTTGTATAAGTTTGTAAAACTCATTGCCACACCCATTGATGACATAATTAGGGATAATAAGGAACTAAAATCTTAAATCTTAAATGTGCTGAATGTGAAAAAGCAAAACACTTTGTTAAGCATTGTAAAGGATATTGACAATCGTATACATTATCTGAAAGGAAGGGGTTGAGGGGGAATTCTGAAATTTCATTAATTTTGTAAATGTGTCGTTTAAGAAATTGAACGGAAGACCTACTCGTTACTCGTAACGAGATCGTATCTAGTTATTATTATTATTTTTTTTTTCCACAAATTTTGTGCAAGCGTTTTCTCGAAAACTATTTGACCGATCTCAACCATTTTTTCACAGATGATTACAAGTGGTCTGAATTTATTTTGTTTTTAAAATTTCTGCCGTCGTCACTTCCGGTACCGATTTATTGCTAATTTTGTAAACTTTTACGACCCATTTTGTGAGCAGTTGATCTCGAAGACTATCAGAGATATGAATATGAAATTTTCAGGATAGGTAGTCCATAGTTTGAAGTTGTGCCTATTGTTTTCGTTTTACGCAAGTGGCGCCATTTCTTGGAGCTCGCTAGGGCTCGAAAATTGGGTACGAATTTCAAATCAAAATTTTCATACATTTTGATCTATATCTTTTTATCAGTTGATATTTTGTTAAGACATATATAACAAAAGTGGTAGAGAATCAAAAGTTCTTTCCAACAAAATCAAGAAAAAGGGACTGGCCCCTTAAACTAGGGGCCAATAGACCCGTAAATTCTATTACAAATAACTTAAAAACGATCAAGATTTTGTAATGCATTATAGAAGCAAAGTTGTTGATCGTAACAATATCTATTTGAAAAACTCATTGCCACGCCCATATATGATGTAATTAGGGATTTTTAGGGGCCAAAGTTCTCAAACTTTGACACAATATATCTAAAGAACGAGACATATTTTGTTAAGCGTTGTAGAAGAGAAAATGCTTGTATTGATAGTTATAATCGATTCCAATATTGGAAAAACCAATGTCTGTCCCCATTAAGGATCTACAGGGCTGGCCCCTAATGTATTCAATCATTTGTATCTTAAAAATGAACAACAATTTGAGATGGGTGTAAGAACAAAAAATGTTAGTATTTGAGAGATCTCTTGTATGAAATGAACAAAAAGGGGCTGGCCCCTTTAATTAGGGGTCAATAGACTCGATAACTCTATTACAATTAATTTAAAAACAATCAAGATTTTGTTATGCATTATAGAAGCAAAGTTGTTGATCGTAACAATATCTATTTGAAAAACTCATTACCACGCCCATTTATGACGTAATTAGGGATTTTTAGGGGCCAAAGTTCTCAAACTTTGACACAATATATCTAGAGAACAAGACATATTCTGTTAAGCATTGTAGAAGAGAAAATGCTTGTATTGATAATTATAATCGATTCCAATATTGGAAAAACCAATGTCTGTCTCCATTAAGGATCTAGAGGGCTGGCCCCTAAAATATTCAATCATTTGTATCTCATAAATGAACAACAGTTCAAGAAAGGTGTAAGAACAAAAAATGTTAGTATTTGTAAGATATTTCATATGAAATGAACAAAAAGGGGCTGGCCCCTTTAATTAAGGGCCAAGACCCACGTAAAGTCTATCACAAATAACTTAAAAACGATCAAGATTTTGTAATGCATTATAGAAGCAAAGTTGTTGATCGTAACAATATCTGTTTGAAAAAATCATTGCCATGCCCATTTATAACTTTGTTAGGGGCCAAAGTCCTTAACTTTTGATGGAATGTATTTAAAATAGGAGACATATTTTGTTAAGCATTGTATAAGAGAAATTGTCTGCATTGATGATTTTAATCGATTCCACTATTCAAAACACCAATATATGTCCCCATTTAGGATCTACAGGGGTGGCCCCTAAAATATTCAGTCATTTAAATCTTAAGTTTTATCGATAAATCATCGTATCATTTTAAAAAATCAAACGGAAGACCTACTCGTTACTCGTAACGAGATCGTGTCTAGTTAACTGTTTATATTTACATTCAGTGTAACGGATTTCAATTTTCAATTCGCTAGCCAAGGGTTTTCGGTCGATCCACTCCGCTCCCCATAAACGGAAGCAGAGTGGACCGAAAACCCTTGGCTAGCGAAGATGTTTTCAATTATATTATCTTTGTTGCCAAACTAAAGCGTTTAATTTTTTTCCATTGAAAGCTATTTAAGTTCGAATAAAATTTAAAAAATGTATTTTTGAAGTGCTGTTTAGTTACCACGGTAACACTATTAAACTATTCATTCGCCCATGAAAAATTTTCAATAATTGAAAAATTCACAATATTTTTATGCGAGGATTTTATTTTGTATAGCTGAAACTGCTGCAATCTCTTACAATCTGTGTTCAAAATAGCTTGAAATGGCCATTTTTCAATCTTTTGCTTTTTACCATGGCGTCCCGTCCTCATAGCAACCGTTTAAGGTTGTTATGCGTCTTTATTCACAAAAGGGTATCAAAATACGAAATATGAAGAAAAACGCTGACTATGCGTGGCCACTGAATTTTGATATTTACGGAGAACTGATCTTTAAAAAAAATTAAAAGAGAAAGAATCATGCGGGATTAAATAAAACTAATTTGATTCAATGATTAGGGATCTTAGTTTTTTATTGTGATTATTAATTGATTTTCCATACAAAAAGAATTTTGCTAGCTTTTGTTCTAATCAATCTGTAAACACATTTGAGTAAAATAACACTAAAATCTAGACTTTTTCTCTCTTATTCAATGGTCAATATATATGTTTTCCTATTAATTTATAATTTAATAAAAACATCCTCACGATAGGTAAAAATTAAATAAAAAAGACATTGTGCAGAATTACTATTTCATTTACGAAGAGATACATAATATCTTAAGAGAGACTGATGTTGCCACCACAGGCACGTTACGTTATATATTTTTCTCATAATAAAAAAAAAATAAATACCCTATACCTAATAATACACGTGTATTATTAGGTATAGGGTATTTATTTTTATTACGAGAAAAAATTATTATACTTTCTCATGCTCAAAAAGGCACTGACCTACCCATGTATATTTAGTCTTTAAGCTAACTAACTTTTCCCCATCGAAACTAAGTATACACATGACTTGTCCAGAGGTTCAAGGAGGGGGGGGGGGGGCCTCATAATAAAAAAAAAATGTTCCCGTGACTTTCCACCCATTTAGTCAAAACTTTCATTTAGCAGCCGGTGCATTGTTTTCAGTTTATAGCCGGTGCTAACAATTTAATATTTCAAATAGCAACCGTAACTTTTAAAATTCATGTTTATTCCATATATTTCTTTTAAAATATACTTTCCTGTTCATTTTGTCTTCCTTGATGAATCAGAATAGATTTACACATATTTTCAAGGGTCATAACCAACACAATCTGCTTTCTAAATGAAAATATTAGCATAAAACTTTGTTTGGTGTGCCTTTTGATTCGTCACCCACGTAAGAAATTTTTCTATATTTGGTTACTTATCAGGCCATTTAGCGAATTACATTTATTATCAATTACAATAATTCCTTACATGTTCCGTGCACATAGATTGTTTTAAAATTTACTTGATTTTGGGACACTTTTCGTTGATTTTGTGGCGTGACCCATGAAATCTATATCAACTAGCAACCGTTCAATTTTCGAATAGAAACACCGAACGCCGTTTTTTACCGATAGCAGCCGTTTAGGTACTACACCGTGTAAAAGTAATGTCTAGGTCACGCAATTAGAATAGGATGTAAGCGAGTCCGTCTTTTTTGATTGGGTTCGATTCCCGGAACAGTTGGATTTTTTTTTTATACATATTTCTTTTAATCGCATGAAAAAGTAATGTATATAGATTATTCAAGAATATCAGAAAAAAGTTATTTAAACGCTTGTCAATGTAATATTTTGCATGCCTGCTTAATTTTTTTTTAACATTACTTAGTGTGTGAAGTCCCTGTTATAAATTTGAATTATAAACATTTTCTTCTGAACAAGGGATTTCAAAAATATGTACGCATTAATGTAGAAACTTTTTTTTATGCTCTAATTTTTTTTATTGACATTTATTTTCAAACAATAACAAATATATATGTACTTATAAATAAAGTATTTTATTAATCTTTTTAATTATTTGCTAAGAAAGGTTTTCTAAATAACTGCCCACGTGTCTTTTTATGACATTCTATGACATTTTTAATTTGCATTTAAGTTTTTTTTATGGTTTAAATTTATTGAACATGGTTAAGTTTGAAGGTCGTTGCCATGGAAACGAACTCATTTACATATGCTGAAATTGTCTTTCCATGACAGTTTTTTTCAATGATTCAATTAGTTTCATGTCAGGTTCACATATCCTTAAAGCAGAAAATTTTTTCTCTAAAATTAAGACATTCAGTATAATAAAATAAATAGTGGCTGTTTGGGAGGGTATCGGTTGACAATGGTTTCTCGGAGTGTCAATTTCAACTGGTACCCTCCCAAACAGGCACTATTTACATAGTGTTACCCGTTGCCAAGTGTGTTGCTAACGCTGAGGATAATAGAACGGATTATCAACTGCGTCTAAACCAATCAGATTTCAGTATTTAACATGAAAGTATAATATTATATAAATAGTGCCTGTTTTGGAGGGTACCAGTTGAAATTGACACCCCGAGAAAACCATTGTCAACCGACGAGGTTGACAATGGTTTTCTCGGGGTGTCAATTTCAACTGGTACCGACGAGGTTGACAATGGTTTTCTCGGGGTGTCAATTTCAAATGGTACCCTCCCAAACAGGCACTATTTATTTTATTATACTGAATGTCTTAATTTTATAGCAAATTTTACTCCTTTTATATAGAAAAGAAGTGAGTTCTACGGCGAACCGTACGCGCATAATTTACGCGCATGTAACAATTCGTTCTATCGGCCCGTTGCCAAGTGTGTTGCTAACGCTGAGGGTATGAGAACGGATTGTCAACTGCGTCTAAACCAATCAGATTTCAGTATTTAACATGAAAGTATAATAAAATAGATTGTTTAATAGTCTGTGATTAAAGTCAGATATAGTTTCGTCTTTAATGGCTATTATTTTTGTTCATAAATAGATTTCCATGAGATTTTTTTCTCCATTTGGTTCATGCACCAATGGAGCACCCATGGCTACAGGGTATGCAGTTAAGGTAACTCAAGTAGCTTTCGTGTCCGGATCCGGAAAAATGAATTTTATGCCATATCTCAAATTTTACATAATCGACCCTTATACTTTTGGTTTTATTTTCTGAATTTATTAGATTTTTCTGACAAGTCGATCATAATTTGAGAAAAAGTTAGAGACTTTTAAATAATTTCATTACAATGTCATGTTGAATCGTTAATGGATAAAAATAGCGTTTTATCAGTGCAAAAAGGTCAAAATATCAATTAGGGGAAGAAATTGTAACATTTTTTTTATGGTAATTTTAATTTTATTTATTTTAAATAGTTTTATTTTTTATTTTTATTTGATGCCACGGTTCATTCCGATAATAAAAAAAAAAAAACATAGAGGGAACAGCGATTTATGTGCAGTTTGCACTTTCAGTGCAGAAAGGTCATATTAAATACACCGTAGCGTCGAATGAAGAATAGACCCCATAATTTTGTTTTGAATTTTGGTTAAGCTACATGTATGTTTGTAGATTTTTAAAAAAATACTTTAAAAATAACTTTAAGACTTTGGACCGCAGGATCCAACGTCCTTAAACATTTTCTTCTGAACAAGGGATTTCAAAAATATGTACGCATCAATGTAGAAACTCCCCCCCCCCCCCCTCTTTTTATAAAATAACTGGGTATGCCGTTTCAAAAGACACATGTACAGGTTGTTAAAAGCAACAACAAAAAGTCATTTAAAAAGTATGAATCGGTAATGAAGCAATAGGTAAATAAAAATTTGTTCTCCTTTTTATGTAGATTAGGCGTTTATCTAGTAGATACAATAGAAACATGCAGTGATTAGAATTACAACTCTGACGGTGTCAGATTTATTCATGTACATTTTAGCTACAAAGAATGTTATACACACTGGGCAGTAGAAATCATATTGATGTATCTTAACATCAAAATATAGAATATGTGGTCATCTTCCTAACTGTATTTATGAAAACCAAATGGTGGTTGTCGTGTTCGATAGAAATGCGCATAAAATGTTTAATTGTGTATTTTGCTTACATTTTGTTCCGTTCTACTATATATATAGCTTGTAGAAAAGTAAAAAAAAAAAATCTAACATCCGGTATTGTTAATATATTCGAGGTGTTTTTTCGAGCTCAACCGTAAAGGCCCGAGAAGTTGCGATTGATAAAAAGAAGAGGTCTTTTTTCCCATTATAATTAAACCTCCGTAAGAAATCCTGTGGATTTATATAGAGATTGTTTCAAAAAATACCGCGGGATGACGTCATATATAGCATTAAGTAACTCGTACGAAAAGTAGTATCCTATGATGAACTACTTTTGTCAAGTAGAAAATAGTACATATGGTTCTTGCATTAATCGCCTTATATGTTCATATAAATATAATATCGACCACATTTCTACGTATTTATAGAAAAGTATATGATCATCAATTTATTCAAGGTAGATATAAAAAGGTTTAAAAAGGATAGAAAGAAAAAGGACAGTGTATGAACATTTCCAAAATGGTGGCTGCCTTGCCAAGTGCAAAAAATGTAAATAAAAAGTAAGACTTTGGATATATTAACTACATTTATAGCCATTATGTATCTGTTAGTTTTCTTTGACTTTGTTTCAATAATGCGAGTCTTTAGTAACATGTTTTAAAATGGAGAATACTCATTTTTTTTACCAATGGAAAACAAAACTAAGTCTTCAGTGCGACGTTAATTTTAGAATTAATAATATAATATTCATGCCTTGTCGAAAACATATTCGTAGCAGCGTCAATTTGTGATTGAACAACTTTATAAGTGTAGTGCTTCCAACGGGTCAATAGGGTCGCACAAGAAATGCATATTATAGTTTGAGTTGTCAACACGTGTAAGTGTAGCTTGTCACGTGAATGTCACTCACCTATGTTTTATTGAATATAATGATGCTTATAGTGTTTTCCACCTTTCATTTTAAGTATTCTTGATTATTTCTTCTTTCGGTGAGATTGGCATTGCAATGGTGACTAAATCAGTTTCATGTTTTGAATTGTTGAAGAAGAATGTATGATTGTATCTGTGACTGGATCAGTGGATATCAAAAGACAGGATTTAAAACCACTTATTACAGTCGTACGACATGCTTAAGTTAAGAGGGTGGGGGTGGGGCACCTCAAAGTAATATGTCAGTGATGCTCAAAGTGGGATGAACATTTTAATACAATCCTACTTTTTTAGAAAGTGTTATGAAAGTGCATAGAACTTATTAAACAAATGTTGATGAATGTATGAAGAATTAATTGAAGTATGCTGTCCTGTCTTACCAATTGCAAATCAATTCATTTTAAATATATATTATGCAGGTACTCTGAAGTTGTTTCATCAAATTCACTCTTATCTACATAGCCAATATCAAATAGTTAGTCACTATGATGTAAGTTTGCTTGGATTCAGAAACTGCAACTCCCTCCCAAAGCATGAATGCAAATTCATAATTTAGTTTGAGTAGAAACACGAAACAATGTTTTCTTTAAAATCATTTCTACCATACTGGCATAGTATGCCAGTTGTAAATGTACCAATAACCCAATTTTTTTAAAGAGGCTATGACATCACAGATGAAAAGTTGTATTTCCTCTTCCCTTGTCCTGATGTAATGATATGAAATACAAGGATCTATGTACTGTAGTACTGTCATAACATATATATCATATCTCAAAAGGAGGTACTTATCATGAAGTGTCTAGTTCATGAGCTTGCATGGTTGTAGAAATCTCATTGGCTTGGAGGTTTGTTGATTGTAAGCTTCTCTCCGACTGTGATTTCCTGACACACTCAGACCACTCAAGTGTGTCCTCATTTCATTCAGCTCGATGCTCTTGTTATGTTCATGCACCAGTTAACGCACTCATAGTAAGTGTAGGAGATACAGAAACATGAACTGACATAAGTAGGTAGGATTATAGGGACATCAATTGTTTTATTGTGTTATCAAATTAAAAGATACATTTAATTTTGATTAACCATTCCAGAGTACTTTTTTGATAGGTGCTTGGTTGAACTTGGTATAGATGTACAGGATTAAAAGAGTCTCAGATTTTTTTTTTGTGTGAATGCTGTAAAAACAGATTTCATTATTTCTTTCAAATGATACTCATTGGAAGAAGGTTTTCTTATGAAATGTTGATTTTGAGCATCCTAATAAATAGGCTGCATAGAAAACAATTGAACATTATTGTAAAGTTTTTATTTGCATATACACATGTTATAGATAAATACTTAAAAGTAAATGAACAGGCCATAATCACATGTATTTGTGTATGATATTGTACAGGAAGTCACATATAGATGTCTTATTAATCACTTGCAGACTCTCATTGACTATACACATGTAACAATAATATATCTCTCTTCATACATTTATTACCAGTATGTGTTTATTTAAGAAGTAGTTTTCTTATACTACTATTATTTTTTTTGGGGGGGGGGGCAGAGGGGGAAGGGGATAAGACACTTATGTAGCAATTTTAATAAATCAACAATTGACATGATTTCTTGCTTATAATAATCCTATTATCAAGTTTTAGAGTGAAATTCAAACAACCATCCTCTTGTATAGGAGTGTTTGTATATACATGCAGAGGTCACCATCTTAACTTCTTCCTGGAATGCTAGCACAACAAGGCTTCTGTCTCTAGGATTTATATATATGCTGATGTGGTAACAAGGCTGCTACATGTGTTCTACAATCAATATAGGCAGTCAGTCTCGCTCTCTAGCCTCTCTCTGGGTGATGGTGGTTTGTTATTGTTGTTGTTGTTATTTATGTTGTGTATGGACAGCTGTGTTATGTGTCTCTGTTATGACTCACACCAACATGATTCAAACTGTCGGGGGTCAGGGACATTGCTTCAATGTGAGTCTCTTTACAAACAAGTTAGCTTTTTTTTCCCTCCCAATTACCTCCCTTCTTCTCTCTCCAATGATCCATAGATGTAATGCATATCTGGCCACATAATTTGTCATTTACCGGAGATTGCCTTCAAGCTCAGGGCTGTCTAGTGCATAAGAAGAATGGATTCAAAAAAGTGATTTGCTATCCATTCATTGTCGTGATGTCTTAATTGCATAACATAGTCATTGATTACAGATGTTAAAACGGATGTGGCAAAAAAATATAAATGGAGTGGAACTGTTTTGTGAACGTGCATTCAGATTTTTATTTTTATAATTACATGTATTAAATCTGGAAGTCTTTTTTAATTGTGTCTCCAAATCCAATGCTGAGAGAGCTTATAGCTTATTTGCCCCCCCCCTCCCCCATCCCCCCCCCCCCCCCCAAAAAAAAAAAGAAGAAGGGAAAAGCATTAAATGAATGGTCAGATATGTGTATATAGTAAAACCAGTGAATAAAGCAATAACAAATAAGCAGTGTAGAGTCTTAACATATTTACTCTTTAAATACTTGAAAACATTTAAACTGGTTTGCACAAAGTATATACCAGTATTTAATACAAGATTGTTTGGGTTCCTTTTTCTGCCTGGTAGCTATTCTTTTTGTTATCTAGTTAGGATAGATAAATGGTACTGATGTAGAATGTTTTTTTTTATGCAAATATTTATTTATGGTGTCAATTGATTTTTCTTTTAGGTGTAAGGTCTATTTTCCCCCCAAGATGTTGACCTGAGATGAGAGTGAAGGATGGATTAAATACGGATTAAGATACCAGCAGCCAGTCCTGCAGTACTGAAGACTTTGTGGTATGTTCTCACCTCACACCATGCACACACAAGTAAACACTGCACTGCCCTGGCTGCCGTTTACACAGCTGTAGAGTATAGCACTTGGTGATGGCAGTGACATCAAAACTTGTATCTGTGTTATCATCACTAGCAGCCTTGCAATCATGAATGGATGGTTTTTTTTTTATGGTGACCATGGTTAATGATGTTTAGACACATAGATGTATGTTTTGGCAGTATACCACTATGTTTTGGAAGTATACCACAAAACAAGAAAAGGTGGATTTCTTTATTCTACATTTATCATTTAATGATACAGAAAGTTTGTATTGTAACAGTTTTTGTTTTGGGTTCTTCTCGTACATGCATACATGTATCACAATTATATTTGTTGACAGTACATGTTCCAGCTAACTTGTATTATCCTGTTTATGCGGTGATTGACTGGCTGTAGTGAATTTGTGTACTAGCAGCTATCTGTTCATTTTGACAAATAGACTTGGGAGATGATATTTGTTGGAAATATAGTATGGTTCCCAAGGACTGTGCAATGCATACCAGTGTATGTTAGATATGACAAGGGTTTTATGGCACTTTACACAGAGATGTAGAGTACAAAGCACTCGATCTTTGTCCATAGTGATAATGATGTACATGTACTTACTCGTAGTCAATGAATATTGTCAGTGCGTACACGTAGTCGATGAATTTTGTTAGTCATTACGTGTAGTGGATGAATTTTGTTAGTGTGATTACTGTGAACACTAACTTGCATAGCTTACAATAAGAACAAGGCACTCAGATTTTTGTTTCAGATTAACTGTATTTTTTCACACAAAAGAAGTCAATATTTGTTATCATATAAGAACTATACCTGCGAGTTTCTATTTAGGTTATAACTGTTTATAACTGTTATAATAATTGTTTGGATTTTTTTTGGGGGGGGGGTGTTTAAACCATTTCCAATGTTTAGAAAAGATACTGGTAATACAGAATGAATTAATTGAGCTCTTTGATTAAATTAGGGAAATACAGGGAGATTTGAATTACTGAAATTAATCCCCAAAAGAGGAAATGAAGTTGAGCAAAGTTTGTTCATTGATCCCATGTACACATGTACAGAATGATTTGATAGAATCACTGTCAATTAAAATGTAATTCTTTTCCTCAAATTATGTTAATTTAACAGGTTCATATTGAAAACCAGTGAAATTACATTTAAATGCAGTAAGTATTGCCAAAGTTAACAAGAAAGTGGTACTTCATATATGACTTGAATGTGATGCCATTTAATACTGTATGAAAAGAAAGGCAAGTTTATTTGAGATTTAGAGAGAATTTTGCTAAGATGACATATTTGTTTGTGTGCAAGTGCTGGAAAATAATGATTAAATAAACCCAATATGAATGTATACATGTATAGAAGAAAAAGAAGAAAATAAAATTGATTGATTTAACTAAAACTGGGGGAACATTAGATTGTGAACATCTTGTGATTGAGAAAAGTGCTGTATTACTCAGAATTAGGAAGGTTTAGACAACCCCCTCTCCTTACCCTGTATCAAACTTGAGCTCACTTTATTCTTTTAGCTCTCTGCTTTCCTCTGTAGTTCATTTGGTGCTAGAATAATCAATGGACACAAAATGTCTTCATGCATACATATCAGAGGACAGTACACTCACACAGTCAGGAAGTAATGGAACACTGTCAGGGTCCATCTTTTCACTCTACCTCTCCAAGTTTAGGTGTTTTCTCTTTCATGTGATTTGCATAAAAGTTGAATTTTATCTTGATATGTTCTCTCTGCTTTTTTTTCTCTGTATAAATATACAGGCTAATGTTGGTACATTATACAGATTAGAGATTGGCCTGAAAATTTTTATACTGGTCATGTTTTATTTTTATATTAAACCAATATACTGCAATTGTGTAGCTAATTGCTCAACCAATACAGTCAGGTGTATATACACATGTATTGAAGTTCAAAGCAGGGATCAGGTACATGTATCATAACACTTGTATTTGTATCACTTTATGGCACATGCGTGGTGGCAATAATGTGTCTGATGTGTTCATTTATTTATAGTAGAGCAGTTCCTTATACACACCAATATACATGTTGACATGCCACTCGTGGTGAGATATTATGGTATCGATAATGAGATTATTTAAACAGTACAAAAAACATCATTCTGACAGCTTCAGCAAGATTTTTCTGGAGTTTTATAGGTCATACTATATAAAAAGTAACATGAATTAATGTCATGCTACTAATGGTAATTAGTTTGTTGAACACCACTATATAATCTGGTGGTTATTTCTTCAATTTCACACCCTCCCACACTGTGAGAGTGTATAAGTCAAAAAGAAGATTATCTAGCTTGGCAGTTTTTTGTTCATTTTCAGGCGTAATGGATGACAGGCGAGTTGCGGACTACTTTGTGGTGGCAGGGTTGCCGGAAAACCCCCTCCCCTTGGAGGAGTTTTCCAATGAAGCGGCCATCAAACCCACATACAAACAGGACCCCATCACGGACATTGCCGTCATCGACAAGACCCTCGGAGAAAAAATCCCCAAGGGGTACACCTGTATCGAGAGGACACAGTCTAATTACCTGGCGGACCTGAATCATGGCAGCATCAGGTGCCACGAGATGTTCCTGTGTTACAAGCGGGGGCGGGACAAACCTCCACTCACCGATGTGGGGTAAGGCTAAAATTCTGTGAGGGGTAAGGAGCTTATACCAATATGTATACAGTACTTATAAATATACATATAAAGAATGAAATGTTTTATAGGTGTTTTATAGGTGTGACACTGTTTTGTAGCTGTATTGATGACACTATACATTTGGGGATTAGTCTTTGTACATGTAATATAGAATTGTTTTTTTGTATTGTACCTGTAAGAAATCAATGAATGAATTATTAATTTTCTGAGTCACTGGTTTTTTCAGGGTACTTTATGAGGGAAAAGAGAGACTGATGTCTGAATGTGAAATTGTACACACCACCCCCTGGGGGAGCCCGGCTAATGTGAATAACGGAAGCAATGGGAGGATCTATATAACATTTCGGCGGGCACGGGAAACAGCCGCCAGTGATACCCTTGCAGTGGTTGATGTTGTCATTATACTGCAGAATAAGGTAAGTATGCACCAGAAAAGAATTAAAGTAAAAATAGTTGAAGTTTTAATTATTACAGTTCAAGATATTTAAGAAAATACTGAAAATATAGAATTATATTGAATCAAAATTTGAATCAAATTTTAACGTTTTTACAGAATGAAGTTGCTCCTCATGCCTATCACAAAATAGAGAAAAACTTAAACAGAGGAATGGTAACTACAAGAGTTTTTTGTTAACATGGATGAATATTTCATATACTGTAGAAGTAAAGAAATCACTTGAACATTGCATTAAATTTAAATGGACACTATTCTAATGATGTTCTTTAGACATGCACGCTCGGTAATTCAGAAATTTAGAATTATTTCAACTTCCATGTCTATGCTGGCTTGGTGAGACTCTTTTAGGTACATGTAATATGAGTACTGTTTCTGTTATAGGTGGGCTCTGATGTATTTGTGTGTTACAAGAAGGCCATGGTGAAGGCAGATATACTGGCATACAAGCCTGGTAGGTGCATCTTACTAACATTCTAGTCATTGATGCAGAGAAATATGCCTAAATAGACACTTGTTTAATCTGTTTCACTATCCATTCTGAGTACATAGTTTGAGTTGCAAAACCTGTGTAATTTTATATATTCATACTTGTAAAATCTTCATTATTGTTGATATTCTCTATATGTTCTGATGACCTTTCCACACTGACAGTTTGTTCACTGACTGGTGACATAAACCAATGTCAAGTAAATTCAATATAAGTACATTGTAATATCAACCAGAACTTTTTCAGAACAGTCTTATAACAAGGTCGTATTCTTACATCTGAAGGCGCAGACTTCGAGGATATCACAGTTCATTAATTGAATTCTTATACACGTAACATTTTTAGGATTGATACAAAGATACCCTGAGGAAGATTATGAGAATTTTCCCTTGCCCCCTGAGGTGCCCCAGTTCTGTCTCCCCATGGGATCCTCAATAGAGTGTTGGTCGGCCAAAGCCCAGCATCCTCTCCCTGTCTTCTCTACGTTTGTGCTTACACTGGCGAATAATGAGAAGGTTTGTATTCACGAAAAGACGCTTGTACATTTGATATTAAAATTATCATACCATACCTGTGCATACATAATGTCTGTCTTATCTTTGGATTTTGAATACTATCATAGATAGTGAAGCTTTTTTTTATTTTTAAGTAATTTTCCTTTTTGAAGCAAAAAAAAAAAAAAAAAAAAAAAAATTAAAACTGAAATTTTACTATTTTGTTGCCTCATTGAAAAGGTACCAGATAAACATATAATACAAATCCATTTTGGAAGAGCTGTGCATTTATATATATTTTTTTGATGCTGTATGGATTTTCAGTTTGTATATATGTAATTATGAGCTGAAATCAGTTTGTTGAAATAAAATGATTCTTCTTTTGTCTCAAGATCTCTATTGCTGTTTTCTTTCTATAGGTTTATGGTGCTGCTGTCACATTTTACGAGGAATTTGAGGAAGAGAAACTGACAGATTTACAAATGAGACATTTAGGACTGAAAAATAAACATATTCGAGAACAGTATCGGATTCTTAAAACAGTACATTCCAATAAGAGTATTTGTCTTCTCTCCCACTGGCCATTCTTTGATGCCTTTAGGAAGTTCCTGACTTACCTGTATCGTATATCTATAACTGGTCCTCATCCTGTCCCCATTGAAAGGTAAGCAATGCTGTGGAATTATCATTGTTCATGGGGGACCATGTTCGTGGCTTTAGTGGGTAACCCTTGCCCACGAATTTACATCCCCACAAACCTACACACAATCATTTGTTTAATATTTATTAAAGTTATCCCAATTACACTACCAACGAAATTAAGTCCCCAAGAACCAGGAAAATTTTGGCTACCAACAAACATTGACCCCCATTAATAAAAATGATTCCACTGTAAAATCCTGATATAATTGTTATAAAGGTAAAAAGGGTTGATTTTATTTTGAATAGAATATTGTTTCCATGATGTGATGCTTTTAAGTTGAAGAGAACTATTGGTGTTAAAGTTTCTGTTCTTGGTAATAAATTTTGTGAAACATTGTGCTTCATATTTGATTTTTGTTTATTTTACATTGGAAAGGACATGGTTATGTTGAGGCAAATTTTTCAGTTTGGAATTATTTCAATTTTTGCATTCAACCCTTATTTTATCTTATTGTTTTTATTACAGACATATATCTCACTTCATGTTTGATGTTCCATACCCATCTCCTCAAAGACCAAGGATTCTTGTGCAGGTAAATCAAAATCAATGGAAATTCACTGTTTCTTTTAATTTAATAATTGAAATTGAACAAATGATTAGCAAGATTCAAAGAGTGCTTACAATAGCATGTACAAAGCAAAATGTGACTTTCAAATGACATTTCTTACGTGAACTTCATGTGAGTGCTCTTTTTACGAGAACTTCATGTGAGTGCTCTTTTTACTTGAAGTTCATGTGAAAAGTTATTCACGTACCTGTAAGGCACAATAGCTTGTGTCTAAGATATAATTGTCATTAATATATCTGTATCTTAAATTATGCACTGTACTGAGTATTTTGAGTATTGTAAATTTCTACCAAATAAAAGTTTTAGTTTTCTGATAAAAAGATGTCTATCTTAATACTGTACTGTTTCAAACAATAAATAAAACCACTTTGTATTTTGTAGTTAAATCATGATGCCCTCTCTTTGTCCATGCCAGAAGATTCTCCATTACCCCAAAGGTAACCAATCCACTTCATATGGTTCTTGCATCATAAACATTAATGCTGTTACTTTTGTGGAAATCCTTTACTTGAAACTACATACTAGTGTATGTTTTGAATCCTGTCCTTTCTTCTGTTATTGTGGAATATAGTCTGAGATTTGATATAAATTTTACAAACTTTCTGAAAGTCAATAAATCACTGAATACCTTCACTGGTAAGGATAAAAAATGTAGGCAGATGTGAGACAATTAGCATGATTCTCTGAGAATTTATTTTTGATTGTTTTTGTTCTCAGTGGAGCGTCGTACGTGACTATGCTGAAGAACATGGGTCCTGAGAACTGCATGAGTCTACTGCTGTACAGTCTGCTGGAGTACAAGATCCTGGTTCATTCACTGCGACCAGCGGTGCTGACCGGGGTTGTGGAGGCGGTGGCTGGGGTAGGTCAAAACATATACCACTGTATACTGTAAACCACACACACCACTTAATACTGTTAACCATACACACCACTTAATACTGTTAACCACCCACACCAATGTATACTGTTAACCACACATCACTGTATACTGTAAACCACACACACTGCTGTTTACTGTTAACCACACACAACTTTATACTGTAAACCACATATACCACACACACCACTATATACTGTAAACCACAGACACCACTATGTACTGGAAACCACACACACCACAGTATACTGTAAACCACACACACCACAGTATACTGTAAACCACACACACCACTGTATACTGTTAACCACACACACCACTATATACTGTAAACCACACACACCACTATGTACTGGAAGCCACACACACCACAGTATACTGTAAACCACACACACCACTGTATACTGTTAACCACAGACACCACTGTATACTGTAAACCACATATACCACTGTAATCTTTAAACTGCACACACCACTGTGTACTATAACCACATATACCACTGTATCATGTAAACCACAAACACCACTATTCTGTAAACCAAATATACCACTGCCATCAGTAAACCACATACCACTGTGTCCTGTAAACCACAGACACCACTATACTGTAAACTAAATATACCACTGTTATCTGTAAACCACATATGCCACTGTTATCTGTAAACCACAAACACCACTGTATACTGTAAACCACACACCACTGTAAACCACACACACCACTGTATACTGTAAACCACACACCACTGTAAACCACACACACCACTGTATACTGTAAACCACACACCACTGTATACTGTTAACCACACACAACGCTGTATACTGTAAGCATCTTAATCTGTAAGCAAGAGAATTTTGTTAGGTTATTTAGAACATAGACTTTGCAAATTTTTCTTCCCACAAAACAAGCCTATAACATACAAGTGTCTCCCTTTTCTTTTTTTACTGAGAAAAAAATTCTTTTTAATTAAATCATATTAGGCCTAGTAAATCTTGAAGTATATTTTTCACAAAAATTTGTTTGAAGCATGCCGTTTCATATGTAGTATACTTTTGTTACTGAGGGAATGATGATTATGATGAAGGGAGTTTTGTTTTATAGATGATCTTCCCCCTCCACTGGCAGTGTGCTTACATTCCTCTCTGTCCCTTGGGACTCTCTGACATGTTGTCAGCCCCGGTGCCATACATTGTAGGTAAGGTAACCAAACATCACCAAGGGCATGAATGATAATCTATTTGATGTGATTTTTTACTTTAGATATATTTAACTTAAATTTTTGACTTTGGTATTCTGGCAGATTTGCTTAATGTATAAGGACAACTTTTATAAATTGTTTGATTCTTTTATAGTGATTGACTTATCAGTAGATACATGTACATGTATTTTGATGGATTTGCTCATTGCTTAGGATAACCATGAGACTTGTTTACCTTCTGTTTCAGGTATTGACTCTAGATACTTTGACCTGTATGACCCGCCCCCTGAAGTTGTGTGTGTTGATCTGGACACGGTCACCATTAGTCTGTAAGTCTATAAGTTATGTGCCCCTCAGTCCACTCCTTATGTACTTGTCATTCTCATGAATACAAAATCAATTCTGAAGTGTGCTTGTAAATGAATGGATGGCTGTTGAAACTTGCTTTGGTTTGTAGCCCAGAAGATAAAAAAGGTGTAAACTACAGGAGCTTGCCAAAGGTATGATATTAATGACTTCTGGTCCACTGTATTATGCAAAACTGTTGAAATTTATAGTGGCTCAATTGTTGTGGATTTCGCCTTACCCACAAATTTACGTACTCAACAAATTATGAAACGCAGTATTTATCAATGATACAAATAAGTCCACAAAATTACATCCCACCAACCCAGTGAACCTATAAAAATTTGATTCTCCATGAGTATTTGCACCCCAACAAAATTAAATGATTCCACTGTATTCAATGAAATTTTGCTGTGATACATGTACCATACTAATATTCTGCTGGTTTGTTGTAAACAGAAGCCAGCTCGAGTCCTACAAGACACTCTTCACAAGCTGTTTGATGAACTGTCCACCAGACATGGTCTGGGTCACAACATTGATGAGATTAACCTGGAAATGGGCTCGTTTGATACAGACTTCAAGAAAAAGAGAAACGAGGTAATGGATGGAGTCAGGATAAGATTTCTCTTCATATGTATTATTTCTTTTGCTGTTGTGACAAACTCCATCTATTCTCCAAAATCCACCTTAAAACTTTATGTAGTCAAAGCTTCCTTTTTATTATAATTATGATGAAATAATGGAAAAATGTAAAAAGATATATATTTACAGCTTCTCTAAAACTGTACCTTCTTTTTCAAATATAAAATAAATGCACATTTAGGACTGCAAATTGTCTTAATTTTCACATAATTAATACTCCTTTTGTGAACAGTTTAAATATTATTAAGGTAACCCTGTTTTAACTTTTATTATAATAACAAATATCTATTACAGAATTTACATGTATATACATGAACTTGTATGTACCAATTGAAATGAAGTTTTTAAAGATAATTACAAATAACAATTTTTTCAGGACCTTTCTTTGGTCTTTGAAAGAAAGGTTTGTGTTTACATTATGTTGTCAAATCAAATCTCCTCTATATCATGATCATGTGATTTTCATTTTAAATATTTTGTTATAAGCTTAACGTGCATTACAGCTGTATTGCCCAAACATTTACATACAAACCATTCTGTTTTTATGATTGTACTCACTGTCATGGGATTTTCTGAAGGCTGGTAGCATGCCATGGATCTTGATGGAGTCATGTTCTGCATAGAATGTCGAAGTTTTAAATAAACTTTGAACAAAGATTATCTTTTACCTGTCATCTTCATCTATTCTTTAATTATTTATTAAGTTGCTTGTTAATCTCAAGCATGGCAATCTAGTACTGTAACCATATACTGGTTATTCAAACCATAATCTGTCTATCAACAACTCTTCTTTGTTAACCATAGACCATAGTACAGGTACAAGATGAGGATGCTATCTTCCAAAACAATTTTGAGTTGAATTTTGAATCATACTGAAACTTTTTAAAAAGAATTTTACTAGTACATGTATAATTTTCATACTTTGCTAAGGTGACTTCATTACTAGCAGCATGCAATTTAGAAAAAAGAGAGATGATGGTTAGAAAGATTTTACAGCATTTAGATTTTTGAATATTTCTTATAATACCAAAATTGAATCATTATGGTCAATCATATACAGTATTGAGAGGATTTCTGATTCTGTTTCAGACCCTGCTGGAGCTGTCCATTCAGGAAGCGTTGCTGAGGTTCATGGCGTGTCTGCTGAAGGGCTACAAGAACTTCCTCAAACCCATCACCAAGGCCCCCACAGAGTCCACCACTGACCCCGCATCACTCTTTGATATTCAAGGTAATTGTACTGTAGTTGTATCACTATTAAAATTAGAAATCTTCGTTAAATTTTGTATGCTGTTCCTGTGCAGGAATTATTAAAACATGTATCTGTACTCAGTGTACATGGAGGAATAAAGTTCTCAAATCTCTTACCCAGCCATTGGTAGTTTAATTATTAGTACTTGTTTTGGATATAAGTAATGATGTAGAGAGCACAACTGATTTATAAAAAGTTTTTAATTGTAATTATTGGTACTTGAAATGAAAAGAAGCAATGATGTAGGGTACAAATCATGATATTTAATGATTTTGATTTGTATTCTCCCAGGGTTTTTGAGAAGCAGAGACAAGTCCAACTTGAAGTTTTTCCAGCAGATGGTGAAGACTCAGACCTTCATTAGTTTTATCTCGGAGAGATCCTTTGTTTCTGACAAAGATGCTAGCATCGCTTTCTTTGATGAGTGCATGGAAAAGGTGGGTTGTCAGACATTGTCTTATATATCCAATACATCAGTAAAATCTAATTATGAAGACAGACAAACATTTCAGGATTTTCAGCTTTTTAAGGTTACTGGTGATTAATTTAACTTAAAGGATTTGAATTTGTGTTTGAAATACATTCTGAAAGACCCTAGGAAATAAACATTGAATGTATTTAATCATAGTAAGATAATGACAGACCTGCGTTACTTTTAGATAAAAATGTAAGATTTTATGTTGTTCATACTCTTTGATTTTCTGTAGGTGGATGAGACAAAAGATGAACCCAAGTTGATAGACATTGATGAATCTCAGAACAGGTACACACTGTTTTTGAATATACATGACTTGTACATGTAGATTTGACTGATTTTAGAAATAATTTCTTCATTTTTCTTTTTAGCTTTTTATAAGATCTAACATTACCATTGATTATCTCTTATTTGTGACAAAGTTGTTCGTTTTGGAGGAAAATGTCCTATGATGTCTTTTGTCTTTATGATGATTTAGTCTAAACTTTGTTTTTTGCAGTGAGAGAACAGTTTTTATAATGCCTCCTGACCCAACAGGTTTACCTGAGGGGAAAACATACAGGTTTGCTTTCTGTGTAGATTCTTACCTGATGGAGATATGAACCTAACAAGAAAATATAAAACAACTAATGATTGAACAATAATTAGACACTGTGTTTTCAAAATAATATTTGCCTGTGTGTAAAATTAATGAAATTTTCTTCTCTGTTTTTACAGTACATTTTCAAATTAGTTTTAAAGTTAAAAAAGTATTTAAAGTTGATAATTGAAAAAAAACCGTAAATGTTGCAATTTTTTGAATTAACACTTGTTTAAAAACTATTTTGTGTATGATTTTAGTTACAATGGTTTCCCAGAGTTACGATCAGAGTTGTTCCTTAGAAAGCAGATCTCTAATGTTTCTTTGAATGAGAAACCTGCTAAAAGTATGCATGAGCCACTGTCTCGAAGAACAAAGCAGGAAGTTAGATCAGCTCAGAAGGTAGGATTATACATATACCTTATAGTATTTGACAGTTTTGTTTTACTGTGTAATGTAAACAACTGAGATTTCAACTGAGATTTCTATACAGTAATTATTAAATCAAAATATTTGATTTCAATCCTTTTACAGATGGCTCTTCAGTATGCAAATGATCCTCAACTCTGGGCCAAGTAAGTGTTTCACTTCAACTACATGTACATGTGGATCAGAAATACATCTCAACTCCATGACTGGTGTATTCAGATATTGGTTTTATTCTAGCACCTGTTTAATGGAGTTAACCCATTTTTGTTCTGATTTGCCAGGTGCTTGTTGAGTCACTGCTACAGCCTGTGGTTTATTCACCTGCCAGCATACATTGAACAGTCCAAGGCCCTCAACAAATGTATGAAGGAAGCCTACGACGTCCTACAGAAGATGCAGCTGGCAAAACTGCAGCCTCCTGATGAGGTAAGTAGATGGGGACTTAAATTTTAAAACTGTTGACTTTCTATAGTCATAAAGTTGTAAGTTACATGTACATATAGGGAATCAATCTTTATTCTGAGACAGTGAAATATGGTTAAATTCTATATCCTTGATGTTTGTAGATGTGTTATCGTGTGATGCTTCAGTTGTGTTGTCTCTACAACCAGCCTGTCATGGCTGTCAAAGTCTTGTACCAGATGAAGAGGGCTAATGTCCAACCCAATGCCATCACATATGGCTACTACAACAAGGTTTGTTAGCAAGCACGGAAAACTGCGTATTTATTGAAAATCTGTGTTGCATATGAATACCCCACAATTGATAATTAG
Organism: Magallana ariakensis; assembly: GCA_020458035.1. NCBI lineage: Eukaryota > Metazoa > Mollusca > Bivalvia > Ostreida > Ostreidae > Magallana > Magallana ariakensis. The sequence goes on from CM035816.1 coordinate 49,807,903, forward strand.
TTACTGTAATTAAAAATAATGTATTGTGTAAATTACTCTTCAATAACAGGCAGTGTTTGAAGGAACTTGGCCTTCCACCAGAAGTAATGCATCTATCTTGTGGAGAAAACTCAGAAACGTCATCATTGGAGCGGCTCAGTTTCGAAGGAGACTTCGCCGGCGAAGCATGTCCCTTAACTCTAACTCCGGCAGTGACTACGATCGTGTGAGTCGCACCAGCATTGACAGTTTCTTGGAGGATCAGTCGGAGCACAGGAGTACAGGGATAATGGTGAAATCGGACATCTTCAGTGATTCTAGTCAGATCAGCACGGCCAGTAAAGGTACCATGTCCTCCTCCTCTACAACAGCCAAGGACGAGAGCAGCAGCACAGGTCAGGGAGCGAAGCATTCACGGGCTTCATTAAAATACCTTGTTTTGTGTAGATTCACGTCATTTATTTGGTTACACAATGGTGTAATTGTTATACTTTATGAATAATATTCAAGGATTTCATTAAAGATTAAAAAAATAAAATTTTGTTCATAATTTCTATTGCATAGTTATTTTTATATAAGAAACAAATGATATCAATGCATTTTTTATACAAATTGTTTTTTACTTTTCTTAAAGGTGCTGTATCAGACAAAGGCTATAACTCTATGTCCCGAGAGGAACTGAAATCTCTCACTCATCAACCTTCCAGTGGAGAAACAGACTCGGAACAGCAAAAAGCTCACAAAGAGAAGACTAGTCTAAGGTTTACACTGCCCATTACACACAAGAGCAAGGAGAAAAAGGAAGTCAATGGTGAACAAACTGCTTTATACATTGTACAACAACAAGTTTGATATAGAGATAAAGGATGGCAGAATTTAATTTACCTCAAAGATTTCATTAGACTGTTGCAGTGATATGTTTTGATTTTTTTTGTACCCTTTTCAAACTCATTCAATTAAACAATGAGTGCTTTATTAGAAATTTGAAAAATGCAACAGATCTGTTCCTATTATCATTTATTTATACAAAAAAGTTTTAAGAGAATGATGAATTGATCAACAAAATGTTGTTTTGTAGAAGGAAATCCAGAAATCATGTTCAGTGAGGTGGAGCCCGACTTTAGGAATCGGGTGGGCAGTATCGTCAGAAAGTCACTGGGCAGCGTGAGCAGCTCGGGCAGCCACGAAACCCTCAAAGGAAGTATGAGTAAGTGCGAGGAAAATTACATGCCTTAGCCATTCAGTAGGCAATTAAGAATGTGGATAGTGCCCATGTTCTGTGTTTTGTTCAGTGTTTTTTTAACATAAAGATACCGTAATTATTTCCTCTGAAAATTAAAGTCTTGCTTTGATAAGTTGTAACACCACTTACAAGTAGTTTTACATTTGAACCATTTTATGGATAATAAATGAAAATTCATAATTTAATTAATGATTAAAAGAGTGAAGCTTGTGCGAATCATGATGTTTAAAATTTGTTTATCTGTTAAAACTTTTAAATTAATGAATAGAGATCAGATTTTATCAGGCATTTGTAATGCCATGAGTTTTAATATTGCTGAATTATTTTGTTGTAGATTTGATTCCATTATTATTGTAACTATAGTTAATTCACATTACGGTAATAGCTGTTTCTGTGCTGTGATTTCAAACTATCTAATGGACAGATAGCCTGATTAGCCTCTTTATCTTCACCAATGCAAATATAGTGTTGAATGAATTGGGATGATTACTAACTCCTTTTCCTTTTTTTGTTTTTATTTAGCTCACCTGAGCTGAAAGCTGAAGTGAGCTATTCTGATCAAAATATGTCCGTTGTCTGTCGTCGTTGGCATTGTCGTTGGCGTTGTTAACTTTTCACATTTTCATCTTCTCCTCCAGAACCACTGGGCAGATTTCAACCAAACTTGGAACAAAGCATCACTGAGTGAAGGGGATTCAAGTTTGTTCAAATGAAGGGCCACACCCTCTTTAAAGGGGAGATCATTTAGAATTATTGAAATTTGTAGTTATTTTTCAAAAATCTTCTTCTCAAAACTATTAGGCCAGAAAAGCTGTAACTTGTATGGAAGCATCCTCAGGTAGTGTAGATTCAAGTTTGTTTAAATCATGGTCCCCGGGGGTAGGGTGGGACCACAATGGGGGGATGAATTTTTACATAGGAATATATAGAGAAAATATTTAAAAATCTTCTTCTTAAAAACTATTAGGCGAGGGGAAGCTGAAATTGGAGTGGAAGCATCCTCATATAGTGTAGATTCAAGTTTGTTTAAATCATGGTCCCCGGGGGTAGGGTGGGGCCACAATAGGGGGATGTATTTTTACATAGGAATATATAGAGAAAATCTTTAAAAATCTTTTTCTCAAAAACTATAAGGCCAGAAATGCTCCAATTTGAGCGGAAGCATCCTCAGATAGTTTAGATTCAAGTTTGTTTAAATCGTTGTCCCTGGGGGTAGGGTGGGGCCACAATGGGGGATGAATTTTTACATAGGAATATATGTATAGAGAAAATCTTTAAAAATCTTCTTCTTAAAACTATTAGGCCAGGAAAGCTCAAATTGGAGTGGAAGCATCCACAGATAGTGGAGATTCAAGTTCGTTCAAATCATGGCCCCCAGGGGTAGGGTGGGGCCACAATGGGGGATGAATTTTTACATAGGAATATATAGAGAAAATCTTTAAAAATATTCTCGGAAAGTTTTCAGTCCAAAAAGCAGTAACTTGTGTGAAAGCATGGGTTGTGCAGATTAATGTTTGATCAAACAATGATTCCCTAGAGAAAAGTGGGGCCACAAAGTGGGGGGGGGGGTTATATAGGAATAGAGAAAAATCTTCTTACATGTACAACAATAAAAGGGGCTTGGTATTTACCATAAAAATATGTGGATAAAAATCGGCAGATATTTTAAATTTTTTGAGCAATATCTACTGTACTTAGTTGTCAAGATTTTTTGATTTTGATACTGTAATGCTTATTTGATCAGAGTTAAGGCTATTGTTCCTTAGGTGAGCGATGTGGCCCCTGGGCCTCTTGTGTTTTTTTTGTGAGGTCATTTAATTCAGTTTTTTGGAAAAGTTTTTTTTATCTCAGTTCTAGAAAATGTTCTACTTCTAAGATTTGACACTACAAGCAAAGACAGATCTTATGACCTAAAATAAAACATTTTCTTCTACCAGTTTTACTGTGATAAACTTGTAAGAAATAAGAGTAATAGTTCTAATTTTAGTGAAAATTGGTCTTGTGTGATTTTCTTCAACATCTACTATAAACGTCTTTTTTAAACATCATCATTATTAATTGTGATTATTTCTTATTATATTGAAAGCTTTCCTGATTTTATACCGTAAATGTAAATTAGGACCAACTGGAACTGGTAGTTACATGTTACAAGTACATTGATACCGTATATCAGTTGCATTTTACAGGATCTTGGCCCTTTTATAACTTTTATACCCTAGTAAGAGGATATCCCTCTAAAACTGATTTTTTTTATTCATTTTATTAGTGACGAGCTCACAAGCAGGGCTGCTGATGTTGAGTCAGAACTCTCTGGATTCTACATCGTTTCCACAGGATGTTAATCTCCAGTCCAGTCTAAATGTTGGTGACAACAAACGGAAACGCCACAGGAGCGCCGGAGACTACCACACCAAGACCTCGCGGTCCAATAGTGTGTTCAACAACTGGCGACCGCGACACATCAGTGGCGACCCCAGCTGTATAGGAAGGACTCCCAAGGAGATTCTGTTGGATGATGACATTTTCGTGGAGGAAAATGTAATTTCCAGGGGAAATCTGGAGGGAATAAATGAGACCGTGGATAGTGGTGTGATTGTGGAGGATCCACAGGGTGGAGCTATCCACAGTGATAGACCACAGGGACTGGATCTAAATCATCATTCGGATCCAGCGGATTCAGGCACCCAGCCTTGTGATATTCCACAGAGGAAGAGCTTAATGGATGGATTAAGTAATTTTGTACATTCCGTTGGAACTCCGGTTACAGAGAATGATCCTCTGGGATTATTTAATGAAGAGGATCCTGGTGAGGAGGGACAGGGAGAGGAGAAAGTGGTCATGAGGCGGAAAAACATTCAGACTCAGCCATTTAAATCAGAAAGGCTAAATTATGGAAGACATAGTGCTAATTTTGATGCGGATATTCATCCAGAAGCGACTCTTTTGGTGGATCCAGATGATCCAGATGTAGTGTATAGTGTTAGAGAAATAGATCCGAGTGAAGCAGGGATTCAGTGCAATATTCCAGATGAGCAGAAGGCTTCGTTCAGGATTGGATCAGGATTAAGTCTGGATGACTCCTTATCCACTGAGTATTTTGGAGGAGGACCAAGACCTTTATCTCAAATGGAGAAGATTGGAAAAAGGTTAATGGGAAGAACACAGAGCACTCCAGATAATCTGGATGAACAGGATCGGACAAGTAAATCTGGATTAAGTGCTGTGACAAGTTATATCAAGTCTTTTCAATCACCTACAAAAAAATCCCAGGACTCATTAGATGAAGCAGGTGGTACACCATCGGAATCCAGATTCGGAAGACTTGGGAGTTTTCGGAAACGAGAACGGTTAAGTGGTGCTTTTAAATCAGCAGCAGGTGCTCTGATGAGTAAAGTGAATGAAATAAAGCAGACAATTTCTACCCCTGTGAAGTATGGCTCCTCTCATTCCCTGGGGAGGTCCATTGATAACCTGGATGTAGACGAGAAAAGAGGGAGAGATATGCCAGGAAGATCGCTGGATCATCACAGGAAACACAGAAATCCGCTCGAAGAATTTGATAACTTACATCCTTATCCTAATAGTAAGTCTTGTACTGTGATATTATATACAATGTATGAAATGTACTTCTTAAATGGTTTATCTGTTAATATATGTATAACAGTATATGTACATATGTTCTAATCTTTGCTATGTTAAAACTTATGTGCATAAATTATTGCTTTATTCTGTTGATCAAGTTTTCAAAACACAGAGACGTTTCTTTTCAAATTTAATGGCTCGCGACCAATTATCGTCGAGTAACATTTCTCGCCAGTGCATTGTTACGTCATTTTTCGTATATAATTTTATGTGATGATAAAATGACGTAACAATGCACTGGCGAGAAATGGTCCTTGGCGAGAATTGGTCGTATGCCAGTAGAAGTTTAAAGCTTTCATATTGCATGTAAAGGGCTGTGTACTTTACAATTGTAATTGGGAATTAGGATACTCAGCACTTTCAGATTGCTCATTGGGTGGACATTAATGTACATTTGGTGAATTTCTCACTGGAAATGCAGCATTGACTATTGTTATAATCCACTAGTTCTGATTTGAATTCTCCTGCTATTTTTACAGGTAGTTTACCATCTTCCTCTTTTATGGAGCAGTATGTTCCTCTCAAGGAATTTGGTGAAAACAAGTCTGTTACTTTTGCAAGTTTAGAAAATACTTTACAAAACATTGCCATGGAGATTGAAATTAGCAGCTGTTTCCGTTGCAATAGATGTAGAGCTCTTTTGTATGATGAGGAAATAATGGCTGGTTGGTCTGCTGATGATTCAAACCTAAACACAACGTTAGTATTCATGATACATATATTTCTATTGTGTTAGAACTGAAATAGTAGATAACTTTGTTAAGATGGACTGTTTAATTTAATACTTATATTCTTGTATTTCTGACTACTGGAGTAATGGAGAGAATACTGGAAATAAGAATGTTCTACATGTATTAAAATTCATTTTACATGTTCATGCATGTTAACAAGATAATACAACTAATAGACTGGAATCTTTTTTTTCTAGCTGTATATTCTGCCAGAATAAACTTGTGCCAAAACTACAAATCTATGTGAAGGTAAAACAATCTCAAAGTCAAAAGTAAAATATCAATCTGTTTTAAAATAAGGAAAAAAATAATTAACCATACAGAAGGAATGGTGCTGTAAAAGGAAAATTATATATTTTTTACATTGAATCTAACATTAATGCAATGATTCACACATACTTAGGAATATGGAAAAGGACTTGGAATGTTTAGAAACTGCAATGTTTCTTTTTTAGGATTGGCGTGGTGGGAATGTGTCCTCGGTTGAGGGCAGCAAGGACGACGACACTGACAAACAGTCCACGACGACCGACACTGACGCACACTCTAGTCACTCAAACCACGACCCCTGGGTCCTCCAGGATAAAATCAACTCCAGCTCTAGTCTAGACAACTCCAACAGCGACTTCTTCTTTGGGGAGGAGCATCTAGAGGGGGAGGGGCCACTCAATGTGTTAGAGTCCCCAGAGAGGGCCAAGCGGGACAGTCACCTAGCCAAGGCAGCTGTGTCCAATACCGCCAGCTCCCGGTCCTCAAGTCAGTACACAACTTCTATTGTTTGTGTTCCTCTGTCAACAGTTGCTTCACCTTACATGTCTTTTATGGAGAACCCCAATGTTTTTAAGATTAGGAATACAATGCATGAACAAGTTTTATATTGGTTGTAAAATTCTGAAATTTTACATCTAAACCCTGTTTGAAGAATTTATAAGATATTGACTCCTTGCTTCAAGAGTCATAGATATGCTTTGCTAATTCTTTGTTCCCATATTATACGGATTGTTTTGTGTTATGTTGTAGGTTCCATAGATTTGGAAGGCATAGCCCTGAACTCTCGTCGACGCTGTGCCAGTGAGTGCTTCACCAACTCCACAGACAACATGATGTACGGGTCATCGTTTGATTCTGTGGAGGAGTTTGGGGGGTATTTGTCTTCTCCTATTCGTATTTCTATTGGAGAAGATGTAGAATTACCCACAGGTCCAGATCCCACACCAGAAATGAAGAAAGACTTCATGGAGCGGTGAGCTAACAATTTTCAATGATTATCCATGTACATGTACTATAATTCAGTGCTTAAAAGTATAGTTTACCTACTTTTAACTTATGTATAACTAATTTTACTCAGTGTGGAAAGTACTGGTAAGCAATTGTATTCAAAAAGCAATTTCTTGAAGAAATTTTCTTTTTGATGGTGTTTCTCGGAAACGACATACATTTCTATCTTACTGTACGGAGAAATAGATAGACATTTTTCTAGACCTTGTCAATTTCTCTAGAAGGTTTTGTTTTTCTATACAACAGCTGTACAACCTCTGTGGATCCTATCACCGTCCCATACTTATCTCCCCTGGTCCTGCGGAAGGAGCTGGATAACATCCTGGCCAATGAAGGAGACCTCTCCCTGGGCTCGGACGAGTTCCTGGACCAGCATCCTATCATATTCTGGAACTTGGTAAAGCTCAGTCTTTGTATTATTACATGTACAGTACAAGTGATTTGTTGACTGAAAATGGGTTTATTGGGCAGGAAATGGAAATAAACTTTTTCTTTTTTGTACTACAAATATCTTTTCTTCTTATTTTTTTAATACAAAACATTGGTGATAGATCTTTCAGTACAAATTTAAACACTCGTTTTCCACTTTTGCTTACATGTTTTATTTCTTTCTCCTGTATAGTGAATTAATATTTTGATTCTGTATAGTTAATTGTTTTGCTCCAACCCTTTGTATTGTAGGTATGGTACTTCAAGAGACTAGAGGTCCCTAGTCATGTCCCTGGTTTCTTACTGACCGCCAAGTCCATCAACGGCGAGGAGGGCAACGTAAGTGTTGACTGTTAGATATCTTAAGGTGGCTAATAATAAATTTTGCTTAGATACATTGTAAATGGAATCGCTGATAAGGAAGATAACTTTCACTGAGATAAATCAATGCTACTCTGATTTCTGTTAAACTTTTCACCACTAAGTTTCTGTTAAACTTTTCACCACTAAGTTGTTTAATTTGTATTATTTCAATTTTAGATTTCTTTTTTGTGGAAATTAATTATCCCAAAAGTAAAACAGTATGACTGTTTGTACCTATACCACCTACCTTACATCTTGATTCAAATCATTTATTGCAGCTGTGAATTTTAAGACATATTCACAGGAAAATGTCAACATTTATTGATATTTAAGGTTGGAGTATACAGTAGTAAGCATGTTTTGATACGTCCCCAGTGGGATAATGTCCGCATCCATGAGGAAGTGGGTCTTCCAATGTACAGGTCATGGAATGAAGGTAAAGATCACCACCAGTATCTGTTGATGTCCATTCACTCTGTATACAAGTATGCAAGTAGCCATTTGTTTTATGTTAACTACTGGTACTTTGTAATTCCAGGTCGAAGTTCTCACATGGTCGATGCACTGATTACAGAGGCGCAACCTTTCAATAAAGCGTATGTACATTAAAATGTTTAAAACACAGACTCAATTGTGTTACAATTTAAACTAAATAGAATAGTGCAAGTTTATGACTTTGTTTCAAACTGTTTACACTTTTGAAGCTTAATTTGAATAACTACATGTATAGGTATAAAGTGTGCCAACATTTTCATTTTGTTATACAGCGTACATGTACTTATCTTGGAAGTTTCTTTTTCAGAATTTTACATCAAATTATTGAGAGCATCATGTGTAATGACCTTTTGACCCCTATAAAACTGGTGATGAACTGTCGTCGAAGGCTGCGTCTAAGAAAGAGTCGACACAGGAGCATGTACCGAGACATCGTGTTCCTGGCCTTTGTGGCCTGCGGCAAGGAGAATATTGATAATGGTAAAGACATACTTGTAGATAAAATGTATTTAGGTCAAATCTTAATATTTTAAACAGAATTATAATCATCTATGTCTATTGTTTTTTTTTCTACAGATGCTTTCGATCGTGAATACAGACAAGCATTCAACAAACTTTCACACATGGAAATCAAGCGAACGCAGAGAGACGACAGACCTCGCAAAACCAGAATCATTTGGTGTCGAAAAGTGTTCGGGGAATTAGAAGTGTAGATTAGTGTTTCTTATTGTGAAGTCATGGTGATAGCATTAGAAAGGGGAAATATCATGTCCTGAATCCATAACGTTAATATTCTCCTTTCTTTTATGTTGTTGAACTTGAATAAACTGAGGGTACATTTTGTTATGATACTGTTGCCCTTTTAAAGGCCAGTTATTTATAACATGTAAAAATTGTAATTATGGTGAGCAAGTTGGTGCTGTGAATGTACAGAAATGGAGAAATCTGAATGATTATGTAATTATTTATGTAACAATTTATGCTAACGAGTTGGTGAGCAGTGTTAATTATTGTTAAATATAACTGTGCTTGATGTTTGCTCAATTTGGGGAATTTTTATGAAGGTTTTCCATAATATATAATTAAAAAACAATAATTCTTTGCACGAACATTTGCATTCAGATAGCTCATTGCATTTTCAAAAGCACGCGTACAAATTTCTCCTATACAAATCTATGTATGACACTATACATAAAGTAATCAATTAATTGAAACATTTAGAGATGCATGTGCTTATAATGAAAAAATATTGTATTTGCAAGAAAACACCAACTGATTTTATTAGTAATTTCCTGCCAGAGCTATTCATGTGTATCATTTTAAATGCTTCATTGCTTTTAATGTGTTATTCTTCAAAAAAGTATCGAAGTTTTAAATATTAACACAAGTTAATTTTAAAGTAATATCCCATGAAACTAAATGAGAAAATGTTTCATAGTTTTTTTTTGAAAGTACTATATATAGGTTTTATGAAATAGAAAAAGTCTACATTCATCTGATCATTAAAGTACAACCAAACGTTATCCACATGATTGGTAAATCAATCGTTGTAAAATAAATAAAATTCATTTCAATCAAATTATGCCAATATAAGGACCACAAGCACATGTCAATGTTTTGAGTTTGGAGTGTTTATACATAATCAATACCATGTACTGTAATTTATTTATGAACATGTGAGAGTAATGAGGAATGTAATGTACATGTAATTATTGCTGGTACTTTTGGTTCGGTGTGGTTTATAATCACTGCACAAGTTCTCTAAATTGCTTTTTGATATGCTGATAACACATCTGTTGTCATCTGTTGTTGCTGTGGGGAGGGGGGGGGGGTCATTGATTCATTGTAAGGGTCTGTATATTCTTGAAATATGTGGATTCTAGATGTGGTTTTAATATAATCATGTAAACAAAGGGTTCAAAGTCCGGGAATGTAGATCATGTGTATGCATGACTGTTGTTTTTTATTGTATGGTGACACTGGGGATATAAATTATACATATGCGTGCAATTGGTGTCACCAGAAAATCATAGGTGTGAGCTTTTAAAATGTTGCTGGCTGCATAATTTATTATGAGATTTAATGACATTGTAATTCTATTCTAGATGACGATGTTGTGAATATATTAAGTTCCTTGAAGATGAGAAAAGCTAATATAAATAAATGATGTAAGTGAAATGCTCATTGATATGAACATGATGTTTTAACGTGTGCTGTTGCTAAATTTTAGTCACTTATAGACCCAAAAATGTACATGTAAATATTAGAGTATTAATTGAGTAGGTTGTATATTGTACATATTCAATGTGTAAAATATTAACATTAAAGTGAGATATAGGGTGAACTTACAATGTCTTTGGCTCTCTTTTTTAAGTCAGTTTGGTATGAGAAGTCCATAGTTGTCACCTTAATTTATGGCTTTTCATGATAGTGAAGCTCTTAATTCTGATTGCAGTTTGAATTTGGTGAAGAATGAATATTAATTTAATAAACACAATATTTGATGGAAAGGGAACCCGTCTCATTGTAAGCCAATAGAGTGAATTCATATACTTCTAAAAATAGTTTCATGAAAGATTCTCCATTTAGATTGTCACCTAAGTTAATACCACTGGTATATTGTTACAGCCATTGTCGGCAGCTGTGCTATCCACATTTTTTTCCAATGAACCAATTTCAACTAAACAAATTTAAAAAGAATACAGTCAACCTCGTTTATAATATCTTAAACTAGATGGGACTGGTTAAAAACTTCAAGATATCTGAGTATTCGAGATATCAAAGGTAAAATACTTAAAAAATAAGTGATTGGGACTTACAAATCACTTCCACATATCCATTGTATTCAAGATATCTGTGTTCAAGATACCGAAGTTCAACTGTAATTTCCAAGTTTAGTCATTTACCGTAATGGTGGGGGTCCTGATAGCCCACACCAGGTCATTCAATGATAAAAGATAATCAAGTGTCAATTTGCAGAACAGTCTCTCTTTCAGATGTTTACTTAAATGTACATGTGTGAGTCACAACTCCCACATTACATAAAAGAAAACGATAAACATTGGTAGAAACATTTTAAAATATCTATTACTACATAAATATATTGCTTATAAAAGAGTTAAAATAGGCTAACTAATTAAAGTTAATTATTCCTAAATTTCTTTTGATTTTCATGATGGAAAAAATGTAAAATTTTTCAAAAAACAGTACATGAAAATGAGAGATGGCATAAAGCATCGATCTATATCGGTAAAAAATGTACACACAGATCTGTTGATCATTTTAATATAACTCTGGAATAATATTTTTTAATAACTTAATCTGTTGTAAAAAGTACATATCTATGTTCATTATTTTAATATAACTTTGCAATAATATTTTTGAATAACATATAAAAAGTAACAATGACTGTGGCCTTCAGTTATTCAAACTCTGACAACAATAAATAACTCTCCACCTTGTAAATGTACTTTATAGGTTTTATAGTTTATCATTGGAATGTATACACTAGTCTGTATTAGCAATGAGTATAATATCAATAAACATGTAAATGTAACTAAGCTATATCGGGAACAAAATTCCCGAATACAGAATTTTCTTTAGTATATATTATATTTATATAAATATGTATTTAGAGTCTAATTGTTTACACAAACTTGCTTTCTGGACTAATTGCATGTCACTGTTGTTTCATTTAAGAAGTTAAAGTAGTAATTTTCAAGTGAATTCTTTCTGTCAAACAAAGGATGGAAATTGTTGACCACGACTTCATTCTCTGCTTTGACATTAGGAAATCGGTGGGGACTTTTTCGAGCTAAAACATAAGTTAAATATACATGTAGCTTCAACATCTCATTAAATATTCATGCCATTTATAAATAAAAAAAAAATACAGGGGGCCCAGGGGCAACATGGCTCACCTGAGCAACACTAGCCATAACTGATCAAATCAGCTATGGTATCAAATACAAAATATCTGAGTAATTTAGCAGAGGACATGTTGTTTAAAGATTCTCAAATTTTTATCCACATTATCTGATTCACATAAAGCTTGTTTTGTTGTTTCAGTTTTGCCTCCACACAAGTTTCAGCTTTTCTGGTTAAGTAGTTTTTGAGAAGATTTTAAAGATAGTTCTCCATTTCTTCATGTGTAAAAATTCAACCACCCATTGAGGCCCCATTATACCCCTAGGGATCATGTTTGAACAATCTTGAATTTAATTTGCACTAACTAAGAGTTTCAGCATTTCTGGCCAAGAAGGAGAAGAAGTAAAATATGTGAAAAGTTGACAAATGGATGGACAGACACACAGATGGACATCAAATTCTGTTTACTTTTTTTAGCTCACCTGAGCTGAAAGCTCAAGTGAGCTTTTCTGATAACTTTTTGTCCGGTGTCCGTCTGTCTGTCTGTAAACTTTTTACATTTTCGACTTCTCCAGAACCACTGGGCCGATTTGAACCAAACTTGGCACAAAGCATCCTTAGGTTAAGGGGATTCAGGTTTGTTAAAATGAAGGGTCACGCCCCCCTTTCAAGGGGAGATAATTAAAAATCATTGAAAATGGGGGGTCGAATTTTTACATAGGAATATATAGAGTAAATCTTTAAAAATCTTCTTCTCTGAAACTAATCAGCCAGAAAAGCTGTAACTTGTTTGGAAGCATCCTCAGGTAGTGTAGATTCAAGTTTGTTCAAATGATGATCCCCAGGGGTAGGGTGGGGCCACAATGGGGGGTCAAATTTTTACATATTAGGAATATATAGAGTAAATCTTTAAAAGTCTTCTAATCTGAAACTGATCAGCCAGAAAAGCTGTAACTTGTTTAGAAGCATCCTCAGGTAGTGTAGATTCAAGTTTGTTTAAATCATGATCCCCAGGGGTAGGGTGGAGCCACAATGGGGGGTCGAATTTTTACATAGGAATATATAGAGTAAATCTTTAAAAATCTTCTTCTCTGAAACTGATCAGCCAGAAAAGCTGTAACTTGTTTGGAAGCATCCTCAGGTAGTGTAGATTCAAGTTTGTTCAAATGATGATCCCCAGGGGTAGGGTGGGCCACAATGGGGAGGTCAAATTTTACATAGGAATATATGGAGTCAATCTTAAAAATCTTCTTCTCTGAAACTGGTCAACCAGAAAAGCTGAAACTTGTGTGGAAGCATCCTCAGGTAGTGTAGATTTAAGTTTGTTCAAATCATGATTCCCTGGGGTAGGGTGGGGCAAGTGGGGCAACAATTGGGGGGGGGGTCAAATTTTTACATTTGAATATATCAAGAAAAATCTTTAAAAAATCTTCTTCTCAGAAACCGATTGGGCAGAAAAGCTGCAACTTGTGTGGAAGCATCCTCAGGTAGGGAAGATTCAAATTGTTCAAATCATTATCCCTGGGGGTAGGATGGGGCCACAATTGGAAGTGGGGGATATCAAATTTTTACATTGAAATATATAGGGAAAAATCGTCTAAAACACAAATTGTCTAGAAGAGCTCTAACTTTAGTCAGTTCAGTCTTCAAATAGTCTAGATTAAAATTTGTCAAAATCATATTCTTCAGGAGTAGGGTTGGGCCACATGGCGGGAGGGGTTCCAATTTTACAAAGGAAAACATTTAAATTGTTCACAAAAACTCAAATGTTTTTATATACAAGGTATTGTTTTACTTATTATTAAATTGTTCACAAAAACTCAAATGTTTTTATATACCAGGTATGCAAGCATTTTGACATATTGTTGATTCTTTAAAATTGTTTAGACTCTGGCCCCTGGACAATTCTTAGACCTCACAAGGGGTTCAAATTTTGATGTAGGTTTATAATCCATATATAAACAGTTGTTTAAGTTGATCATCTTCTAGAGAACTGCAATGCTCAATATGTGATATGACTGTAAAATCATCCTGTTACAAAGGGGCTTAATGATAAACATAAGAATATGCAGGGGAATTTTTTTTTTATACAGGATCTATTATACGACATTGTTCAGATATTTTGTATATGACTCCATAAAGCTGATTTTATTATATCTGTTGTTGCTCAGGTGAGCGATGTGGCCCATGGGCCTCTTGTTTATTTGGACAATTATTTTTGCACTTGATTCCAAAAGAGGTACAATTTTTTGGCAGAGTTAATTTTGATCAATACAAGGTTAACCTAAAATGATTTTTCAATGATTAAATTTTCACGAGTTGAGATGATGCCACAAAATAAAAAAAAATAAAAACGTCCCTCAGAAAAATCCACTTAATATAATATGGAGGATATATCTTTTCCCCAATCATTTAGTCTTCACACTTTCTTAAACTGATATATAAATTATTCCTCAAGTTTTACTGCATTAATTGTACAACAAAATAAAATACCTTGAGCTACAAAGAAATCTGCAAAATACTGAGATACTCTGACGGCATTGGCATCATGGTTGATGTGAGCTTTTGACTCCCACACAAAGTTGTTCTTCTCTGGATGCCACTGTACAGCATATACAGGATATTTATTTGCTGAGGAGAAATAATCAAAATATGATCCACTGATGTCATCAAAGTTATTAAATAAAGTGTAGATCCAAATCACATGTAAGATAGCTACAAAATATCAATGGGGAGAAAAATATTGAAAGACGTTTTCTGATTTAGTAAATGTATTTGGTCTATTTACCTTCCATGGAAGATATGAATTCCTTGCCATTTCTGTCTGTATTTGTAGATAAAACCTTAAAGAAACTCCGAAGATCTTTGTTCTCGGAAAAATTCTGCAACAAAATAAATTATCAAAATTATTGAAAACAATTCAATTTTTACTTCTTTTTTTTTAAAATAACTTTTATAACAGCATGAACCTGATGTAGGAAGTCTTCAATATGTCAGGTTTATATACAAGACCATTCAATTTGAAACTCAAAGAGGTGAATTTAATGGTATAATTATATACCAGTAGAACATGTATATACAGTCAACCTTCATTATCTCAAACTAGATGGGACTGTTTTAAAACACAGAGATATCTGAGTATTCGAGATATTGAGGATAAAATAGTTTAAAAATAAGTGTTCGGGACTTACAAATCACTTCAACACTTCCATTGTATTCGAGAAATCAGTGTTCGAGATATCGAAGTTCAACTGTATGTTAAAAAATATTTAAATTTTCTGTATGTAATGTACATTTATATCTGTAAAATATATATTTTATGTATCCAAGTTCATTATTGTACAAGACAGAAATCTATATGCCTCTACTGAATGAGATTATACACACTTTGGGGGTTAGGGCCCAGCTATGGTAGTTGGCAGTCACATTCTCAGTTTTCAGAGGCAGATAAACATCCTTTGGCAAATTACCAAACAGGACACTATCTGTAGCCTCTGAAATAAAAATTAAATGTGCTAAATGATGTTTGAAAAACAATACAGAAATGGAGAGACAGAAACAGGGAACATGGAGATGCTACAATTAACTCAATGTGTCAAAGTAAGAGAGAGAGAGAGAGAGAGAGAGAGAGAGAGAGAGAGAGAGAGAGAGATGGATGGACAGACAGAATGACATTTCAAAATTTACAGCCTTAAGATATTTAATCAGTTTTACTGTCATAACTTCATGCTTGCATACTTCATTATAAGAAAAGATGTTTACAATTTAACAATATTTAGATATATGTTATAGTTAATCCATATTGTGCATTAAGTGCTACACTTTACTTTGCATCAAATAGATTTTACCAGTGGTGAAATTCAGTGGCAGAGGGAGGTCTTCAGCATCCACAGCTGTTAATAAATTCTGCTTGGCAACCAAAACAGACATCAACTCAAAACCTTGACAGGTTCCCCACATAGGGAAGAAGTCACCATCTTTATCCTTGGCCTGCATAACCAAAAGAATATCAGAATATCGTGAGCAAATCTACATCATATTTAAAATCCAAGAATGATTCAAAACATTCTGTCGATTCCTTTTCAAACACAAGGGTTTATTATCTGCATAAAACTGGGGGAAGCAACCCTATGCTAATTTCAAAATCTTGCATTTTTTTCTGACAAGAATTAAATGGATGAAACTAAAACAATGTTTGGCACACACAATTTTATATTCTTGCAATTTCCTAAAAACAAGAGAATGCCTGTATTCTGAACTTGTTAAAAAACAACTTGTGTTAAGTATGGAATTTACAGTACCCCATGTTAAAGAAATCATCTGAAAAAGTCTTAAAATAGCTACAATGTACATGTGTTCTCAAAAGCAGTTTTACAAGTGCAGGCCAAAAAATTATGAGGATTTTTTTTTAGTCCATGCAAAAATATTTGTAAAAGTTTAAAAAAAAACATAAAATAAAATATAAAGAGCATGTATTCATACAAAGAAATTCTGTTTGACGACAATTGCATACACATACATGAATGGCCAGTTTGTAGAAAATCATGGCTGTCTTTGCAAACTGTGAATTCATAAGATCAACTCCCCCTCCAGGAAATAAAATTCTGATAAAATGAAACGTAAAAATAAAATTTATGAAAAAAAGTTTTCCAAAAACCATACATGGGTGAATAGATTGAACAAGAAAATCAGCAAGTTCATTCTACTGTATCAAGTCATGTTAAATGTTGTACATTGTACCAGTGAACAATATTTTACAAATATATATAAAGAGGAAAATGATGAAAAAAACATGAACTCTTTTTTAGCTACATAAGTATGTTGGGTTGTATGTGATGAATAATGCAACCTACCCATTCATGGAATTGAATAACTTCTTGTAGTAGCAATAAGCTTTCATATTATTCTCCCTGAAGGGGAAAAAAATCAAACATTCTTCATTTAAATACATAATTTCAAACTCCCATTACAGAAGTACCTTATTAAAATCAATTTACAAACAATATTCAAAATTTTTTTGGGATCAAATTCACACCAAAACTTTCACAATTAGGTCAAGGAGTCGGTACTTGTTATTCCAAATGTGAGAGAGGTCAACTGTTTATGATCTGACCTGAATAACAGGACAGGGACCACCCTAGCGCCTGCAGACTCCAGCCATTTAATGTAGGGGGCAGGGATGTAGGTGGCTGCTGGGTCCCCCTTAACTGATTCCTGTGCCAACACCCCTGAAACAGTACACCTCATTAAGTATGATACAGTGCTCACAGTCTGTGATATCATTTAAATTTGTATAGCCAATTTTTATAGATCATCAACATTTCAATTAAAATTTTATGGAAACATAAATTTGTAGATTTGTCTGTATATAGGGTAGAGACAGTGATTCACAATTTGTTGGGGACATCAATACATGGGTGAGGGAGATTCACCACTAAAACAAAGCCACAATATTTCTAGTGATTCTTTAATATGCTATGTAATTTCACTTACAATACACCCCCCCCTAATAATTTAGTTCCTCTTCTTTATGTAAATGCGTTTTTGTTTTCAATGCTTTCACTTTCAAACTAGTCACTACATTCTTTATCATAACCCATTTTTAATCCGATCTGCATTCGCTTAATATTCTATTAAGTGATGTTTTTAATTGTTAAGAACCGCAACGTCATGTTTTCAATTGACAGCTCAGAAAGCTGTAAATAAAAGAGAGATAATATTTGATTGGCGTTGAACTTTTAATCAGCCAATAAAAAAGTGGGTTATGTTCTAAGTAAGTTAAGGAAAATTTACGCAATTAAGAATGGGCACGGTCTTTTCGATCCCTCCACTCCCTTCATAATCGCGAATCTACAACATAGACTGCATTGGAAACATGTGATATCTTATATATCATCATATACATTAGATAGATATTATCAAACCATTTAGTCTGAAACAGGACAAATCTTTATACATGTACCTATAATTGGCCTGCTGTTGATAGGGAAACTTTCTGCCAATTGTAAGAGAGTTAATGAAATAGTCAAAATGATCCACATGTTTTCTTCTTTGGTATTTTTCCAAATACTAGGCCAAGTACTCAAATATCTGAAAGACATTAAACAAAAGTGAACAAGCATGACAAAAAAATTTACTATGCTTTAAATTAATGCCTTCAGTTTAAAACATAATAGAAAGTAAGTAGAGTGTGATAAATATTCCCGAAGTGTTGTTGTGTTATGTTGTGCATTATTAACCTTCATGTCATGAGACAGACCCTTGAATGGAAGCCCTTTTATAAAGGAGCTAAAGAGAGGAAGGCTAAAAGTACAATGTATATTCTGAAGATATTTATACTAAAATGTGACCCAGTTACAAAAGTAGTTAATATACTGTATATTGGCAAAAAATCACAATGGTTTTAATTTCACTATGTTTGCAAATTATTGTTTTTCCACTAAATTAAACCCTATGTAAATATTAACTCAAGTTTTTTTTTGAAATGCTTATACTTTGATTAACTGGTTTTCTTAGAGCATGAAATTAAAACCATCGCGACTGGTACTTTTTGAAAAAATTGTGAAATTTAAACACCATGAAATTAAAATGTCTTACAGTACTCTTGATATTCTGTGATTATATTTCAATATTTTCAGTATTGTGTAAAAAATAATCAAAAATAATAAGTACATAAATAAATTAATGCAGGTTTTTTTTTATTTAAACATATTCTTTTATGAAACATCATCACAACAGCTAACAATCTGTATGTAATATTTATACATGTATTCTCTTAACTCATTTGATTTACTTTTTAGATGCAGACAGTGTTGTACATAGACATATACAGATTAGAAAAAAATCTCAGTATTTTTTTAAGTACCATAGTGAAAAATATGTTAAACTTACTTGAAGGTAATAATTTGGTGAATAAAACTACTGTACAATTATTTTCCTTTTATAAAGGAAGTAAATCGCTTATATAAATAAAAACCAAAACAGTATAAAAACAACATGCACAACGGAAATTTTTTTTTAACACGCCCAACATTCTGTTTTTCTTCCTGTGATTAACAAAGTTGCTTTTACTACGAAATTGAAAGAAAAAAGATTCTCTTTAATGATTATAAAGGAATTTTGAAATTTTATTATATATAAAATGTTAACGTGTTAAGCTGTTAAGTACTATACGAACCTTAGTCATTCGTACAAAATCATGTAGTCATAAATTTGAAAGCTGTTAAAAGGTTAGCCACTTTATGATGTGCAGCTAATCCCGGATCCCGGCTACTTGTATATTTCGCTATGAATAATGAAAAATAAAACACTGTCAACGTTTCTTTGTCGAACGACAGGTCATCTTTTAGAGCTTCTGGCAAACCGAAACGAACTGCCAAAACAAAACAAAATGAAAGTAGAAGATATTTTGGTCAATTCTTTCTAGGATATTTCGGAAACATGTTCACTAGGGTATTTGTATTTTGAATCATACCGCGTTTCGTGTTTTCGGAAGTTTGAAGCATTGCTTTGTAATTTACGTAACACCAATAAATGAAACTATCCAAAAGTATTCATTAACAATATAAGATTTATAGATTTTATCTATTTTATTAATTTATATAAATTTTTGACAAAATTTACAGGGGAAATAGTCAAATGCACACTTTGCAAAAGTTGTTTCCATTTGCGGGGTAAACCCAAAGGTCAAAAGGAAAAAACAAAAACACAATTATTGATATCAGAAAATCAGTTATTGATTTCTATAATTTCTAGCTGATATCACAAAATCGATTAAATTAGACCTACATAAAATTACTATTAACTTAACGAATGCTCCCTGTGATGCAACTTTTGTAATTCGTAAGAAATTGTGTTTCAAACCTCTAGAAGCCTGTTAAGAATGATAAGGTATGCCTAACTTAAAACCCAATTTATAATTAAATTCATTTTGGCAAGTTCGTCCACATATACAATGATAAGCACTGCTTTCTTTGCGATTCGCTGTGAATATTGAGACGATCCTAAAAAAAAAAAATGATGGCGTCGCATGATATAAAGATATTATACGACAGGATTTCACTTTATGAGGCGCCGTTTTAATATTTTTGAGATATTTTCCGATACCAAAAAATAAATATCTGATATAAATAATTCGAATTCTTGATATCAAAAAATAATTCTTGATATAAAAAAAAAATTCTTGATATCAAAACATCTTTTTTGTGATATCAGAAAATCAATATTTGATTCAAATTCGAATTCTTGATATCAAAAAATGATTCTCTGATATCACAAAATAGATTTTTTGATATCAAGAATTAAAGGTGATTTTTTTATATCAAAAAATGAATTCTTGATATTAGAAAATCATTTTTTGATATCAAAAAACAGAATTCTTGATATCAGAAAATCATTTATATTTTCTGATATCAGAGAATCGATTTTTTTATATCAGAAAATAAGATCTATATAAACTAGCTAATATCAACTTAAAGGGGCATGGTCACGATTTTGGTCAAAAATTATTTTTCCGATTTTAATGTTTACAATGCTTCAGTAAGACATTTTTAATAGGCAATCAAAATTTGAGTGTCATTCTTTGAGTTATAAGCGAGTTATAGTTCTTTGCAATGTAAACAAAGCGTTTGTTTACATTTTGAAAGTTAAAGTGAAAACTCCAGTTTTAAACCTTAAATGAATGTTGTAAATGTTAGGATCTGTTTATTTATGCTTAAAATGAATAAGAAGATCGAAAAATCAGTTTGAAAAAGAACTTTAACCAATAAATTGAACTTATGTAAATAATAACAGGGCACGAGCCTTATTTACATCGCAAAGAATTGTGGGCCCTGTATCCTGCTTATAACTTTACTACTGACTTTCAAATTTCATTTGGTCATTGGTAATGCATTCCTAAAGCATTGAAAATAATAAAAACAGAAAAATAGAACTTGACCAAAATCGTGACCATGCCCCTTTAATGGATGTTCCCTGTGATGCAACTTCTGTAATTTGTAAGAAATTGTGTTTCAAACCTGTATATGCCTGTTAAGAATTATAATGTATGCCCTATTTTAAACCTGATTTCATTTTGGCAAGTTTGTATAAATATACATTTATTAGCTCTGCTTTCTTTGTGATTCGCTGTAAACCAGAATTATCAAGAACATTTTTTAAATATTTACATTAAATAAATATTCAACCCCCCCCCCCCCCAAAAAAAAACAACCAAGAAATATTAATATTAATATGCAAATCGGGTTCTGTAGTTCAGCAATTTAATTTTGGGTCAAGGGAGTATTCATTAAATGTGTGAAATTTATTCGCCATTTTATTTGAATTTTTATTTGAAGCTTTACAACATAGTAGGGGTCAGCCGACACTCGTGATTTTGTATAGTAAATCGAGGACGGGCATTCATTTCAAAGCCTTTGTTTACTGTCAGCCTAACCGAGTACAAACTTGTGGAAAAGACAAAATACGCATTATACATTTAGAAAACTCCTGTGAAAATAAGAAGTTTGTACTACATTAGGCTGGTACCTAAAAAATGAAAAACGTATGAAAATTTCAAGGTTTTTCCTATAGCAAGCGAAAGGCATTACCTGTGTGACCCATGTTTGAACCCACGCATGGAATAAATTATTTCAAACAATCACGTGGGTTCTATCCAGGTAGACGTTCGTCAAATGTGCTCACTGTAAAACATTGACACGTTTTAAATCGCTTTCCATCAACTTTGAATGGTCAGGAATGTTTGTTTGATCACTATGGTAATATGCAACTTCAAAGCTTCATTCGATTTTATTTTCAGACTTAAAATAATGCATAAAGTACATGTATAATGAAGCAAACGCGCCAATTGATCCACCAACAGAATAATGTTAATTTAAATGTCTCCTCCCTCTGATTTAAATAGACACAATTCAAGTAGGTTCGGTTCGATTCTTCCGGATTTAGATTATTTTTAGGCATTTAAAAATCCTCAATTTTTAAAACTGTATGCTAATTTTGGTAAATTTAAGCGTGCTTATAAATCAGAAGTACCCATCAGTGCTTAAATATTAGGGGAAAAAAGCAATTTGTTGACATTTTCTACATAAAAACGGCACAGAAAAAGGGCCCATTCTCTATAGCTTAAGTGCACTTGTTCTTTTACATTAAAATAAATATTCAAATAAAAGACAACAAATATTTAAATGCAAATCTGGCTCTGTAGTTCGGCAATTTAATTTTGGGTCAAGGGAGTAATCATTTAATAGGTGAAATTTATTCGCCATTTTCTTTGAATTTCTGATATCAGAAAATACAATTCTTGATATCAAAAAATCAGTTTGAATTTCTGATATCAAAATATCATTTTCTGATATCAGAAAATACAATTCTTGATATCAAAAAATCAGTTTGAATTTCTGATATCAAAATATCATTTTCTGATATCAGAAAATGATTTTTTGATATAAAAAAAATCGATTTCTTGATATTAGAAAATGGATTGTATTTTCTGATATGAAGAATTCGATTTTCTGATATCAAAAAATCATTTTTTGATATCAGAAATTCGAATTCTTGATATAAAAAAAATCATTTTCTGATATCAGAAAATACCTCAAAAATATTAAAACGGCCCTCTATACTCCTTGGGCTCAAATGTTACCTGTCACCCACTTTTAAGTAAGTGGTAATACTAGCTTAATTGTGTTTTTAAGGACTCTCTCATGTTTATCATGATACAAACTGGCATCGTTATCTTTTTTAAAACTTCAGTTACATCGTCCCATTTAACTAGATTTTAATTAATATATTCATTATAATGATATGAAATATTTGAAATATGTAGGGACAAAAACCAAACGGCATCCATACATTTTGAAAAGGTCATTGTGATTGTTGTTACAAGGATCCATTTTTTATTCTGGCGATCATTCCATTTCGATGAAATTAAATACCATTTAAATTGTATACACCATTTTTACTTATTATAAGTAGGTCTAGATCCAAATTGAATTTAAACTAAATTGTCAATGTATCTTCATTTCTTGGAATATCATAGAGCGTGTGGGTGACGGAGTTAGGTTCATTAGATATGCACGTGTGATAAAACGTCTTATTCAGTGGGCTTATTTGAATAATAATAATAATAATAATAATAATAATAATAATAATATTTTTGTTGATTACTTTCTAAATAATGATGTTTAAGGTTATATTTAGTGACTGCAAATGACAAAAACCACAAAAAATAATTTACAGAGAAACGCGGGATGTTTTCTGCTTATGGTGACAGAGTTTTGGTACTCGGGGATACATGTAAAATGTTTCAACTTGACTTCTCTAAAAATGATTGACCACCGTTAATGATCGAAAGGCACACACGTCGAAAATATCGATATTTTAGTGCACCCGTGAAAAAGTGCTTGAAGATTTCACGCATTAATGGTGTAATTTTAAAATATCTTATAATATTTATATATATTTTCAATGGTCTTATGTCTGAAGATATGGCATTCCTGTCCTATTTTTTTCTCCGAAAATGAAATGCTAGTAAGAATTGGAAGAGGGGGTGTCAGTTGAAAGTTGACATTTAAAAAATGAGTAAAAAAATGTTTGTATTAAGATATTATCCTTTTCGTCTGTGTCAGTTAAATTGATATTTATCAAGCGGGTTAATATGCTAGTAATTATACAAGGAATAATTACACGATGTTTTCACAATTCTCTGTTTTGCGTCAACTTCAAAGTATATATTAGTCACTATATTGGAGTTCCACCTCCGCCCCGGCTTGAACTCACGACATCCGGAATCCACTCTCCTAGCAGTGAGCGACCAGCGCGCTGATCGCTAAACCTTCATGCCAAGACCAGTAATTATTAATAAAACAACACTATTCAAACATATTTCAACGAATTCGTACCATTCAATAAACT
The DNA here is from genome assembly GCA_020458035.1 of Magallana ariakensis. Lineage (NCBI taxonomy): Eukaryota > Metazoa > Mollusca > Bivalvia > Ostreida > Ostreidae > Magallana > Magallana ariakensis. Next base: position 49,831,840 of record CM035816.1, read on the forward strand.
AAAACATAGAATAAAAAGCTTAATAAGATTTTTCAAAAGCCGAACAACGCGAAGAGATACATAATAATTATAATTGATGGATAGACGGCTGGTGATCAGTAAAACCTTCCTGAACCTTTAGGTTCGGGTATAGGTTAATTAACAACTTAATTATTAATTAAAAACAACGACAATAATAGAGTGAGTCCGATTTATTTCTGACAAATAACATCACGATTTATCACACTACTTTATGAAAAATTGGTGGGTCGTCCCCGCATGTGGAGCAGAAACTGTCGACCTGAACTGAAACTATTCCGTCACTTTCATTGGTTTGGAAAGTGATGTCGTACATGTTTTTTGAAGCATAAAAAACTCAAATACTTACTAGTACGCCGTATTGCGCGTAATGTTCGAATTGCAAGGTCCTCATTTATCATTGGCTCCACCATTGGAAAATACATGTATGTAATCCAAATGTCATGATATGAATGAGATATTCGTTCAAAATAAATCAATTATTCAAGAAATCAACCAGTCTTTGTGTATACTGTAAACGTATTATATTTGGCGTGTACGATATTTGGCGGAAATTAGTTTTTGAACAAGTTGGCGTGAATTTGAATTAACGTATTCCTGAATGTAACTATTATTAAGGAATAAGGAATCATTCTTTGAGTATTATGAGGTGATAATTTCGGTCGGGGCGTGATCAAATCCAATAAAGCCCGAAGGGCTTTATGATAGATTTGATCACGCCCCGACCGAAATTATCACTTCATAATATTCAAAGAATGATTCCTTATTACCTATATTTATATAATTTTAAGCCATCGTACGATTAAATATTTAAAATATAATAAGCAAACCCTGCTGGTGCCTCAATTTGGCACCATTTGAAGTTATGGGTTATATAGTACAAAATCGATACGTAGTGTTATCACAGGCAAGACACTGGAAAATGTAAATATTTCAACATATATGCATGACATTTAGCGATGTACTTGATTTAGCGGAAGCCGCATTCCGCCAAAAGCGCTAAATAGAATACACAGCCAAATGTAATAAGTTTACAGTATCCTAATCGATTAATGATAACTTTGTATAAAACATATATTGTATTGGCTACTTTATATTAAGAAATTCAAAGTACTTTTCGTCTTCCATCTGTTTGACCAGCAATGTTGCGGCAAAGGATTTGGATATTGAGCCAATCTGGAAGAGCGTTTGTTCTGTGACGGGAGTGTTCGAATTGACGACGGTCTTCCTGTAACCTCTGGCGAACAGCGTCTGGAAATCCTTCACAACGCTGACCGTGAGGCCCGGAATCCACGGGGCACAGTTCATCACCTTCAATGGATGGTAGAATAATTGAAAGTCCGATACACCCCATAACAAATGGGCTGAGTGAAATATAACTGCTATGTGATATTGATTACATGTTTTATGATTTATGTAGTAATATTAATTACTACTTTAATATCTATAAATACTTGTACAAATATCAGCGGAGGCGAAAAGACAGAATACTAGTATATATTCAATATAAATATTGAATCCCCAACAATATTGCTTGCTGTTTTTTTTCCCTTCAGACCTATTGCAAAAAGGGATGGAATTTAGAAACCTTTAAATTAATTGGGAACTGAACTAAAATTCTGCGAACAATCTAAAATATGTTAAAATAAAAATTAAAAGAAAATAAATATCACAAATATTACACACCTGTTGTAAAGTTTGATCCACCGCATCTACATATTCAGCGGGTGTAATAGAATAGGAACCCGGATAATTGCAAGCGAGTACCAGACACACCAAACTTATACAGCGACCGTCCATCTCGATATCAGAGGTCTCTATCACGGTCTATCTGAGCGCCACACTATCACAGTGTAGGAACGGAAGTGTACAGTTATGGGTAGCGCTGTTCGTCGAAGCGAGAGAACAAGTAGCGCTGCGTACAGTATTTTCATCGTAGATTGAAAATACGTTAATAACTAATATTTGGACGAACAGTGTCTCGATTTTTATACGGTAGTAAACTAGAATAAGTTTATACTCATCATTCCCATCCTTAAACCATAAAGTTTCTTTTGGGAAAAAATCTTATTGGATCAAACAGTACAAAAATTCAATAAGAAATTGAATTACAATATCTAGAGAAGTGTGTCTCATTTTCTTTGGCAAAAAATAATGTTTCTTGTTGTAAAATATATTTTCATAATATGTTAACTTTGAGACTAAAAAGTAACATGTATGAAGAAAGGAAGAAGTTCTACATATATATGGCCCGAATGACCATATTGACAAATCTCAACAGTCCCGATCGCCACGACAGACCTCAAGATCCATTGAGACTTGATACGATTACTTTACGATTAAGACAACGATTTTAGTGATGAATGGAGTTTACATTTTGATTTTGATATGCCATAGGCGCATGATGCAGATTGAGGGGTGATTTTTATTAATGGCAGTTGTAGTGCGCCGTATTGGTATTGCTTAGATGCTGATGGACTGATCGGGAGACGGAGAGGATCGCAAAATAATTTTACCGATGAGTTTCAATTGAAACTTCCAGCTGATGCGACAGATTTAAATAAATAAAAGATGGCGGTGATGTGTACCTTGTGTATTATTAGGTAGACGGTTTTTATTTTTTATTATGAGAAAAATGTATAACACCAGGTGCGTGTGCTATATGCCTAGAATTTTTTGTCTGGAGCACAATACTGTACATTTCAACAGTTTTCTGCAATAAACACTTGTTTGCATGGACGTCGCAGAGTAGACATTTTGTTGTGTCGCAAAAAATTGAAAGAAAAGTTGATGTTAATGAAACAATATTTAACTCGGACAAATCCTGATGTTTGTGGGTCATACTGGAAGGTCATTTACTTACCTTAACAACATAACAAAAAATTATACCATACCACACGGATTGAGTTAATGGATACAGTTTTACACCGAGACCAATACGCTGAACGAACGCTGACCCCTTTAATTGCAATCATAAATAGTATTTTTTACCTTATTTTATTGTATCATTTTTTAATTGTTAAATGGAACATGGACGGATCTCAGTCGAGTAACCGGGGACTAAAACCAGTAAGCATGTGTTTGTATCCACTATTAAACCGCTACTTTTGTATAATGCAGAGGTGTGGGTTTAAGTAACATACTAGTAATATATCAAAAGATTCTTAAAATGTAAAGAGATAGAAGTTGAAGACTGTTTTAGAAATATACCTTGTGAAAGAATACAACTAAAATTCTGTAAAAATATTCTTGGTCTTCACAGAAAATGTACAAATTTTGCAGCATTGTCTGCCCCCCCCCCCTCCCCCTGCATTATGATATTGTCAGATTTTTTTTTCTTCCATAATTTTATTCATAAAGAAATACAGTTGATTATGAGGTAATATCTCCGCAGAGACCCTCTAAATATATCTTCACCTGGGGTGCCAGAGGGCCCCCTGGATCAGATAGGATATAATATAATTGTATTAGGTAAATATAATATATACATTTATAATATTTCTTATCATTCTAAGTTTTTGATTGGAGAAAAATATACGAGACATATATAAATATATATATATATTTGTACATGTATAACAATTTGTAATTGTGCATAAACTTCAAATTTAGTAGTGGATAGCAAAAATATTTTTGGTAATAAATATACAATGTAATTAAAAAACAATAAGCAGTTATGCGGTAGGCCTAGCTTCAGTATTCACAGTCCTTTTTTACCTACCACATATATGTACACTACAGAAGGCAAGTCTCCCTCTAATACATTCTATTTTTACAATAGAATATTTTTTACCAATAAATATACATATATATATGAAGAACAATCGTAACATTAAGCAAATATGTGGCAGGACTAGCATCAACATCCACAGTCTTAAATTGCCTACCGCATAGATTGTTAATCGGAAGTTGGTATACATTTGAGAAAAATTCTCCACAGGATGAAAATGTAGCAAAAACATTTTGTGACTGTGCATGGCAAGAAACTCATGCTTTGCGTCTGTCAATGGTATCTTTCAATTGTATACCAACTCAAAATAATGTAAACCACTCGTAATTTAAAAACCAAAATGAGCTGTCAGACATCTTTGTAAAGGTCGGTGGCGCCTTAGACTTAGAGAATATTTTTACAGAAATGATTTTGGAGTCCCTCGAATGGAACTTGATTTCATCAATGTCAAATGTTTTGAACAAAATCTCTTGTCCTTCCCCCTGAAACTGGTCGTTGTCGTAGTCTTTTTTTTGACAAAGTTTCCAGGAAGCGGATCCGTAGTTTAATATTAGATGGTCATTCCCTTCCATTGTGACACAGACGTTTCCATAAGCGTCATTGTGATAATTACCAACGTACTCCGATAGAGGGCGCGGCTTTACACCTGGCTTTACACCTAGCAAAGTATCTGAGAGAAAATTGTGTAATTTTTCACTTAAGTTGTAATGTTCCTCTTGTCCAGTCATTGAAGTAAATACCCCGAGGTTAAGATCTGGGAAAAGGGTCACCATTGAACTGTAACCGAAGGTAGTGCCCGTATGACGAAGAATTCGGTTACCTGACAACAAACATATAGAATGTCACTCTTATCAAGAAAATCGTATACTGCTTAAAGCTTTTGATGTTTATTTGTAAAAATTTATCACAGTCAATAGAGCAAGAGTTGGAAATTATATTGGGATGGAAGAAAAAAACAACAAATTGTTATAAAACATGATGTTTTAATCTCATTCCGCTTTGATAATTTAAGCATGCAGATACACCGTTAATTGCATTGTTGGAATCATACAGAAAAATACCTGGACAAAAAAAAAAAGAAATGATTAAAAAAGAACAACTCAAAACGCCCAATAATAAAAGAAACGAATCAATTTCGTAAATAATAGTCTTACATGTAAAAGTAAAGAGGGCATTCAGAAGTTGGAGTTCTATTCGCTTTTCGCTATTCACTATTCAAAGAGCGAATAGAATTCTCTGGTCGGTTCGCTATTCAAATTACCGTAAACATGCTAATAAACGTAAATTCAAAATTCCATATAAACTTCATTTTTTAACGGAGAGAAACAATAAAATATTTAAAATTATAACTTGCTGACCTGACCTGAACATTGACATAATAAGCTAGCCTGGCGAAAAGGTAAAAAATTCATCATTTTCTATTGCTATGGGGATATCTTTCAAGGGACTGGCTAACCCACTGTATCCCATATTTGGGCCTTCATATTTGGTGAGGATGGGGCCCCGGGAAAGCCCAGTCGACCCTCAAAAGGAATTGGGTTTACAAGGCCATTAACAGGCATAGCTAGCCTGGCGAAAATAGGAAATTTCGTATAATACAGTTATAATGGGATATCTTTCGAGGGGCTGGCTAACCCCCTGTATCCCATATTTGGGCCTTTATATTTAGTGAGAATAAGGCCCCGGGAATGCCCAGTCGACCCTCAAAAGGAAATGGGTTTACACGGCCATTAACAAGCATAGCTAGTCTGGCGAAAATAGGAAATTTCGTACAATACAGTTATAATGGGATATCTTTCAAGGGGCTGCCTAACTCCCTGTATCCCATATTTGGGCCTTCATCTTTATTGAGGATGGGGCCCCGGGAATACCCAGTCGATTCTCAAAAGGAATTGGGTTTACACGGCCATTAACAGGTTTAGCTAGCCTGGCGAAAATAGGAAATTTCGTATAATACAGTTATAGTGGGATATCTTTCAAGGGGCTGGCTAACCCCCTGTATCCCATATTTGGGCCTTCATTTTTGGTGAGGATGGGGCTCCGGGAAAGCCCAGTCGATCTTCAAAAGAAAATGCGTTTACACGGCCATTAACAGGCTAAGCTAGCCTGGCGAAAATGGGAAATTTCGTATAATAAAGTTATAGTGGGATATCTTTCGAGGGGCTGGTTTACCCCCTGTATACCATATTTCGGCCTTCATATTTTGTTAGGATGGGGCCCTGGGAATACCCAGTCGACCCTCAAAAGGAATTAAGTTTACACGGTCATTAACAGGCTTAGCTAGCCTGGCGAAAATAGGAAATTTCGTTTAATAAAGTTATAGTGGGATATCTTTCGAGGGGGTGGCTTTCCCCCTGTATCCCATATTTCGGCCTTCATATTTTGTTAGGATGGGGCCTCGGGAAAGCCCAGTCAACCTTCAAAAGGAAATGCGTTTACACGGCCATTAACAGGCTTAGCTAGTCTTGCGAAAATAGGAAATTTCGTATAATACAGTTATAGTGGGATATCTTTCGAGGGGCTGGCTAACCCACTGTATCCCATATTTGGGCCTTCATATTTGATGAGGATAAGGTCCCGGGAATGCTCAGTCGACCCTCAAAAGGAAATGGGTTTACACGGCCATTAACAGGCTTAGGTAGCCTTGCGAAAATAGGAAATTTCGTATAATACAGTTATAGTGGGATATCTTTCGAGGGGCTGGCTAACCCACTGTATCCCATATTTGGGCCTTCATATTTGATGAGGATAAGGTCCCGGGAATGCTCAGTCGACCCTCAAAAGGAAATGGGATTACACGGCCATTAACAGGCTTAGGTAGCCTGGCGAAAATAGGAAATTTCGTATAATACAGCTATAGTGGGATTTCTTTCAAGGGGCTGGCTAACACCCTGTATCCCTATATATGGGTCTTCATTTTTGGAGGGGGGTTAGGGCCTTTGGAATGTCCAGTCGAACCTCAAAAGGGTTTGGGTTTACACGACCTCGAAGAGGCATAGCTAGCCTGGTGAACATAGTAATTTAGTATAATAAAGTTAAAATGGGAATATCATTGAAGGGGCTGGCTGTCCAGTCGACCCTCAAAAGGAATTGGGATTACACCTAACAGTCATAAATTTCATGTAAATGATTATAATCGGAATACTATATTAGGGAGTGACTTACATATTTATATTTTCTTATATCAAAGTGTGGTACTTGGTGAAATCAATTTACATTTAAGACGGAGTTATTATTGTGAATGTATAAGGATATTTATATAATACAGTTATCACACTATTTATCTTAACCCTTTTTAAATTAAATATTAAAAGTAAGCAGAGATGAATAATTTGAGGTATTACATATAATAATATTTGTATGTACATGTATGTAGTACGTTTTGATTTTTATAGTGTATAAAATCGATAACGAAACAAGAGGTTATGTAATATGCTCTTTAATCGCTTGTACAAGGTTTAACGAATATTTAAATCAATATGGGTCTTAGGTAGACTTGTGTTATCTATCAATACTTGTAACAGAGTTCACATGGTGTGCTATTTCATAACGATTCATATGCCATATGATGTATCATATATTATTTGAGTGTAATATAAAAATATGAAAAACCCCGGTGTGGCCACTTAATGTGTGTTGTGTCCTTGGACAAGGAACTTTATCTACATTTGTCTTAGTCCACATAGATAGAATTAGGTCCCGCCTCAGGCTGAAGTTAATCCGCGATAAACTGGTATCCCATATAGAGGGAGTTTATGATTTTCATCCGATTAGAATCACGGAAACCAGGAATAAAATAAAGACCCTCATTGGTCGGAGAAAGAATGAAAATATTATTAATAATGCAAATACGTCCATGAAGTTTGTTAACATCTTTACAAATAATTAAATGCGTTGGTTGTGCTTTAATACCGCTGAATCGGGTGAAAATATTTTAAATTTAAGATATAATAAATCTGTAACTAATATATTTCTTTCCAATTTGAAACTAACTATTTACTAATCAACTATATTCCATAATTAATTTCTCATCATGTAATATTATTCAAAATGTGTATGTATTTTGACATGTCTATATATTGGTGTTTATATTTAATTATACATACATGTTTTAAATACTATTATATAAATAAACATGTATGCTAATGCTTTAACCTTTCAGTCACACATCTTGTGGATATGATTGTGTATTGTACATTATGAATGTTTATTGTACAATCTTCCTGTTACCCCTATGAGGGCTGTGTATAATTAATAAATAGCTCGAATTGAAATTTACAGCTTTAAAGAATAATTGTATCGAATTATTAAATTTTCATGATAGATTTTGAAGACCCACATTCAAAACTGTTTAACAGATGCTACTTCCCTGATACATTCAATTTAGAACATGTGCAAACTAGGAATATATATAGCTCAATATGCGCGGTTATTTTTACATATTGAAGGCTACCTTGACTTTTATGTCAACAAACAGATATGGTATTTTGGTAGGTGGCATGGGACAGTTTCGCACGAAAGACCCTGTCAAATTTTACAAAAAGGGGTAAATGTGGGGCTTTGGTGGTTACTTGAAGGGCATAAATTGGTATAATATTTATTCATTTACGTTTTGGTGAGAATCAGCCCTTTTTATCAGATAAGAATAGAAAATGCGAAACTGTGGCCTAAATTTTCACTTTCGATTTTATAATGGAACGGGGGGGGGGGGGGGGGGGGGAGACAGAACATGAAATCTCACTCGAAGGGAAAGTGTTCGAACTTTCCCATACTTGATAAACAAGTTTAAAAAAATTTAAAACAAAACTGCATCTCGTATTTCAGCAAAGACAGAAGAAATAATAAGACATAAATATAAAAGAAATTTAGATAACAAAGCGACGTGTAAAATAAGGTGTATATAATTTATTTACAATTCATAATTAATCGCTACACCAACAAAAGACAGGGCATTCCCGGGGCCCCACCTCCTCCAAATATGAAGGCCCAAATATGGGATACAGGGTGTTAGCCAGCCCCTTGAAAGATATCCCATTATAACTGTATTATACAAAATTTCCAATTTTCGCCAGGCTAGCTAAGCCTGTTAACGGTCGTGTAAACCCAATTCCTTTTGAGGGTCGACTGGTCATTCCCGGGGCCCCACCTCCTCCAAATATGAAGGCCCAAATATGGGATACAGGGTGTTAGCCAGCCCCTTGAAAGATATCCCCATTATGACTGTATTATACGAAATTTCCTATTTTCGCCAGGCTAGCTAAGCCTGTTAACGGTCGTGTAAACCCAATTCCTTTTGAGGGTCGACTGGGCATTCTTAGGCCCTACCTCCTCCAAGTATGAAGACCCAAATATGGGATACAGGGTGTTAGCCAGCCCCTTGAAAGATACCCATTATAACTGTATTATACGAAATTTCCAATTTTCGCCAGGCTAGCTAAGCCTGTTAACGGTCGTGTAAACCCAATTTCTTTTGAGTGTCGACTGGGCATTCCCGGGGCCCCACCTCCTCCAAATATGAAGGCCCAAATATGGGATACAGGGTGTTAGCAGCCCCTTGAAAGATATCCCCATTGCAACAGTATGATGAGTTTCTTACCTTTTCGCCAGGCTAGATAATTATGTCAATGTTCAGGTCTGGTCAGCAAGATATGATTTTTAATATATAACTGTTTCTTAACATTAAAAAAGGACAGTTTATGTGGAATTTTGATTTACGTTTATTAGCATGTTTACGGTAATTTGAATAGCGAACCGACCAGAGAATTCTATTCGCTATTCGAATAGTGAATAGCGAAAAGCGAATAGAACTCCAAGTTCTGAATGCCAGTAAAGAGTCAATTGGTAATTGTGTATCAAATATACATAGCAAAACCATTTAGCTATACTTTCTTAAACATAATTTGTATACCTCTATAATAACCGTTCTTCCACCCAAACGCGTAGCTTATATAAGCAGTGGTCTCAGGTTTTTGCGGCTGCCGGAAGTTCTCTTCAATCGATTTGTTTATAATGATGTGTGGCGCATGAAGGTATGCAAACGACTTTTCATTTAACAAATGAGGTTCTGATTTGTCTTTGCCACCGTTCAGGTGAAAATTCATCCACTTAGCGTAGTCTATTCCATTAGTCAAGACACTGGTGCACCCCGCCCATATAGCCCACATGCTGTCAAAAAGCAAAGATGACTTGAAATTGGTTACAATGTACTAATAGCAGGTCCATAACCTGTTGATGGTTTTCTATCAAAAAACTAAAAGCAACTGAGATATAATTATTATAGAAGATATAATTGCTTAATTCATATTAGAAAACTATTAAAAGCAAATGAAAGATAACTATTAAAGAAGGAATTTAAGAACCCAGAGATACAAGTCATAACAGCATATTGAAGAGGGATGTGCGGCCATCTTGTACATTTGAGGATAAGAATGTAAACATTTCTTGAACTGGCTTGTTTCTGCCTGAAACTGACCAAAAACTGTTGCTAAAAGATATAAAAGCAATAAATATGAGAGTAAACATGTTGTTTTGTATGCAAATTATGTATACAAGATCAGGGCAATGCATTTTTAATCAAATAAACCAGCTGTCGAACTGCGCAGCTACAGGTTTATTTTGAAGATTAAAAAATCTGCAAAAATATGAAGGGGGTTCATTGGTGTCCTCTCTACAACCACTGTTAAGAAAAAGGTCTAAGTTTGCTTTTTTACGTTGTAACTTTGTCTCAAATTAGGGTACCCTATTCTTAAAATGGGCCTCAATTCCCACAGATATATTTGTCTGTGTCTATGGATGTACATGTACATTGAAGACATATTTTCATTAGAATATAATGTATACATTTTTAATTTTAGACAATCACTTTTTTTGACTTCTAAAAAAGAATTTACTTTAATTTATACTTACAGAACTGATAAAAACCCATAAAACAAACATAGGACAGGTATAGAGATGTATATCAAATTCAACACGGATTGCTTTGAATTTACATTTATTGATTTCTATGAAAATATAACGTCAGTGTGTCTCCATAGATACAGGAGTTCTAAGTATAGACTGGATTTTTCTTCTTGTAAAAATAGATCCAATGCCGACTAATAAAAATAGGGTACCCTATTTTGAGGCAAATTTACAACATAAATGTGCAAGATTCAAACTTTTTCTCAACAAATGGTTGTGGAGAGGACACCAATAAACCCCCTTCATATTTTTTCAGATTTTTAAATTTTCAGAATAAGTCTGTAGCTGCGCAGTTCGACAGCTGTTTTAAGTGATTGAAATGCATTGTCCTGTTCGTGTATGCATAATTATTTACCCCTGCGAATGTTATTGTTATTCAAATTTAGACCATGTGGTTTTATTTGACCCTTTCAGTTTCTCAGTAAAAATCGTGCCTCGTGTTTATAGTCTATTTCCTAGAATCTAGGTACTTGTTATTAAATATAAAATCTAGACGTTTATTGATTTAAACTTTATCTTCATCAATTGCTGGATAAAATGAGTTCTAGAAATAAATGTGACAAAAGAAAATAAAGGTTTTTTTCTGCTGTTGCAACAATTAACATGCCTAGTTGCGATCCACCCTAAGGATCAATTTTCGATCCCACCTGACCTAGTAATAACATTAATAGTGGAACAGACTAATTATACTATTTTATGCAGAATGTTACTTGAATATGGCTCGATATACTAAGTTTTTATACAAAACAGACACCAATTCTTTTTTTAAAAAGCATGGTATTGCACACCAAAAGCATCAAACATGGCTATGATTTTATCAAGCAACCCAATGTTTACATTTCAACCACGTGTAGAGTGGTTGAACACGAACGATCACTCTTTTCTGAATATCATCGTTTATTTTAAATAACCGCTAGATGATGAAATAGGACATGTATCATATAATGGAAATTCTATAGAAATTGGTAAAAGTACATGCGTTATATAGATAGCGTATGTTTATTTATGTTCATGGAGAAATGTGTTATTAGGTCCAGTGATGAGCCTGTCGACGCCGGGTCAGAAATATAAATAAAATGCTACCACTGACCACGGTGCGTCAGATCATTAGTATGCACTTGATCGCATTTACTTATTAGGAGGAGAATGTTGTAGCGCAGTGTCCGTGCGTATAAAATGTGGGTGCGGGAAACACAGCTCTCCAGTAGTCATCTGGAAGCTGTCTTTCTGCCTCCTCTTTTTATACAGGTAAGATAAATTATATACTTGCGCGCGTTCTCAAAAGTAAAGTTAATAGATTCAGAGAGTTCAACTAATATTTTATTTTCAGAGATTTTTGTAATGAATATTAATATTGATAAATTTCATTGTAATTAATATTAATATTTATTGTTAAAATGTCACATTAAATTGTTACATCTAAATAAAATGAGTAGTCATCTGAAAGCTGTCTGTCTGCCTCCTCTTTTTATACAGACTGGGACAAGGGCTACTCCCCATGTAAAGAAGGAGACATTCCAGAGCACCATCTTGGCTAGGGCACCCGCCAAGTGTGGGCATGTTGGAGATAAGATCTCGGGGATCAAATTAAATATCATAACACTCCATATAACCCCCTAGTGGACTTTTATAAAATACTACTGGAAGCGTTATGATACATGAATCTTAATATGATATGAAAAACGGCCAGTACTTAACGTATGTTGAGAATATTATCCGAAGACTTATACTTCCGCTCGAATTTTCACAGGAACTGAACAAATCTTGGCGAAGTCTCGTAAACTTTCATTCGAGCACCTGGATTTATTACATACATGTGTACTTAGCAACGATAAAGAAAACATTCCGAACACATTCGCAGGGGTGACATTGAACATTATGATAGTTCATTTCAACACTCATTTAAAGTTTTCTCTGAAATAATTTTAAAAAAATACATTGAATATTTGTGATTGTATTGTACAAATACCGGGTCAGTTCACGCGATACCGGGATGAGTTGAGATCCTGGACCGTTTGTGTATCCAGTAGCTACATTGGAAAAGTCTGAAATAGTTGATGCAAATCTGGAATCGTCCATTCCCAGCGGCTGGAAAAGTTCTTGGTGTATCAAGTCTTCCCATCTTTTCCCGCCAAGCTGCTCCGATATATAGGTAACTAACGCGTAGTTCAGGTTACTATAGATGAAACTTGTCCGGATTTGTTGTACGGGCTCAATGTAGGGCATCCGACTGTAAAAAACGAGAAATGATATTCTCTCTCTCTCTCTCTCTCTCTCTCTCTCTCTCTCTCTTTCTCTCTCTCAAAACATCATTGGATTAATTCTTTATGATATATTGTTACCTCAGAAGGTTTTTGCATGTCATTTCTGAATCGAATCTCAGGAGTTTGTCGTCAGGGAGGCCGAGAGTATGAGCCATTAGATCTCGCAAGTCAGCATAAGTGGTCATTTCTTGTGTAGAAAAACTGAAACAAGGCTTCCTGAATTGCATGAAATCCTTCACTTTGGTGTAAATACTATACCTGAAATTTATTCAATTAAATTGAACACTATTAAAAGCACTTTAGACTTTAAATAAAAAATAAAATACATAATGTTTTTGTGCAATTTAAGTAAAATAAAAATCTTTTGTGAAGGAAGTCAAAGAAAAAAAATTAAATATAGGAACAGATCTAATATTTCTTTCTTAAGTGTTGCTATGAGTCAATTCTTCATAAAGCGCCTTTGCTCAATATTTTTGTCAAATTGAATGTTAACTCTAATATTATGAAATAAAGTACAGATTTCAATAAACAAAAGTTTTGAGTTTGGGACACTATTGACTTGAATACTCGTGCTTATCAAGTTGCGGTTCAATTTCCAAAAAACATAAGGACTTTGAAGCGTTACCTATTTCTTTATTCCGGAAATATTCTATCTGCACTGTTTAATTTTTTATTTTATGTTTGACCCACATTTTCCAGATAAGTTGTACAAGTTTATCTTTAACAAGTATTCCTTTTAAAGGAATGATCTGCAATAATGATATATTGATAGCTAGAAGCAATCAACATGATCAGTTTGATGTAAAATAATAAAAAAAAGTACTGTATTTTTACAAAATATACAATATTTTGAATCTGTACACTATAAACCGTCAACAAATTTAATTTTGAAATAAATTTGGGAAAAGCCGTTCGTAAACTCCTTGTCTAATTTTATATTTTTAACGTAATTATTAAATGTTAGTGTATCTTCTTCAGAATACCGAGAAGGGCTCTTCAAAGAGCATTAACACGTATACAAAGAAAGAAAAAGAAAGCATTACTGAATGAATCTTTCGATCGAAATTCTTACGCGTGGGACAAAATGTGCATTCTTGAATTAACAGGTCGAACTGTATTTAATGTATGTTTGCATCTTTTAAGGTAAATGAATTGAAATAAAACCGAGTAAAATGTTATATAAATACTAAACCAAACTTCAAGTTTTTTTAAGAACTACTTATGCAAGCGGAATGTGTGCGCACGTGGAAGCATTTGCCGGATGCCTCATATGGACACAACAGTGATCGGCCGAAGCCGATCACAAAAAGATTGGTGAGCTAGCGCTGTATCTATCATAGAACACAGAATTAGATTTCTAAACCATTAGTTTAATTTTCTGAATCGATTAATTATCAATAGGGAGGCACAGTGGTGTACTGAAATTTTGTTTGGGTGGGGTGGGGGTGTCAATTCAGAATGGTTTATCTAAAGTGGATTTCACATCGGCTTTGGCATAACTCATTAACTGTGCTTTAATCATTAGAGGTATTTACTGTAATTTCAATTTTAAGGTAAAAAATAAGAGATCAGTGGAACCAGTGGTACTGTTTTGTAGCAATCGTATCTTATCGGGCCTTTCCGGTGTAACGACGAAAAGTGACCCCCGTAGAATATTGACCCTGGGGTCAAATTTCTACGGAGAAAACTGACCCAGGGTCAGTTTTCTATGAAAAGTAGGGTCTTTTTTCTACAGTAGAAAACCATTCCAGACCTGTAGATCTACGACCCTCTACACGTTGAAAACTGACCCCCATAGACTGTTGACCTCACTTATAAACTACATAGAAATTATAGATATTAAAGGCGATACGTTTAGCATTCATGTTTGGTGAAAAAATGACAATAACAAACCGTCAACCATCTCAAAAATCCATAAAACGAAATACAAATTCAAAGCAGAGCAACACGGACCTCCAAGATAGAGGTAGGATCAGGTGCCATGGAGGAGTGAGTATCCTCTGCTGACCGGTCACACCCGTGCTCTTTGTCGTAATCGGGAAAATAAAAACCGCAAAAGTCCGTAGACAATTAGGTAATTAATTATGGTCTAACAATTAGTATGAAAAACGTCAGTCAGCATGCGACTCAGTGGAAGATTGTATTTGCTGACAAGGTCGTCGTATCGACCATAGAACTTACGAAAGGATGACTTTAAACGAGACTGTTGATAGTCCTGTTTTATCAACTTGTTTGTCAGTAGCTTGCCTCGTCTTAGAAACTGTTCATACGAAGAGCATGCCCTTGCGTATCGAATTAACTGAGAGACAAAAACACCATATGCAGGTGATGAAGGTATATTGCTACATAAGTAGGGAAAGTTGACTATAGAAAAATTGAAGTCATCGCGTTTATCATAAAGTTTTGTTGTTAGGTTACCATCAATGTCCATTTCCAGTAAAATATCCAAATATGAAACAGATGACGCTGACTCTGTGGTATCTTTTATTTCAAGTTCACTGGGATATATCGAGTCGACGTAAGTATGGAAATAACAATTGTTAATTGATAATACGTCGTCGATATACCTAAATGTTGAGTTGAAGGCCACAGCGAGTGATTTATTTTTTTCACGTACAAATTTTTGAATAAATTCTGCTTCATAAGAATACAAAAATAGGTCTGCTAACAATGGGGCACAATTGGTACCCATGGGAATTCCAACAGATTGTTGGAAGACTTGATTTCCAAAAACTACATATATAGATGTTGTCAATCAGAAATTCAAGCATCTTTTTAATGTCAACTTCAGAGTACTTGTGTGTGCAATCAGAATGGTTTTTAACAAAATAGTTTTTTAGATTTCCAATGACAAGGTAAGCATTTTTACGACTTCCATATTTATTGAAGAAACAACTGTCGATGATATCAAAAAGTCTGGATTTTAATTTTTCGTGGGGAATGGTTGTATAAAGCGTTGAAAAATCGTACGTTTTGAAGCTATTGATTTTGGTAAGATTTTGTGAACTCAAAGTTTCTAATAATTCTTTAGAGTTTTTTTAGTATCCACATCTGATTCACACCACTTCTGGAGTAGATTGTTGTACAGTACTCTTGAAGCTTCTCCTTAACTTCTGTAAGAATTTTAGTAAGGAGTAAAGGTGAGTGTCGGGGGGGGGGGGGGGGAGGGGGCAGTTAAAGCATATGAAAGATTAGACAGAACTATGCGCCTCCCGTTTTACCCTTTTACATATAATTTTAAAACATCACTTTGAACAAAGCGATGTCTGTTTATCTTGAAGTACTTGTCAGCTTTCCTTGTGGAGCCTCTTTGCTAAGCCTTTTTAGGGTTGTGCCCCCCTCCCCCAAGGTACATGCATTATGATGTGCTCGCATGCCCACCCCCCCCCCTTTTGCATTATGCTCGCTTTGCTAAGTAGGCCCCATTGTTATAGTAGATGATTAAATAGACAAACCTAAACTTAATGACTACTTATTGCATATTTTTTAAAGAAAAAACCCAGAAGACAGATATGACATTTCGACAAATAAAGCGGATTTTTAGTATCTGTTCTATTTAGCTACACTGAATGTCTGACAACCAAACAAAACACCGTCGCACCAGCAGACTTATCTCACAGGTACACATAAGACAGCAACTCGCGTGTAAATTCGGAATTTTGGATTTATCACGATTGCGAAATATTATCACGAATATTTTCTATAATTTTTTATCTGCTTCCAAAGACGGGGGCTCTTTATTAATTCTTTTTTTTTACTTGTAATCCTAAAAATGTTACCATGGGAAGAGAGGTTTGGAATTCAACTGCGTTGTTTTAACCATAAACAAAGTGGCCAACTCTTGTAATTAAAAGCTGGATAACAAATAAACAAAAACAAACAAAAACAAACACTTTTTTGAATGAGGACTTTTGGTCTCAAATTTGACTTGGTCTCAAATTTTGGCCTGACCTAAAATTTGGCTTGTACAAAAATTTTTGGTCTCTATTTTATTTTCATATTTTATTTACATATTTGACGATTTATTGAATTTAAATGATTTAAGTGCAATACACATGAATCATCACACTAGATGGCTTTTAGTGTTTTATATTAATAATTCTAATGAAACATATTTATGACTACAGGTACATGTATGAGTGATTGATTCTAATAGATTTTGATCAAGTCTGCTTTTAAAGTAATTTAAGAATGTAATACTGCCATTGTATTAGCATGGCATGGGTTTTTTTTTCCAATGTACATTGTAATTCAACTCAGACTGCTCTCAGTATCGGCCAATACCTATATAAATACTTGTTTGAGAAAGACCAATTTGTGTTTATTCCAACCAAAAGTAAAGGTCACAAAATGTTTTGCGTTGTTCAATGTTCTGATATTGAAGTTCCCAAATTGTTTCCTAAATATACACATGCATCAAACTCTACTCTAATCAGAACGTAATGATTAATGGCATCGCTGAATCAAGTTATTGGAAGATGCAGTGTTGCAGTCATTCACAAATGACATTATATTAGACCGAATGCTGTTTACCTGAGAGATGCATTTTGCCTAAAATAAACTTTATAACTAATCACATCTATAACGAACCGTCAAGTATATGTACACTGCAATGCTGTAAAGGGCCCCCTTCCCGACTTTCTGTATGCAATATGCAACACGTTGATCATGACTTCGTTTTTTACTCTTTTTCTAATTGAACTTCCACTTCACAACATATACATGTACATAAGTGACACATCTCGTACATTAGCTGATACAATCATTTTGGAAAACTTTTGACTATTTGATACTGTACAGTCCTTGTGTAGTAAAATTAACTTTTGAGAGAGAGAGAGAGAGAGAGAGAGAGAGAGAGAGTGTGAGGGAAAGGGGTAGGGGCATTGTTTACAAATGTTTATAATATATAAACCATATTCATGTGATAGGACCCTGTTCTACATGTACAGGGATACTTGAAAGAGGATAAAGAAAAAAACCACATTGCAGTTTTAAACAAAATGGAAAAAAAACACATTAAAGAAACAAATTAACCATATATACTACAGTACTACAGCCTATCACATATTTTTGCGATAGCTTTCATACTCCTTAAACATGTATTTACAATTTTTCATTAGCATATATTTTTCGATCAAAAGCCTTTCTACTATAACAGTTTTTAATTCATGTATATTTGGATTTGCGTTACTTTAAAACAATTTTTGCTTCACAATAAGAACTACGTGAAAAAAATTATAAATTTCTCTATTTTTATATTTTCTATAAAGAACTGGTTGTTTATCAAATATTATTAAAAAACAAAATGTCTCAAAATCTATTCTTCAACATCAGTCCATAATTCTTTTACGACAGTACATTCATAAAATAAATGTTAATTAGATACTCTCTTCATCTCTTTAACAGCGAGTGCATACAGGAGACTCTACTTTTTTGTTTTGAAAAGATATTTATTTGTCGGAAAACTTCTATGAAGAATTTGGAATTTGTAATCAATGTAATTTTGATTCTTGTGTAGATTTAAATTGGATTTCAAAAATTTTGTTCCATGTTTCTTGTGCATAGCTATGACCCTTTTCTCTCCATTTTGATTTAGATGTACATGTTTCTCCTTTTTATCTAATAAGTTGTACATAAGTTTGCAACCTTTATAATTATAAGTCGATAATTATTAGTAAACAGTAGGATGTGATGAGGGATAACAGGTCCATATTTTTTTATGATTTATAAGTTTGGTATGTATAAATCTTTGTGTATGCAATCTGGTTCTTACAGCAGTTCTTATACCTCGGTTTTTTACTTATCAACAAATATATCTCAATAGATGTTATACTATATTGACACTCAGTTAAGAGATCACTTTTTCGAGAAAGGTAACAAAGAGCAGCTGTTGTTTCCACTTTCAGAAACTGCTAAAAATGAGTATAATTGCCTGGGACACTTATGTGGGAAATCTAAGTAAAGTTTAAAGTTATGTAAGAATATGCCCGTATTATCTACTAGATTCAAATGTCGTTTTTAAATACAAATGAGTTATATTCAAAAGGAGTCAGAGTCAATGCCAAAGCCCTTTTTAGTGTCATTGTTTATTGCAATTTGCTCTAACTGTTATATACCAAGTTTGCAAGTACATTCTTAATGTCAATTTGATTTCAACAGATATCGATTTTAAATCCAAGTAGAATCATTTGTAAAGTATTCTGTTTCTTGTGTTCAATTCTAAATTCGAAGTTTTGGGATTGGTGATGGTTATATGGTTTTAAAATCAAGCATTTTTTTTAAAAAATACATTCTTTTTAAGCCTGTTGTAACAAAAAAGAATTGATTGTAAAAAAATATCCAAATGGGATGGCACATTCAATCGATCGCGGATCTAAGGGATGGGGAATTCAAACTTATAAAGGTCACTTATTCAATTTACCTATAATAGGCCTCGACCCCCCTACCCATAAATATCAACCCCCCCCCCCGGATATTGAAATTTTCTGAATTCACTCATGTGATGAGATGATCATGTGCCTATTTCAGACCAATGGTTAATAATTAATTCTCATTGTGATAGAGACCATGATGAATAATTTTCTCTTCCCCAGTAAATTTGCTGGTATCAGTTACTGTTTACAATTTGTACGAGTTTTTTTTCTTCTTCATATAGATTGATATCGTTCCTATTCAGTCATGGTTGAACAATGTACTTTAGTAAAAGAAATATATATCTTTCTTTTCTATTTGAAAAATTAAAAAACAGACTGAAATAATGATGATAGGCAATGACAAGTGATCAGGAAAATCGAAGTACCAAGCAGGCAATGTAATCCCTCCCAATCACCACCATCCCTGTATCCACCCTAAGGAAAAAGAATGGACCCAAAACAAGTAAAATTAGAATATGTAATATTTAGTCAATATTCTACGGGGTCATTTTTCTACAACCCACACGGAGAAATATGACCCTAAGGCCATAATTTCTACGATGTAATCCAAGTATTCTACAACTGACAGGGTCATTTTTCTACGTAGAAAAATGACCATCGGTCAACATATCCGATGTTGTTTTCCAAGCTTAACGGAAAGACCCAGGAAGGTAGTTAAGAAAAGATAGCTATTTTTTAAAATATAACTTGAGAAATAACTTGGCATTATAAGACCTTAGTTACTGTTACCTTTTGGCATTTATGTACAGGTTGATCAACAAAACACAAAACTTAAGATCATATGAAGATGATAAAACGAAATTCACGTGGTACAGTCTATCTACAGAAGTATTCCAAGGATTCCCTACTGTGAAGTCGAGCATGCGTATTTCAGTAAAAAAGACTAACGTAGTTGCTAGCGTTCGAGAGCGCTAGCAACAATGTACAGTTGTACATGCAACGGATAGCCAAGCAGGGCTACATTTTCTATCTTCATTAGTTTGCCAAGCTTTGGAGCACAATGGAATGTACAAAGTGTAATATGACTAATTTCTATGAATCCATTATATGTTCTCTGATTTACAAGGCGCTATTATTATGCAGATTTTGACTTTGTTTATCGTGCCACCAGTATGTTATTTCTAGAATCTCTCTATCGCAATGTTTAATGTATTCAAGCTTAATCAGATTCATCATTTGACTTAACATTTTGAAAGCTTTTTTAGTATTTAGATTTAACATATTGACAGAAAACTGTAGGAAGAATTAGGATAATGACAAGCATACATGTGTATTAGGCTGTTTATTTACATTCAGAAACCGCGCGAAAATATAGTGCAAATGGCATGTTGTAAAATGTTGAATAGATCGAGCTTATTTGATTTATACCAATAAACTAGTAGTCAAATATCTAGTCATGCATTCTGTCGTGTATTTCATTGCACAGCCCATCTGTATTTTTTAGTTTGTATTTTTATATGTTAATGAACGTTTTGTTATGTTTTCAGATTTAACCACATAAACATCAATAAAGGTTAAACTACTGCTGAAGGTCATAGGCAGCATATACTTTATTCTGTATATTACAATCAAACTAGTTATACAAACGTTCATTCTTCCATATCCTATTCATTCTATATTTTTTAAGAACAAGAACTATAAATTGTTACTTTGGATGTTCCTGCAATTGTTTAACAAGCAGAGTTGCAGCAAAAGCCTTGGAGAGGGACGCAATTTGGAATAGAGTTTCTTTGGTGACAGGTTTGTTGGACGTCTTGTCAGTAACACCGTATCCTCTAGCGAACAACAACTGGCCATCCTTAACGACGCTGACGGTCAGACCAGGGTTCTGAGGGTGGCACTTTAACACCTAGAGAAGCCAACAACTAAAATTCAAACAAAATCATAAAATAATCATGTATTTTTCTTTTTACAGATTTTGCACAATAATTTTGCAAATTGATTAAGAACATTGTAGTTAAAGATTTAGTTACCCTTTGTGTATATATCAAGAACATAAATCCAAACGCAACGTCTCAGGCCTTTTCGACTAGCGGAAAAATAACCGAACTCTGCCGGAAAGACCCGAGATGTTCCGATCGAAACATATGATCGTTCTGCTGAGTTCATTTGGATTATTTTGAAGGTTGGGGTGTCCATCACATTAGGAGATACTGTTAACCTAATATTGTTTACGATAATAGAACAATACACTAGTTCAACAATTTAAAATGATCTCATCTCTATCGGAAATAGGTTGTTTATGGAAGATACTGGTAAAGTTGAGCACTGCACCAATTTCATAATGATAATTGACAACATTTGTGTCCCTAATTATGATTTACTTTATTTAGTGTATCGTCAACACGTGCCTCAAACTCCGACGTAGGGAGAGACTGTCCACCAACCATCAGTGGTAGTACGAGGCATGCCGCTAGTAACGGCTCCATTTTTGTTAGTCTTTGTCAATAACAAATGTAACGGGACTGACAAGAAATAACGTTTAATAATTGTATACTTTCTTACAGGTTACATGTTGTGCCCCTATTGAGTATACTCGAAACCTCTTTATGGTTTTTATGTGACATCGTTACAGTGTACCTTCTTCGATCGTTCTGCGTTTTTTTTTTTAAACCTAATTACATTTAATCAAATTCTCTAGTTAAATCACATTACATGAGGCTTAATCTTTACTGCTTTCTGAATTATCTCAACTGGTGCTTTACTAAAAGCTACCAGAAATGAGGTACCAAAAAAACCCCTACAGATACTTTGAAAAAATGTACAGTTGGCGTATTTGATATATTTTTAAAAAAATTATTTGTTTAACACTATAAATCTTATTCCTCAAATCCTTATTTAGAGATACTTATGTTCAATGGGCCAATAAAAATCGATCGATCGAGAGAGAGAGAGAGTTAGTTAATTGTCTAATGTGGTACATGATATGTACGTATCTTAAAGTAATTCTTGATCTGAGCCAGTAACCTTGTACCATGGCAGTTTAGAACCTTTCTAGATTCAAAAGTGCCTGTGTTTCAATAAGACTATACACATAAAAGGTCCAACATAAGGCAAAAGTAATAAAGCAATTACTCTATTATTTAAAAAAAATCATTTTAAGGCAAATTTGAACGGAACGAAACGAATGCAGCATACCTAAATTCCGATAAAACTCCTGAAATTGATTTATTTTAGAAATGTCTCAATAATTACATATTCAAATTGATTTTTTTCAAACGTTAAACAATATTCAGATGAATACATAATATAGACCGAAAAAAACTAATGGAAATTAAATAAATTGCTAGATTTTATAAGATATGAAAATTTATGTTATGCAAGTTTCATTCGTGCAAAATCACGTGAACTAGCGATTCGAACAGACAACTACATAACATATGGTATAAAAAAACCTTGCAGTCCCAAGGTTGGAACATAACAGGTTCTGGAATGGTCAGTGCGCAGTTCAACAATGCTCCAGCCAAGAGTTATCATATTTCTTGCAGGCATTTTGATAACCGAGGTCTGTTCTGTCACAGATTTTGAGAATAAGGTTGATGGAATATTGAAAAAGGTAAGGCAACTTAAAAATATATATAGCATACATGAACTGAGGTTATCAATTACACGAATTTTAACAGATGATAAGGGTATCATCCAAAAAAATCTTTTTTTTTCTTTAGGCAAAAAGAAAAACATGAATACAATGTTAATAAAAATTTTAAAAAATAACAATCTAGTTAAATTTTTTTTTAAATAATAGGATCAGCTAAACAAATTACTTGTAGACTTGCAAATACCTCTCCAGACAAGATAAACAAATAAACAAAAAATGCCACGTTGTATAATTTGTTTTCTATGGGATATTCACCATTGTTGGTGTTTGCACATCGTCCCCTGACCCCTTGGCTATTGATAGAGGTGATCATGGATGGGGAAATCCTGATGTCCAATGGATACGGGGTGGCCGATATTGTCACCAGGAGGCCAGTGACCAATGAAACTTTGTTCGGTGCAGCTCTCTTGATGAAGCAGATTGTAATTAAGCGCGTTGCGAATTCGAATACACCACCGCGGTTTCTTTTTCTTCAATACCATACAAAGCTATATACACTTGAAAAACTAATTTTGCAAAATGTGTCACCCTCAGCTTATATATTCATTCGAAAGTCAAGGAGTTACTTGGATCAACATTCAGTTTCGCTGACGCAGAAAGAAATCAGCTAGCAGAAGTCAATGACATATTGTCCCAACAACTGGGGAAGATCATGTGCTGATAAAAGTTTCACTCTCAGACAAATACTAGAGCAGAGTAATGAATTGAACTCCCCTTCTTACATCAATTTCATTGACTTTACATAAAACTTTTAAAGTGTTAATAGACCAGCGTTAGAAATAATCCTCAGTCATTATGAAATACCAGATAACCTCATTTTTATCCTCAAGGTGGTGTACAGAGAGTTAAATGCTTGAGTTATCTGTGGAACAAACCTATAAGATGAGTTTAAATTGAAGACAGGCGTGAAACAGGGATGTCTGCTCTCCCCCCTTCTCTTCACATTCTGAATTGACTGGATCATAGAAAACCATCAAAAACAATCGAAAGACATGGACCATGACAGCTGGACCATGACAGAAATACTGGAAGATCTAGATTTTGCTGATGATATAGTCCTGCTATCACACCGTGACATGTAAGGAAAAAACCCAACCATCTTGCAAATACAGCAGAAAGGATTGGACCGGAAATCAACAACACCAAAGCCAATTCAATGAAGATTAACGCAGAATCAGAAGAACCCATCACGTTAGGAGGTACACATATTGAAGAAGTCCCAGATTTTGTGTATCTAGGAAGCAAAATGTATCTAGGAAGCTCGAATTTCTAAGACCACAGGATCAAATGCTGCACTGCAAAACATTTGGAGATCAACCAAGATCAGCATAAACACCAAAATCAGCAATGTGCTTGGGGTCCTCCTATATGGTACTGAGTCTTGAAAAGTGACAAAAGCTATCTCAGGCAAGATTGTCTTCGCAGATTACTGCGCATCTTCTGGCCGAACACCATCTCCAATGAAGAGTTATACACCAGAACCAACTCCATGTATATACATGTAGCCAAAACAAAAAACATAGAGCATAGGGAAATTCTCTATATTGGAGCTCCACCTCCGCACCCGGCCGGGCCCCTCTGGAACCCACTCTCCACCGCGCTAACCGCTCGACCATCTAGGCAAGACAAACATCTTGCTTTCGATGACAAACGGAACCTAGCTCTGTGTAATCGAGGCCCTATAAAGCCCACACAGTGCATCTGCAATTGATGAGATCGGAAGTAAGATTTGAGGCTTGCCTATATAATTGAAATATCAAATCCCATACAAATTGCTTGTCCATTCTTTCTTAAAACTGATTGCTAAAAGGGGTGAAATTTAAATGCTTATTTTAGAACAAAACGTTTTAATCAATCTGTATCCTAACTAATATTTTGTCAGCATATAAAAACATGTTAAAAATTTAAAAATACCACAAAAATTACACACCTGTTGCAAAGTGTCATCCACAGCTTTTTCATACTCATCAGCGGGTGTCAATGGCATATCGTCCAGGAAAAAGGTAATTGCCTACTGATTATTCTGTAAAGCAAAATTTAAAATTTGTGAAGAAATATTAAATCTAAAGCTGTTGCATCTTGAATAATAAACATGATATGGTCCGGTTCCTACATTTAATTTTAATCATTTTAACAATGCTGTGTCTGTGCAATCAACAAATATATGTTTTCCAATGGTTTTAAGCTAAAACATGTAAATGTAACGTGTTAGTTAAGATAGGGAAGTTGATAAAGATGCACGATTGATTAATGATGCAGTGTATAAATATAAATGATATTTCTATGATATTGATGTCGTTTTGTTTTAAACTATAACCCCTCGCAGTCCGACATTAGTTTGATCTCAATATCGTTAAAATCGAATCATTGTCAAAATGTTTCAGAACTGACATTTTTAAATATCATATATCGGACTGCCTCATGTAAATTAATAATGTGATGAAATTCAATGGCATTTTTTAAAAGTACGATACAAGCTGATTACAAATATCTATTAAGAATTACTAGTTTTTTGGCCCCATCTTACGTTTTTCAAAGTTTCTCCATTAACTCGTCCAATGCGTATTTTATTTGTAGCAGAGAGGACTATAGCCAGTTGCATTAAATAAAAAAAAATTACTATCAACACGTAATGATATACACAACATATAATGACCAAAATATATTATATAAAAATATATCATATTATTTAGAAATAACAGCAAAGATAACGGCTAAAATCGCCCAAAAACCAACGTGATATGTTGACTTAAAAGGTTGGATTTTGAAAAAAATATAAATATCAATCATTTACGTTTCGATATCTTTTTGTTTAATTTGTACTTATAGTTGTAAAATTCGCTTTAAAACACTCAAATGATTAATGTGTAGCTGTGTGTGATTGATTGATGTATAAATGTCACTGAAATTAAGTAAGCTACGTTACGCCATGGCCAATGTGGTATAATACATGTGGATCCTGTATAAATAAAAATCCTCTCCCCTGCTCTGGATATTCAAGTCCCTTTTCTAACAGGATGATTTTATGGTCATATCACATGTTAAGCATTGCAGTTCTCAAAAAAAATCTAAACAATTGTTTTATATGGGATATAAACCTACATGAAACTCTGAACAACTTGCTGAACCATTTGTGAGACCCAAGACTCGTCCAGATGCCAGAGTCTAAACAATTTTCAAGAATCAGCAATATGTCAAAATGCTTGCATATAAGTTTACTAAAACCATATCTGATAAATTTCATTTTTTGTGAGCAATTAAAATGTTTTCCTTTGTACGATTGGATCCCAAATGTGGCCCCACCCGACTCCTCAATATTTTGATTCTAACGAATATGAATCTACACTATCTAATGTTTTTTCCACTAAAGTTACAGCTTTTCTAAGCAAATGGTTTTAAAGAAGATATTTAAAGATTTTTCTCTATATATTCCTATTTAACCCCCCCCCCCCTGTTGTGACCTCGTCCTAACCCCCGGTGAACATGATTTGAACACATTTGAATTTACCCTACCCGAGGATGCTTCAACACATGTTTCAGCTTTTCTGACCAATTGGTTTTTTGAGAAGATTTTTAAAAACTTTAATCTATATATTCCTATGTAAAAATTCAATCCCCCATTATGGCCCAACCCTACCCCGGGGGTCATGATTTTCACAACTTTGAATCTACACTATCTGAAGATGCTTCAACATAAGTTTCAGTTTTCCTTGCTGATTGCTTTCTGAGAAAAAGATTTTGAAAGATTTACTCTATAAATTCCTATGTAAAAATTCGACCCCTCATTGTGGCCCCATCCTACCCCCGGGGATCATGATTTTCACAACTTTGAATCTACACTACCTGGGGATGCTACCACATTAGTTTCAGCTTTCCTGCTTCAATGATTCTTAAAAAGAAGATTTTTGAAAATTTCACGAAAATTTCGCGAACAGGAAATGTCTATTGTCAATAGATTTATAAAGTTTCTATTTTAAGTGTTGTAATTAACGATAGTTTAAAAGATATTTTACAGAATTAGTTGAAAAAGAATAGGGTTTGTCCTTTAACCATGCTTATATAGTATACGAAGTTTGATAAACAAACATGCGAGGGTTTTCTTTGAATCTTGCTTAAAACGGACTTTGAAAATGGCGCTCGGTCAGGTAGGACTTGTATAGGACCCGCGTTCGAATAGTGCTGTGGTCTACGTGTCAAACTCATAAATATTGACTTTTGGAGACCGTGTGATGGTTGACTGTGATTGATTCTGTGGTTTGTATTTTATTTGGAGCTATTTGGATCTTTTTGGAGCAATTTGTGAAATAGGAATATTCCATGGTTTACATAATGGAAGCCCGCGTTCGTGCTTATGTGAAGACTACATGCAGGTGAGCACTATTCAGAAAGAAAACTTAAACTGAATTACGATAAATGACTACTTCAAGTTCCTCCACACGAGGAAAGGAGGGTCAAAAGGGTGAAAAACATTCGCCAGAACCCACGGACGACAGTTGCATGGAAAAAGTGAGTAAACAACTTACGCAGATATTAAAAGATCTATCAGAACTTAAAAATGAGATCAAGAAAACGGGTAAGTGCGATAAACTGGAACTCTCGTCACTACCATCGTAAAAAAAATCGTTGACCAGAATAATAAATAAAGGGAAGATGGGTTGAAAACAGAAAATATGTGTCAAGAGCTTACGAAAGAAATTAAAGCAAAAACGGATAAGATGGATTTGGAAATCGAAAAGCTTGTAACCCGAGCTGAAGTTCTCACGGAAAAACTAGCCGGCAGTAATAAAGAAATTCCGAGAATTGAAACAGAAACTCCACATAAAGTCTATCTTCAGCTTTTATTTTGACTTTTTTTCTTTATTTTTCATTTATTTTTGGTGTGTTTGCTTGTATGAAAGATGTATGAATGTTACTATTTAGTTTCTATAGACTTACACTGCTATGGCTGAGACCATAAAGATAATAACAATCAACTGTCAGAGGCTTAATACTCAATCAAAACGAAAGGATGTATTTAATTTTTTATATTCGAAAAACTATTCTATTGTTTGTCTACAAGATTCTCATTTCTTCTGATCTAGAGCCATTTATAGAGACTCAGTGGGGGTGTAAATGTTTTTAACTCTTGTCAAACTCAAGTGTTGCTGTGTTATTTAATAATAATTTTAAACTCCATGGACAAAAAAAAGATATCGAAGGAATATTTTGGCTCTGGACTTAAGCATTGATGAAAACAGAGTTACTTTAATTATCATTTATGGGCCAAATTCTGATAGTCCTGATTTTTTTTTTATCAAGTGAGGGAATTTTTTGTTGAGTTTGACAACGATTATTATATCCATTGTGGAGACTTTAATCTTGCACTTAACCAAACTTTAGACACTTTTAATTATTCCAATGTAAATAACCCTAAAGCCCGAGAAAAAACTTATAGAAATCATGAATTATTTAAATTTAGTTGACTATTACAGAATCCTTAATCCGGATAAAAAAAATATACATCTAGAGAAGAAAGAACCCAGTGAAACAGGGTCGCCTAGAGATATATTCTTACTTCTGAAAAAGTTTCTAACATTGTAAAAAACTTTGATGTAAAACCTGGATATAGATCTGATCATTCTTCATTTGTAATTAAATTAAGGTTAAACTCATTTGAAAGAGGACGTGGACTTTGGAAGTTCAATTACAACCTATTACATGATAAAGTGTATATTGAAACTGTAAAACAAAAAATAGAGCCCGTTAAAAATCAATACTATCAATCCCTACATGGAAAAGAATCTAGGACTACTGTTGATGACTCGGTTTTCTTTGATATATACTTCTTATAGAAATCAGAGGGGTAACTATATCATACTCTTCTTTCAAAAAAAGAATATTTAGAAAATAATTTTACAGGAAATGATTTCTCCCTTTTGGAGGGGAAAAATGGCCCTTGAAAATATAACAAAAGAAAACCTAAGAGGTAATATGATCAGATCTAAGGCGAGGTGGGTGGAAGAAGGAGAAAAGCCAACAAATTACTTCCGTCATTTTGAATCCCGGAACTTTTTGAATAAAACAATTAAAAGGTGGAGGTCCCAGAAAAAGGTGTAATATTCAATCAGTTTGATATTCTTAAATAAGTTGCTAATTATTATGAAACTTTATATAAAAATTTAGATTCTGAACTTTATGATGTAGATATTTCTAGTCTTCCAATCTTTCATAATATCCCAAAAGTAGAAACAGATATAGTATCAGCACGTGCACTTGATTAAGATATCGAGGAAGGAGAGGTTTTACTTGTTCTGAAGAATATGACAAACAATAAATCCCCTTGGATTGATGGATTTACAACTGAATTTTTTCTAAAGTTTCTCTGGAATAATCATAAAGTTTTAATCATGAAGGCAGAAAAACAAATATTTTTACATAGTCAACTTCCAATTACCCAGAGACTTGGTATTATAGCATGCTTGACAAAGGGAGACAAGCCTAGACAATTTTTAAATAACTGGCGACCATTTACCTTATTAAATATTTTTTTACAAACTAATATCGGGATGTATCAGCCGGAGAATAAAAACCACACTCGACTCTATCATATCAGATACTCAAACAGGCTTTATAAAAGGTCGATATATTGGTGAAAATACCCGATTTATTTATGATCTAATGTCTCATACTGAAGTAAATAATCTACAAGGATTACTTGTTCTAATTGACTTTGAAAAAGCTTTTAATTCGGTTTCCTGGTCTTTTGTTTACAAGGTTCTACATCTTTTTGGATTTGGCAAAAACTCAATCAGGTGGATAAAAATCTTGACTACAGGTGTTAGAGCTTCTATCTTACAAAGTTGGGTTTTATCTGAACAGTTTGATATACACCGTTGATGCCGTCAGGGAGACCCTGTTCCACCGTATATTTTTCTCCCTTGCCATTCTTATAAAACAAAACACTGATATAAAAGGTATTTTTGTTAATGGTAAAGAACACAAAATATCCCAGTATGCAGACAATACATGTCTTATCCTTGATGGTCCTGCTAACTCTCTTTACACTGCCCTTGATACATTAGAACTTTATGCAAAATTTTCTGGTTTAAAAATCAACAGTACAAAAACAAAAATCATTTGGATTGGTTAAAAAAAAATTCTGCTGAGGTCTTTCATCACTCCAGATGGAAGCTAGACTGGGGGGCCACAACTTTCTCTCTTCTAGGAATACATTTTTCTGTGGAACTTGGTAGAATAATTGATTTAAACTTTAACGTTCAACTTCTATAAATCACAGCGATGATCCAGCAGTGGAAAAGACGTATTTTAACCCCTATTGGAAGGGTTACAGTAGCAAAATCTTTAATTGTACCAAAACTAAATCATTTCTTTATTTCATTACCAAATCCAAGTCAAGAAACCATTTCCAAGTTAACAAAACTGCTTTTTAACTTTATTGGGGATAAAAATGCGATAAAATTAAACGTGTATTTGTTACGCAACATCATACGTTAGGAGGCCTCAATATGATAAATCTTGAAAATTTTATAAAATCTCTAAAATGCCCTTGGATTCATAGGGTCATTAAGGGAGGTCACTCATGGTTGCATCTGTTTGAATATGTATATGGACAAGATGTTGTCGATAAATTGACAAATGTGGGTAATGATTTTCTTTAAAAGCTTAAGAAATGTACAACAAACAAATTTTGGTTGGATGTATTTGATTCTTGGAGCTTTTGGATTAAAAATTGCTTTGATAAAACTCACTTACACAGTCTGATATATTATCACCCCCAGTTTGGTTTAATTCTCATATCAAAGTACATACTTATAGTGTATTTTTAAAAAATTGTACAATAAAGGTGTGAAAATCATTGATGATTTTTTTATGAAAATGGTGCATTTTTGTCAAGAAAGTTTTGAAGAAAAATATGACGTACACTGTACTTGTTTTATGCAATATAACAGTATTATTAGTGCTATTACAAAGTTCCTTAAAAGAACACAATTTTCAAAGGACAAGTTTATAAAGGTAAAACGTCCTTTGTGTCTATGTTATATGGGAAATTGATGTTGACGAATAAATGTACAAGGCGTATTTAAAAAATATCAATACAAAAGATGTTAAACAAACTGCATTTTTGAAGTGGACCTCAGAACTAGTGTTAAAGGGCTTCCCAGAAGTGGACTTGAAAGATGTATTCAATGTTTGCTTTAAGACATCCACACACTCTGATGTTCAATGGTTACAATATAGAATTTTACATAAAATATTGCCTGTAAATCACTATTTAAAAAAATAAAAGTAACAGAAAAAGAAACTTGTACTTTTTGTGAAAGTGAATGTGAAACTTTTTTACATGTATTTTTCATGTGCACAAAAGTGATGCATATTTGGAATGATCTAAGCCTACATATTTATTCCACTACTTCGAAGCGAGTAGGTGTTAATGCTAAAACATACTTTTTGGTGAAACTCCACTTATGAATGAAAACCATGTTATAAATTTTATAATTTTATATGCTAAACAGAATTTTTTTTTCACTGTTTAAAAGGAAGTAAAATACCGAATCTACATGGATTGATAGGTCATTTGAAGATGTATTTTAATGTTGAAAAATTTATATCTGAAAAAATTCTACTGTTAATAACTTTGATGTTCTTTGGTCACAATAGAAATATATATTAGAAGTATGATTTGTCTTCTGGAATAGGATGTTTGTTTCTGTTTTTCTCTCGCTCAATTTTTTATACAAATAAACAAAAATTGCATTGAGTTTCTTTTTCATTTTTATGTATCAGCTTAGCGTGTAAACTTAAGTATATTTTGTATATCTTGGTATGAGTGATGTGTGCAAGTCTGTATGGGTGGTTTGTGCAATGTATAATACATATATTTGTCTGTTTGTATCAATAGCACAGAAATGAAGCATTATAAAAAAAAAGAATCTTCCTTAAAGGCTGAAATGGACACACATACATACACACACATGCACAGCAGCAATGCTATATCCCATTCGCAACAAGTTGCGCGAGGGGATAACAAAAGATGATGTTACAGATTTTTATTTTGGTAATGCGTAGTTGATATTTAAATCTGTTATTAGTCAGCCCGCGGGCTGACTAATTAAGTTAGGATGAAACTTTAATTGCGCTTGCGTAAATTGGAATTCTGGGAATGAATTAGACAGTTCGTGTTAAAGAAATTCGAAGAAGTTATGAAACTGGTCAGTTTCTAGGTCAAACTGCGCATCGATGTATTGGAAGACTAGCAATGGGAATCGTTTGCAGCCATAGTCCGGAGTCCGCGTGTATCTTCCCGACTTTTCTTAATGAGATTAGAAAGTAAATATATTGGTAGTGGTTTGCGACGAGACCACTATGTTTGCAAAGTAGCAACTGTAAGTATTTTACATGTAAGTGTGCAGCCATACATTGCTGTACACCGCTACACGCTTATCTCCTCATCTACATCTGTTCATGTTCTATGTACAGCCATAAAAATAAGGATGCAAATTAAATGTGCACCCGCATAGCTATATTATTGTTCTGGAAATTATTTGTCTTGTGTTTTAATAGATTGCGTATTCACTTTTGACCTAAAATTAAAATTCCGCTGGCTGACTTTCTTAGCTTTTTAAAAAGCTAACCTTGTCGTTGTCTGTAAGCTACGTTCCAGAATCTACGTTACAGCTATTTAGATTATAACTGGTATATTATCAATAGTTCGACAATATTACTATTTAATTTTTTTTTTCACAATATGTAATGAAATACAGTTATTTCCTACATTTGTAAGAGGTTTAGATGTTAATGACCGTATAGATGTTTCTTGTTAAACATATGTTGAATGAGAGTTTGGTGAATAAAAACTCTCAGAAAAAGTTGATATTAACTTTTTGTAGATTTGAGTAAAAACAATGGTTTTGATACCGATGGTATTTAGATGCAGATAGATGGAGATAGATAAATTAGTTAGTGATAGTAACTATTCTTCCTAACAAAATAAATGGACTATTTCTGTTGTTGGCAGTGTTGAAAAAACCTACATATAACCCGTATTTTAAATAATACATTTGCAACAAAACTGAAAGAAAAATACTTTCCAAAACCTATCTTTGAGTTTTGTATGACATTTTAACTATTTTAAATTTAAACAATTAAATCATCGGTGATAATTCATGGCAATCAATCATTGCCATTATGATGCAATTTCATTCTTCTTTATTGAAGAATGATTACGGTAATAATTTTATATAAAATATAAAAACTATTTTTTTAAAATAACACTAGATAATATCCCGCGCAAGTGCGGGAATTTACACTTTAAACATTTTAAAATATGATACAATGCTTCATGTATATGGCCTCTATTCTATTCGTTACAGCTGACTGGGAAAAAATCATTTTATTTCAAAACAGGGAGTGGCTTTACAGTGCGTCGTTTCACTATAACTATTATCACTGTCTCAAAAAAGAATTTCAGATAAAAGACTAACCTTACCCGACCCATTTATTCTTACAGACTAGAGTTGTTATCATGATTTGATTATGTTACACAAATTAATGTACATGTATATGGTTTACTAATAATATGCAGTGGTATAAAAATGTTTGTAATTTAAAAACGCTAGATATGTATAAACATATTTTTTGCATATCTTAAACAAAAGTTGTCAGATCCACGATAACTGCCCGATGATTAACTCGCCAGGTACACTTTCCGTCATGACGTTGATTATTCAACCTGCGTTCTTGGTTACCCCGTTCTTTAAAGTTCTATTCATCAAAACTAAAATCGCGCATTTAAGAAACGAAATAACTTATTTTATTTATTCAACATTTGTCGTATCTTATTTTCTATGTATACCCAAAATAGGTTCCCAATAAATATACTCGCTCTTTACGTACTCATTCAATATTATTTAATTGCAAGCAAATATTTTGATGCAAGTTCTCACTGACTTGGATCCGCAAAAGCGTGTTCACCACCTTACCCTCATTTTTGATATTTCGGGCTGGTTTATCGAAAATGAAAGTAGGTTTTTAATATATTTCTCAATAATTACTTATTAGGTAAAATTCAATTATAGCTTACGGACATCAACTTACATGTGATGAAATACTAAAGGTGTAAGCAATTACTCTGGTGCAGACATTTCGGAATTTATTGGCAAAATGTCTTAATTTATAAGTATAGCTATCGTTTCCATTTGAAAAGGTTTTGATAGTTAGAATCAAATAAAGAAGTAAGGGGTTGTTACTTTTATATGCCTATTGAGTATCTTTGGTAATCTTTTATGAACATTTGAGGTAACGTCATTTTCGTCATCGTGAATGTACATGTAATACGTATTTGAATAAAATTCATTTTCATATTAATCGTAGTTCATATTAGATTAAATATACCCATGTTTAAAGGTATTAATTGCTTAATAATAATACATTGCTTAAATGAAAAGAAATTTTGTATTTTGCAGTATATACCCGTTAAATGTAGACATGCATGACATTTTTGGCTGTTGTACACAATAAAAGATATTATTTTAGTCTGCCTAAATAATGCCGGTATGATGAGTATATGTGTTGTTGAACCAAACTATACAATGAACTAAAATATAAAATATTATTTTGTATAATATAGCTGCATATAATCTACTGCGCTCTCATATTTATTATTTTTTAAGCTACGTTACCTTATGAAAATCTTACCAGAAATGGCAAAATGATTCCCGGAACACTATGAACATCCGATAGGTAGACCCTTTTGCAGCTGCTTTGGCGTTCTATTTAACAGTCAAGCGTGTCGGACTAGATTTATAAGGAGAAAGACAATGCGACAAATAAATCGGATGACACAAAGTTTCGTTCTAGCATGAAACAATAGTTTGCATGTAACTTCATTCAGAGGTAGATCTTACTCCCGGAAGACTAGTATTTTATGTAATCTTTACATACCCTCGTCGTAGCAGTGCGCACCCGAATGGTTCCTTCAAGGTTAAATTATGCAGTATAAATGAAACACCTCTGATCCACAAAAAAGCAGTACAATTAAAGTTACAGCTTAAGAAACGACTTATATCAAGGGTATCAAGGTATCAAGGGTATAGTCGAATATGACTACACTGCTTCTGAGACAGAATCAATCAACAAACCTAATGTTTAAAAAAAGAAACGAAATCAAATATCCGCCCTTCAGTGCAACCGAGCTGTTAAAAGACTTGGAGAAATACTGCGCAAACACTAAAATATTATGATGATGTGATTGAGGATATCTGTACTCATGTATGTTTATATGTTTAAGTAATTGCATCAAATGTGTACATGTATATGCAGTCATTTTGCTTTCATTTATCTTACATCTTTTAAATAAATACTTAAATCATTTATAGCTAACATTTTTATTTTTCCCGAAATGCCATCCTTTAATACTGTTAAAATCTGATTTTAAT
This sequence comes from Magallana ariakensis, assembly GCA_020458035.1. Classification (NCBI taxonomy): domain Eukaryota; kingdom Metazoa; phylum Mollusca; class Bivalvia; order Ostreida; family Ostreidae; genus Magallana; species Magallana ariakensis. Next base: position 49,867,278 of record CM035816.1, read on the forward strand.
ATTAACCTGTTTGACGGAAACAATTTTCATTTAAACACTAAAACGTCCGTGTACAATATTTCTTATAAAATAATAAACAAGATTTTCTCTGCAAGTTTTTGTGCACTTCGTTATTTTCATACTGGGTCATTTAATTTAAATATTAGTACATTTTTGGTACACTGGGTAGATCAATGTATTATGGTTTTATGATGTACTGTGTAATGGTGATCATCAACGTAGCTTGTGTTTGTGTGACTTTTTGAATAAAGAAAACAGAATAATACTCAGTCTCTTAAAAAAATCCATAGCGTCAGTAAACTGCATTATTGTAAAAAATGTATTATTCGCGTACACTTAATCACTGAAGTGGAACGACGACTGGGCGGAAGCATGCACACTGGCGATTTAATGAGGGTAACCCAGGTTTGATGAAACCTGTGTTTGTCAGAAGTGGCGAACATCCTAATGACGTCGTACTACCAACTGTGCGCATCAATCATTTAGTTTTATAAAGAGCATTTGAAATTGCAACTGAATTAAACATAATATTATGCAAAATGCAGAAATCATTCATTTATTCGGACTGACATCGAAACTGTTTTTTTTTTCGTGAGACAATTTGTGTCCATTAAACAGAGACGGCCGAAAAACTGTAAGTCCAAAGATTGACTCTCACATGTCTGATCTTGTATGTTTTGAAAGATTCATGGCGTGTTTACATATGAAGAACTGAAATACGTCAAGGACGCGGTTGTCTTTCTGTTTAAGGTCACACAATAGTTCACCACCGTACAGAACACTTGGAAATATAATCCGTTTGTAAAGCTTGGAAAGAGTTGCAGGATTGAGGTGTTTACTTATTTTGAGAAGAAAATACGTCTGTTGGCCTTTTCTTTTAAATAACACTAGATAATATCTCGCGCAAGTGTGGGAATTTACACTTAAACATTTTAAAATATGATACAATGCTTCATGTATATGGCCTCTATTCTATTCGTTACAGCTGACTGGGAAAAAATCATTTTAGTTCAAAACAGGGAGTGGCTTTACAGTGCGTCGTTTCACTATAACTATTATCACTGTCTCAAAAAAGAATTTCAGATAAAAGACTAACCTTACCCGACCCATTTATTCTTACAGACTAGAGTTGTTATCATGATTTGATTATGTTACACAAATTAATTAATGTACATGTATATGGTTTACAAATAATATGCAGTGGTATAAAAATGTTTGTAATTTAAAAACGCTAGATATGTATAAACATATTTTTTTGCATATCTTAAACAAAAGTTGTCAGATCCACGATAACTGCCCGATGATTAACTCGCCAGGTACACTTTCCGTCATGACGTTGATTATTCAACCTGCGTTCTTGGTTACCCCGTTCTTTAAAGTTCTATTCATCAAAACTAAAATCGCGCATTTAAGAAACGAAATAACTCATTTTATTTATTCAACATTTGTCGTATCTTATTTTCTATGTATACCCAAAATAGGTTCCCAATAAATATACTCGCTCTTTACGTACTCATTCAATATTATTTAATTGCAAGCAAATATTTTGATGCAAGTTCTCACTGACTTGGATCCGCAAAAGCGTGTTCACCACCTTACCCTCATTTTTGATATTTCGGGCTGGTTTATCGAAAATGAAAGTAGGTTTTTAATATATTTCTCAATAATTACTTATTAGGTAAAATTCAATTATAGCTTACGGACATCAACTTACATGTGATGAAATACTAAAGGTGTAAGCAATTACTCTGGTGCAGACATTTCGGAATTTATTGGCAAAATGTCTTAATTTATAAGTATAGCTATCGTTTCCATTTGAAAAGGTTTTGATAGTTAGAATCAAATAAAGAAGTAAGGGGTTGTTACTTTTATATGCCTATTGAGTATCTTTGGTAATCTTTTATGAACATTTGAGGTAACGTCATTTTCGTCATCGTGAATGTACATGTAATACGTATTTGAATAAAATTCATTTTCATATTAATCGTAGTTCATATTAGATTAAATATACCCATGTTTAAAGGTATTAATTGCTTAATAATAATACATTGCTTAAATGAAAAGAAATTTTGTATTTTGCAGTATATACCCGTTAAATGTAGACATGCATGACATTTTTGGCTGTTGTACACAATAAAAGATATTATTTTAGTCTGCCTAAATAATACCGGTATGATGAGTATATGTGTTGTTGAACCAAACTATACAATGAACTAAAATATAAAATATTATTTTATATAATATAGCTGCATATAATCTACTGCGCTCTCATATTTATTATTTTTTAAGCTACGTTACCTTATGAAAATCTTACCAGAAATGGCAAAATGATTCCCGGAACACTATGAACATCCGATAGGTAGACCCTTTTGCAGCTGCTTTGGCGTTCTATTTAACAGTCAAGCGTGTCGGACTAGATTTATAAGGAGAAAGACAATGCGACAAATAAATCGGATGACACAAAGTTTCGTTCTAGCATGAAACAATAGTTTGCATGTAACTTCATTCAGAGGTAGATCTTACTCCCGGAAGACTAGTATTTTATGTAATCTTTACATACCCTCGTCGTAGCAGTGCGCACCCGAATGGTTCCTTCAAGGTTAAATTATGCAGTATAAATGAAACACCTCTGATCCACAAAAAAGCAGTACAATTAAAGTTACAGCTTAAGAAACGACTTATATCAAGGGTATCAAGGTATCAAGGGTATAGTCGAATATGACTACACTGCTTCTGAGACAGAATCAATCAACAAACCTAATGTTTAAAAAAGAAACGAAATCAAATATCCGCCCTTCAGTGCAACCGAGCTGTTAAAAGACTTGGAGAAATACTGCGCAAACACTAAAATATTATGATGATGTGATTGAGGATATCTGTACTCATGTATGTTTATATGTTTAAGTAATTGCATCAAATGTGTACATGTATATGCAGTCATTTTGCTTTCATTTATCTTACATCTTTTAAATAAATACTTAAATCATTTATAGCTAACATTTTTATTTTTCCCGAAATGCCATCCTTTAATACTGTTAAAATCTGATTTTAATATTAACCTGTTTGACGGAAACAATTTTCATTTAAACACTAAAACGTCCGTGTACAATATTTCTTATAAAATAATAAACAAGATTTTCTCTGCAAGTTTTTGTGCACTTCGTTATTTTCATACTGGGTCATTTAATTTAAATATTAGTACATTTTTGGTACACTGGGTAGATCAATGTATTATGGTTTTATGATGTACTGTGTAATGGTGATCATCAATATAGCTTGTGTTTGTGTGACTTTTTGAATAAAGAAAACGGAATAATACTCAGTCTCTTAAAAAAAATCATAGCTTCAGTGTATGAATTACACTGCAGAATATTTATCTGCATTATTGTATAAAAAAAATAACATTCGTGTAAGCTTAATCAATGAAGTGGAACGACGACAAGGCGGAAGCATGCACATTGGCGATTTAATGAGGGTAACCCAGGTTTGATGAAACCTGTGTTTGTCAGGAGTGGCGCACATCCTAATGACGTCGTACTACCAACTGTACGCAACAATCATTTATTTTTATAGAGCATTTGAAAAAAAATTGCAACTCAATTAAACATACTATTATGCAAAATACAGAAATCATTCATTTATTCGGAATGACATCGAAACTGTTTTTACTCGCAATTTTTTTTCCTATGGATCGTTAAACAGGTCGGGTATACTACCTTATGTTACAAATCATATTTGTTAAGGTAATATATAGCGCATGATATATGGTATCTTTCTTTATTTTTTTGTATTGCATTGTATTTAGAGCAGCCGTAAAGAATGATTCCTTCCTTTTTTCTTTCCTTCTTTCTTTATTTCTCGAAATGGAGATTATCATAACATATTTACAAGAATACAAATATATAGGCAATTATAAGAAAAAAAGATAATGTAGGTCTACTAGGATATAGTGATCCAGTTCATATACATGTAATGCTTAGTTAAAAACAAGTTTGCAGGCTGGTACTCACTACCAGGTAACATCGTAATATTGATGTTTTTAATACACTGTAATCGTGTGACATCTATGTGTCAGGACTGGTTGTTACACGTGACATTCTATAAAACCATGCTGCTGCATCCCTAATTCAGCGAAAATTAAGAAGGTGCAAACTACACGAAAAATCTGTAAATGAAAGGTCTTGGAGTGACCTTATGCCTAAAAGAAACAAATAGAGGTCGTTATTACTAAGTCCGCACAGTTCAGCAGATAAATTAATGTCGAAATTTCCTATAACAGTTTGCCACCAGGCTTCTCTAAATAAATAAGTTCTATCACAAGAAGTAGAAACATGTTCAAAAACTTTTGTGAACGATTTTGACATATGCTGCAAATGTGCGGGGGGAGGTCAATTACAGTTCAAAGTTTAACAATACATTTACACAGAGTAACTTCGTGAACGTTGATAGGAATTTTCCATATACAGTCTGGTTTACTGCTTCCGGTTATACGTTGAAATGGGGTAAATTCGTTGTCTCGGAGCATGCGGTTTGATCTGGATGTTGTAAAGTGGTATATCACAGCTAAGTTAACAGCCTTTTTCCATTCAAGTTTATTTAGAAATGTTCCATTTTGTAGAAACGAGTTCAGATGTTCTAAGAGATTATGTTTATCTAGAAGGTGAATTACATCGGGAATAAAACCGTAGTGTTTGCAGCTTGGAAATTCGAGGTATGAAAAAAGGCGATGAAGAAAGATCTTTTTCGTGAGACAATTTGTGTCCATTAAACAGAGACGGCCGAAAAACTGTAGTTTTATCAGTTTTGGAAGCTATTTGTAAAATTCCAAAGATTGACTCTCGCATGTCTGATCTTGTATGTTTTGAAAAATTCATGGCGTGTTTACATATGAAGAACTGAGCGGTTGTCTTTCTGTTTAAGGTCACACCATAGTTCACCACCGTACAGAACACTTGGAAATATAATCCGTTTGTAAAGCTTGGAAAGAGTTGCAGGATTGAGGTGTTCACTGATTTTGAGAAGAAAATACGTCTGTTGGCCTTTTCTGCATGCTTTCGCTGTTCTTTCGGTTGGGTCAAGCTTAGCAACCAGAAGAATACCTAGATGGTTATTTTATTTTAAAATTTTAATGGTGTCTTGGCCAAGTGTCCAGGAGAGAGAATAGTTGTTGATGACTGTTGGAGAGAAATATATAACATTTGATTTTCTTGCTTTAAAGTTGAATCGCCATCGAGTAGAGAAGTCGTTAGCTGTGTTGAGAAGGGTTTGATGACCTCGTGGTGATAAAGCTATACAGGAAATATCATCTGCAAGTGCTGGGTTTGAAGATCTAATTCTGTGAATTCCAGTATTTGGGTTTTGGTTGTGTAGTTCTTGTCGTTTATGATCGTTTATGAAAGTAGAGGAATGTTGAAAGGACTCTCCGTTGCCTCACTCCTTGGGAGATATGGAACCAGTCGATGTTCTTTTGATTTAAGTCGACAAGGGTCCAAAGCAATCCTTTCACACCACTTTATGTAGTTTACACATGAGACCATATCTCCACACAGTATCGAAGGCCTTCTGTGTATGAAGAAAGGCAACAGTCACTGGACTACCCTGCTCCAAGTTGCGAAAGACGGTTCTTGTAGGTTGAATGAGGCTGTATGAATCCAAGTTTGGGCTGGAATCCTTGCTGCTGTGGATTTAGAAAAGTAACGGAAGCTTAAGATTTTTTTTAAAGTTTCATTAAACAGGGAAGAAGTGCTATCGGTCTATAGCTGTTAGTTAAGCTCTTTGTTTTATTGTTACCTTTGTAAATAGGAATGAGATCTTTTTGCCAGATGGATGAAATTCTGTCTATGTTGATAATTGCATTAAAGAGGCGTGAGATGCAGGTGAAGAATGGGGGTTCTCCAAATGTTAGATGTTCATTCTGAGTTCAGTGGAGACCAGGTGCTTTCCTGCGTTTGAGTTCTGTGATAGCCTTGGATTTTTCGATTCGATAACGGTAATTTCAACCCCGGTATTTCGATAGTGTTTGATAGTGTTTGCGTTTCAAAGGAATCAAAGTTATTGCTTTTTGTTGGGTTATGAATTTGTTAAAAAAAATTCAGCAAAGCAGCTTGCAATTTCATCGGGGTATCTTCCAAGTCTTCCATCGATTTCGATTTCCGGATAGAATTTCGTGTTTCTGGTTCGCTGGCGGATCACCAGGTTCCAAAAGAGCCGCACATTACACTCGGAAGCTTCATCAATATCGTGGAATACCAATACCATGTATCTGTCATGTTTAGCATTAAGTTCATTTCGGAATTCGCGTTTAGCTTTTTTGTAGTTCTTGTAGGAATCGTGTACCATGCCTCTGGGACGACTTGTGCTTAACCAGATAATTCGCATGTGGCGCTCTCGATCGTGAAGGCGTCCACTAAGGCCTTAACTGAGGTTTAAAGTTTGCTACAGGGATAAAAAGAGATGCAGCAGTGTATAAAATATGGTACAGCTCTTTGAAAAAATTGTTTAGATGTACAACAGAACTCAACCTTTTTTTCATGTAAAACGTCTGAAACATTGTTAATAAACAGTTCATAGTGTTGCAGTTGGTTTACATCTGCCTTATGCCAAGCTGGTAATGAGTTGCTTTTTTTATATGAATAATTGTATTTTACATGTAAATCAATGGACATCGAAACTGGAAGATGGTCAGATGTAGAACTGAATGTACATTCTTCCAAAATACTACATTTTTTTACATTGTCGAAAAATGACCTAATACACAAGATAAAGTCTAATGTTGTCTTAGTTTCTAAAAAGTGTAACTAGACCCCAACACTCGAAAATCATTCGAAGGACAACATATGTCGTTGCGAAGAGGAAAATCTTTGAGAGCTTTGACTTTGTATTGGTTTACAGAAGGCAGTTCTTTATCATAGAAACAGGCATTGAGATCCCCTCCGATTATTACATCCCCAAGAGTGCAAAGGTGATTAAACAATGCATCTAATAGGTTTAACTCTGTTTGATATGTTTCAATGTTGCTGTCTGATGGAAGATATGCACCTAAAACATACAACAAGCGTTGGTGTTTGCGTTTAACTTCAACCCCTATAACAAGAGAAGAAATTATATCAGGTATTTCTGACACTGTGTATATAGATTCTTCTTATACATCATCACTACCCCTCCCTTTCACTCAAAGGAAGAATAAGGTTTATCTGCATTGTAACAGCTGTGATCTAAATGTGATCTATATGTACAAAGCTTGAGTATTTTGAGTTGTGTCAAGGTATTTTACGCTTGTTGGTTTGAGTTTATGTTCACAAATTATTGTATGTCACAGTTGACAATGTCTAAAATACTTGATAAGCTGAGAGATGAAGACATTATACCATCCACATTCCATGTAATGTGTAGACAAAGTAACAGATAGGTGAGCAAATAGAGTCATTAGCAACAACACACTAAACATAAAATTAATCAGCATTGTAATAGTCCAGTTCATTACGGTCGTTGTTTTCCGAAGACCCGTCGTCCTCCGGTTATTCTTCTGCGATTTTGGCACCCCATTGCCTATTGATCAGCCTTGGGCGGCACGAAATACCATTGGGTCAAAATGACGGGTTTTCGATAGTTTGTGCATCTCTTAACGCTACATTGTTATTTGCATTGCGTCGCGAACCTGGGCGTTTTCGTTTGAAGAATACGCAGTGCAAAAGTGACACCTCTGTTCCTGGTAAAGATCATCAACCAAATCTGTGTGGATCTAGGTTCGATTCCACCGATGTAGTAACTGGCATTTCGTTTGTAGGAAACGCCCTTGAATATGTTGTCATCAGTGTCTGTGGCTCCGCGATCTTTTAAAGGGTTCGACTCTTTACGAATGCCATCCGATTTACGACCGATTGACAGCCGATCGTCGTGATGTTCGCGCACAGAGTCCGCGAGTTTATTTGTTAGACTGGATGAAGTTAAGGATAATTTGGAGCGTGTGTTCACTAGTGGGATTGGTCTTTCCCAACGAGTGTGGTACTTTCCCGTGTAGGAATATGTAGGAATATGGTTTGTAATGCTCTGAGTGTCAATACAATGTAGCAGCGATTTGCGTAGAAACGCCCTGATCAGAGACGATTCTATTGTTACCATGATGGCCGCGGAATGCATCAGTCCCGTTAGCTTTACTGGTAGAATTTTTGTGTGTGTTGTTGTCCAGTTGTGACGTCTCTTTGCGATCTTGAGAGGCTACCGACGGGGAAACTACTGTGGGTTGCATAGTTTTCTCCAACTCAGATTGATTGGGGGAGTTGGAATTATTTTTATTGACAGTTTTGGTCTTTCCCAATGAGTGTGGTATACTCGTTGCACTTTCCCGTGTAGGAATATGTAGGAATATGGTTTGTAATGCTCTGAGTGTCAATACAATGTAGCAGCGATTTGCGTAGAAACGCCCTGATCAGAGACGATTCTATTGTTACCATGATGGCCGCGGAATGCATCAGTCCCGTTAGCTTTACTGGTAGAATTTTTGTGTGTGTTGTTGTCCAGTTGTGACGTCTCTTTGCGATCTTGAGAGGCAACCGACGGGGAAACTACTGTGGGTTGCATAGTTTTCTCCAACTCAGATTGATTGGGGGAGTTGGAATTATTTTTATTGACAGTTTTGGTCTTTCCCAATGAGTGTGGTATACTCGTTGCACTTTCCCGTGTAGGAATATGTAGGAATATGGTTTGTTATGCTCTGAGTGTCAATACAATGTAGCAGTGATTTGCGTAGAAACGCCCTGATCAGAGACGATTCTATTGTTACCATGATGGCCGCGGAATGCATCAGTCCCGTTAGCATTACTGGTAGAATTCTTGTGTGTGTTGTTGTCCAGTTGTGATGTCTCTTTGCGATCTTGAGAGGCTACCGACGGGGAAACTACTGTGGGTTGCATAGTTTTCTCCAACTCAGATTGATTGGGGGAGTTGGAATTATTTTTATTGACAGTTTTGTCTTGTTGCCTTAATGTAGAGGTTATGGTCAGTTTTTCAGATGAGTTGTGTGATTTTGTTTCGTTTGCTGGGACCTCGCTTGTGACTGTCGCATACGATTTAGCAGGACTAAGTGTATTCGATTGAATCTGCTTCTGTATTTTATGCGTAACTTTGGAAAGTCTCTTTGTTTCATCGTTTGCTTTTTGATTTTTGCAACGGATTTAATGAATGTCTGTTTCAAGTTATTTAAGTTTATCCCCAATGAGTTAACTAGTATGTGACGAGTCCTATTACGAGAACCTAGAGGTGGCCTCAGCATTAAGACGACTGTAGTCTGTTTTTAAATTGTTAAGCTCTACATGAAGGGGTTTTAATTCCTTATTACATTCGATTAAGGAATGCTCTAATTGTGAGAGGCGTTGGAGAAGGGTTTGCAGGACTACTCTTTTTTCAATACGTTTAACGTTAGATGCTTCTGTAGTTGAGTTGCTGGTTTTGTTTTTGTTTTTCAAATACGTTTTCAATTCCATGCTTGTCACCGTTAATAAACATATACAAAGTGAAACAGTCTCTTGCATATTTTTCTGCACTAGCGCTGGCTTAAGTGTTTTTTTCTGTTAATAAGATTTCCCGTGAGACAGTCTTTGAATTTTCTTGCACACGTACAAAGTAAGCCTCTATACCATAAGATCAGAGATTCGTTGTTCAACACATAGTTCTAATAGCTTAAATATGTAGAGTTCTTTTGGTAAATTCTGCAGATTTAAATCTGGGTTTTCTGCATCCAGCAGCAACTCCGGGACATCGACGAGGAAAAATAAGAAGAGCTAAAGCTATAATAAGCTTTAACAGTATGCTTTACTAACGTAATGGACAAGCTTAACGGTTTATCTGTTAACTGCAGAGGGTTAAATACTGCAGAAAAACGTCTTCTATACCTGGATAAATGATTGTAATTTTTATATCATATTTATTCAAGAAACACACTATGCTGAAAATAACACTGTAAATTATGATGCACGATGGTCGGGTATATCTGTACACTGGTTTTCAGAATCCCCTTTTAGCAGGGGCGTCTCAATTTTATTTAGAAAAAACTTGTCATGTAAAATTATACTCATAAAACAAATAATGGTAGAAAGCTTATAGTAAATATAGAATCTGATCAAAAAATTATTACTGTAAATATATATATATGCACCAGGCGATGTAAACAATAAATGCGATTTTTTTAAAGAAAACATTAGACTGGATCAAAAAATATGCTCAAAGTTTTAAGAATATTTTGATGTGCGGAGACTTTAACTGTCTATCGGATAACTTAAATCCGGATAAGAGTGTACATTTTTTAAAATCATTGTTGAACAAACTCGATTTATGTGACTTATGAAAATATATGAAGGGAAACAAGCTAGGTTATACGTGGTGTAATGGGGCAAATATCCCAGCAAGTACAATTGACTATATTCTAAAATCTAGTACTTTTTGTTATGCAGGCGAAAATATAAGAATTCAAAGCATTCCAGGGTCTCATTCAAATGGCACGAGGATGTCTGATCACAAATGTTGAATTTTTTTCTTTAACTACAAATGAAAATTTAAGAGGACAAGGATATTGGAAATTTGATACTTCATTGCTTGAGAACAAAAATGAAATGAATATATTCCTTAAAGAATTTTCTTTTGATAAAAAGAAACCTATCGATTCATGGGATATTTTGAAATGAAGGATAAAAACTTTTTGTATAAATTTCTAAAAAAAACCTATTTAAATCATATAAAAGCATAATAAACTCCATCCAATATGAAATAAATATTATTGAAAACTTGCCTTATGAAAATATTAATATGAACAGAAAAAGAGAATTAGAAACAGAACTATAGCAAAGCTCGTTCCAAAGAAACGAGTGGGTCTTCCGTTAATGTCGAAAGTAAAGCTAGAAGTTCCTGTAGGAAGCAGATTTGTTAAAACAATAACAAGAGCAGGTGAAACAAAAATATTTTAAATAATCGAATAATTCTTGGTACTAGTTAACAAACTCCAAAGGATTTTAGGTACAAATTATCAAAAACTCTAACGATTTCAAGAACGACTTAACAAAAAGAATCCTAATGTGTTAAAGTACGACTTAACAATTATTGAATTATTTTAGGTACGAGTTAATTCTACTTTGAAACTATTTTCTTAACCCAGAGTGCGGAATCAAAATTTTCGGAAAAATCAATTTTTAAACCCCAATATCTCTGTAATGCATCATCCGATTTTAAAACGGATTTCAGTTTGAAACTAACCTTAATAAGCTCTTATTTTTGATTTATGATTAATAACAAATTATCGCTCAAGAAAAAGTTATTATAAAAAGACTTTGTAGCCCTCCCGGCTCCTAATTTGAGGGGACAGCCCCTTTTTCTTTATACGAAATGAAAGGTTTTGCAAATATAAACATATTTTGTTCAACAAATGTTCACGAATGATTAATCGTTTTAGAGATATCCGAACAACTCTGTTTAAGGGGCCGACCCTTCAACTCCTTACCGTGGCCACCAACACATTTTTTTCATATTGTTAAGAACATTATTTTGAGCATCTTTTCTTCTACAATGCTTTTCAAAATATTTCTCCTTTTCTAGATATTAATAATCACAGTTTTGAACTTCTGGCCCCTTGAAACCCCTAATTACGTACATGTAACATACGACTTAGATATGGTACTGTATAGATAAAAAGCTGTACAATGAACATTTTTTGCTTCTATAATTGATAACAAATTACTTTTCAATAAAAATTTATAAAAAGACTTTAGAGCCCTCTTGGCCCCTAATTTGAGGGACCAACCCTTTTTTCTTGATATCAAATGAACGGTCTCGTAAATATAAACATATTTTGTTCAACAAGTGCTCAGGAATTGTTGACCGATCAAAAGATATCTGAACATCTGTGTTTTAGGGACCGACTCTTAAACTCCTTACCGGCGCCACCAACAACAAATTTAAGGTAGCATATTGTTGAAAACATTATTCTAAGCATTTTTTGTTCTACAATGCTTTTCAAAATATTTCTCCTTTTCTAGATATTAATGATTAAAGTTTTGGACTTCTGGTCCCTTGAAACCCCTAATTACGGGTGTACGTAACATGACTTAGGTATGGTACTGTATAGATAAACAGCTGTACAATGAACATTTTTGCTTCTATAATTGATAACAAATAATTGTTCAGTAAAGAGTAATTGCAAACAAACTTAAGAGCCCTCTTGGCCTCTAATTTTAGGGACCAGCCCCTTGTTCTTAATATCAAATAAGCCCGTGGAAATTGAAACAACTTCTGCTTTGCATGTTTTAACACATTATTTACAGGTTAAAAGTAATTTTACAAAATATGTTAAAAATTTTGTCAAAAATTTTGCTGCTAATTTTAGACCTCGGGCGAGCTTCGGCGCCTTTCGCATTTTCAACAATGTCAAATACTGAGGATCATATACAGACATTCATCTACTGTCCCTATAAGTTTCACGTTTCTATTAGCATTAGTTTCGGGGGAGTTACGTAGACAAAATAGTCCAGGAAAATTCACAAAACCTTTAAGATCTCAAACCGGAAGTGACGTCATCGGCTCAAAATTTTATTACCGCAAGTACATTTAATGCTCTATCAGTCCTGTAAATTTGATGAAAATCGACCGAATAGTTTTTTGAGTTATAGTGATCGTAAAATGTCAGAGGAAAAATAATAATAATATTAGAGCAAAGCTCGTTGCAAAGCAACGAGTGGGTCTTTCGTTAATGTCAAAAGTAAAGCTAGAATTTCCTCTAAAAAGCAGAGTTCTGAAAACAATAAACATAAGTAACTTAAACAAAAAGAAAAAAATCGAATTATTCTTGGTACGAGTTAACAAAATCCGAATGATTCTGGGTACGAATTAACAAAAACCTTCTCAATTTCAAGAACGACTAAGCAAAAACAAATGTTCAGCAAGTGTTCACGAATTGTTGACTGTTCTAAAGATATCTGAACAAATGTGTTTTAAGGGCCGACCCTTAAACTCCTTACGGGGCCACCAACAAAAAAAATTTAGGCATCATTTTTTTTAGAACATTATTTTAGCAACTTTTCTTCTACAATGCTTTTCAAAATATTTCTCCTTTTTTAGATATTAATGATCAGAGTTTTGGACTTCTGGCCCCTTGAAACCCCTAATTACGTAACATATGACTTAGGTATGGTACTCCATATATAAACAACTGTACAATGAACATTTTTGCTTCTATAATAAATAACAAATTAGTTTTCAGTAAAGAGTTATTATAAAAAGACTTTAGAGCCCTTTTGGCCCCTAATTTGAGGGGCTATCCCCTTTTTTTTATATCAAATAAAAGGTCTCGTATATATAAACACATTTTGTTCAATAAGTGTTCACGATTTGTTGACCGTTCTAAAGATATCTGATCAAATGGGTTTTAAGGGCCGACCCTTAAACTCCTTACTGGGGCAATTAACAATTTTTTTTAGATAGCATATTGTTGAAAACATTATTCTAAGCATTTTTTGTTCTACAATGTTTTCAAAATATTTCTCCTTTTCTAGATATTAATCATCAAAGTTTTGGACTTCTGGCCCCTTGAAACCCCTAATTACGTAACAAATGACTTAGGTATGGTACTGTATAGAGATATAACTGTACAATGAACATTTTTGCTTCTGTAATTTTTAACAAATTATTGTTCAGTAAAGAGTTATTGCAAAAAGACTTTAGAGCCCTCTTGGTCCCTAATTTGAGATGCCAGCCCCTTTTTTCTTGAGAGCAAATGAAAGCCCGTGTAAATTAAAACATTTTTTGCATTTCATGTGTTAACAAAATATTTACAGGTTTAAAAATACATCATAAAATATTCAAAATTTTTGTGAAAAATTTGGTGCCAATTTTCGACCTCAGGCGAGCTTTAACGGCTTGCGTATTATCCATATTTTAAAACAATGCGGTACATCTACATACTTTTATCTACAATCCCTGAAAATTTCAACTTTCTATCATGATTAGTTTAGAGGAGTTGCGTGGACAAAATGACCCTTAAAATTTCATTAAATCGTCAATATCTTAAACCAGAATTGACGTCATCAAAAAATGTAACTAAAAACATTTATCCCCTCTGATGCTGTATAAGTCCTGAAAATTTGGTGCAAATCGGATGAAAAGTTTTCGAGAAATAAAGCTTTAAAGAAGGCAGAAAAAGAATATTAAGAATAATAATAATAATAGAAAGAAACAGTAGAAAAACAAGAGGGTCTTCCAGGGGAAACGGAAGACCCTAACTAGAGCAAAGCTCGTTGCAAAGCAACGAGTGGGTCTTCCGTTAATATCGAGAGTAAAGCTAGATGTTTCTGTAAGGAGGGAGTTCTTGAACCAATAACAAGAGTAGCTAAAACAAAAAGATAAAAAAGTCGAATAATTCTTGGTACGATTTAACAAAATCTGAATGGTTTTAAGTACGAATAACAAAAATCTTAACGATTTCAAGAACTAATTAACAAAACAAATCCGAAAGTGTCAAAAGTACGACTTAACAAAAATCGAATTATTTTTGGTACGAGTTAATTTCACTTTGAACATTATGCTAAGTTTTTAAACAAAGAACGCGGAATCAAAATTTCCGGAAAAATCAATTTTTAACCCCGATATCTCTGATGAATTTTCAAAGTAAGATTCAGCCTAATTAGCACTACAAAACACACATACGTTTGGGTTTTTTTTTTATCAAAAATTTAGTTTTTGAAAAAATTAGATTAACTTCCGGTTTCGACCGGAAGTGACGGATTTTCACTTCCAGCCTTATTACAGAGGCATATGACAAATGTATAAGCACAAAAAAATTCAAGCCTCTTTCTTGAGGCGTTTTTGAAAAAAGCCGCGGTCAAAATGACTTTTTGAAAATTTTAAAAACGATGCAATGTAAAAAATGGAAGTGACGTTGTCATGTAAGCTTTGGGTCTATTGTCAAGTCGTACATAAAATTTTTATTTTAAGTGTTGTAATTAACAATATTTTAATAAATATTGTACAGAATTACCTGAAAATAAATAGGGTTTTTCCTTTAACCATGCTTATAAAGTATACCAAGTTTGATAAACATACATGCGAGGGTTTTCTTTAAATTTTGCTTAAACGGCTGAAATGGACACACATACAAACACACATGCATGCACAGCAGCGATGCTATATCCCCTTCGCAAGTTGCGCGAGGGAGTAATACATGTAACAGTCTGAGTCCAGTAATTAATTTGTTATCCAGGTCCAGTCATTTATTTGTAACAATGTCATGTACATAGGAAACAAATTACTGTAATATCCAGGTCAAGTCAAATGATGTCAAGACAAGAAATTCCTTTTGTTACATAGGAATTAATTTCATTATCCATATCTATTCATATGATGTACTTACAAGATTTTAGATGACCTATACAAATACGGCATGATTCAATTGCAACAGTTACTACTTTGCTGTATTTGAAATGGTACTTTAATATTAATCTAATACTTGAAAGCTTCATGAACATTATACATGTTACAGCACATGTCCTATGTACTGGAGCCAAAAAAAACAAAGAACAAAGCAAACAATTGTTCACATTTGTATTATAATACATTTAAATTTCTTTCCTTAATGAAACTGTACTTTTAGATTATTACATGTAATTGTTATTGAATCAAGGCCAAACATGTTTATATGACTAGATAAAAGGTGTCTCATTTAATTTCTGTATTATAGTTCTTATTTTTTTCTTTCATCTCCAATCAGAGGTCTTCTGGTATATCATGGTCATGCTTGGAGTCAAACTTCACAATTTCACTTATCAATCAGGGGAGACACACAGTCACACCTAAAAGAAACATGAAAAATTATTACTTTTATTACAAAAGCTGAAATCTCATTGGACAACACTTTGTGATTAACCAATGAGATTCAATGATACATGACATTACGGCGAGGAAATTGATGTTGATCATGATCGATGCCAATGAATAAAACTGATAAAAGTACTTCCGAGCCAGGATAGATTAACCAGCGTTTAAGAAAAAGTGGCAGTTAATCTTAAATTGTGACAGTTAATCTTAAATTAATAACAACAAAAAGGTGCTGAAAGGAATGCTGATCCAGAGGGTAAAATAAATGACAGTGACGATAAAGAACCAGAGAAAACTTGGAAGGGTCCTAGTGACTGCACATAGCCTGTCTTCAAGTATAGTCATTTAAAATTTGAGTTGAAATAAGTATATCTCGTTTGATATTCATGTTCTTTGTGGAATAAAATATGGATTCATTGTTTTTGGCTTGTGACTCGAGTTATGAGTAAGAGGGGTCCTCTGGACCCATTGAGACCATTTTCAAAATGAATCACTGTCATGTACAGCAACTCTCAATTTTACAAAAATATTGACGGGAACTTTATCCGAAACTGTCCCTTGCTACCTTTAACGTACCCTTACATTGTATGAAAAGCCTTTTTGTCTTATAATTAGAAAGCATAAGCAATTCTGGGTAAAAGTATACCACAAATTGCCAATTCCATTGAAGCATAAGAAAATATGGCCATTTATGTGAACCCACCTTTTCCACTTTCCTCTATTTAAAACAGATTCATAGGGCTCTCCTTAAGTAAAAGATCTTTACCTAATCTTTCAGAGGTCAATTGTTGTTCAGCTTCCTTTATTAAGAAACCTTATTCAATACTACATACATCTACATAATATCATGATAAAAGAATCACATCACATAGATATACCCATTACATGTATACCCTCCCTCTATCTTTTGATTTCATAAAAAGCATTAGTTTGTCATCTTTTGCCTGACATTATGAAACTTGTGGCAATTTCCTCCAGTCATCTCTCACACATATTTGAAAACAACCGTCACTGACACTAAAAGATTAATCTTTTTTGGTAAATGGATGATTTGTGGCAGTTTGCATGTGGTTTCTTGTTTCCGTGAAAAAAAGTAAGCTATAATCATATTTAGTGAATATCTTAATAGCTATTCTGGTTTCTAGTCTCCTTTTAACTTTGCTAAAACAGTAAGACCTACAAGTGTGATGGCTGCCTTTAATCAAAATGAAACTCAAACACACCCAGGTAGCTGGATGTTGAAAATTTACATGTTTTCCTACATTTTTATGCATATTTACAGTAAAAGAGTAAAACAAAATGTTGTTTCTTGTTCATTTCAAATGTAATAATCATAGCAGATGTTATTTCAAGGTTCCAAAAACCAGAAAATTCTATCAGTCATTTCATGATCATATATACAATCGAAAGTTAATGGAACCAAAAGTGAGAGTTGATTTATTAAACGGCCATGATTTACGTTTTCATTATACAGAACAAGTCATGCTTTAAGTATTAATCTCGCTACATTTCAAACATTCCCTGCCGTTCTGGTTTAATTCATCTTCATACTTTTCTTTATTCTAAATCCTAGCATAAGTTTAAGCCTGGCATAAACAGAAAGTCATGGACCGCAACCGCAACATTATGCTATATCAGTGCAAGATAGGCGCTTAGAAGAAACTTAAATTTAAAGTTCCCTAAAAGTGTTTTAGAGATTAATATTACGATTAAAGGAAAAAAAACGGTGCACAGAAACAGAAAATTTCTGGATTGTAAAAGTGGAACTTACCAGTCATAGGACCGCAATCTAATTAAAATTAGATGTTAGATCTTCTCGCTTACTCGTTACACAAAGGTAGAGAGTGTATCTAACATCTAATTTTAATTAGATTGCGCAGACCGGTAATATATCAAATGTTATTGAACATTTCGATTCTCTATCGGTTTTGCTGGTAGGACCGATAGTTTTCGGAAACTCTGCATGATAATTATGTACATTTACATAATTCGATGTGCATGTAAAGGTAATGGAGACAGTTGGAAAGAAGGGGTGGTTTTTTCATCACTTGTGGACAGGAAGGACCAAAATCTTGAGGTTTTTTTATGTATTGTAAACTTTGATAACTGTATTTGTCTACATGTTAACTTCATTTGAAAGAAAAACTATACGGTTACATTAATCGTTTACATCTATAAAATAAATTGAAACATTCATGCGCTCATGTTATTTCTTGAAACTACTCAAAAAACCATGGGTAATTTTCTCTATAGAAATGGTACCTATTTTAACTTTTAAACCCATTTTGACCTCATGAATAACAAAACATTGAACACATGACCCCACTCTATCCACTTTTACGCCTTGAACACACCAATGCGACATCGTGACCAATGTCTGTGAGCCCATTCTATTCACATGCTTGATTGACACGCTGCCTTCTTATTTAAATAGAGAGGTTTAGCTAACCAACATGTACGCATACGTGTACATGTAGAAAGAAAAATATGTGCATTATATCATCAGTTTTTATAATGACAAACTTCAACACGCAGGAACACAAATTACCATATGTGTAGATTGCAAAGTACATGTAATGTTGACCTTATAGCTTATATTTATCTATTGGCTATTTTTCTAAATCCTTAATAATTGATACAACTACTGATATTATCAGATCAGCTGTGGTGTGGTTTTTTCGATAGCGTCACGATGAATTCAGTCAGCTTCATCAAGCATATAAACAATGCACGCCACCGGTAAAAACTGTATGATTGGTCAACTCGTTTTCTTAGGTGGAGTTATTTATGCAGCGGCACGTTTACTGAATGCTGGAGCTTATGGATATCTCACAATAGTTCATTTTCTCACACCATTGACTTTCCCCCTTTTTAAAATTTTATGCAAAACTTTCTCTTTTTCTCTCTCTCACTCGCTGTAATCGGGCATTTAAGCTGAACATCACTCGTAAATAGGCACTGTCTGCCATACACTGCTGTCCCTACAACCCCTATATAAGGCACAGACCTCTAAACAGTGCAAAGTACTTTGCTGTAGAGGTCTCACCTGTGTGGACGTACATCTTGCCTCGCCGTGTTACTCGGTCGCGATGAAATTGTCAAATTTTACACACTTTTTTCAAGCCAGGAGAATACTAATAACAAATAAATTGGTCATTGCATTATTTACAAACAGAATATGCATATGAATAAGAAATAAATGCATAAAATCCAAAAACCGCAAAAGGAATACAAACGTCGGTCACAAGTTTCAGGTGTGCATTAGGGTGTAACAAAATCGAAGGGTTTATATACCAGGTACCTGTGTGCCGGTGCCTATTTACGAGCGGTGTTCAGCTTTAAGCCATGGTCCAGAGTGTGCGTAGCTCTCTCCTAGATAGGAGAAGATCATACATGTTGGCCGTGGTTTGCGACGATGGCATTTAACAAAATGTAAAGTTGCATATACTCCACATTCGTTTCATGTTTATAAATGTATAATTACCTACATGTACCATTCGAAGGTATAGAGAAGAATTTTTCGATTTCTACACCTTTTGAAATCAACAGTCAATAAATGAACTGAACAATATGAAAGAACTTGAGACAGAAGTGGAAAGTGGGGTATGTTAATGTACGTAGAACTGAGCCATCTTCGCAAGGCATGTTTCCGATTCCTTTATTCCACTTTTACCCTTAAACATTCTGAGTAAATAATCTATACCAAATTATCCTAATAAAATTTATCGCAGATGTCATTTCTTCACTTGTCTCTGAAATTCTTATAAACGCCATCATAAGCCCCAATCTTGATACGCTTTCCGAGGTCGGTTTGCAAATAAAGATTGTTTATTAATAGGAGAAAGTTTGGGACAAGTTTAGTGATTTTTACATGTATGAACAGTAGTAAACTTAATGAAGAATTTTTTAACAGATTATTTTCACAGAATGGTACGATACATGTATGATAATCTGTTCAAAACTAGCATATGTTTTGTGCCCCATAAATGGCAAGTTTTTCGTAAATATCTTATACTTGCATTGTAGCTTCTGATATGGTCTCACATAACCCAAATTTTCTTCTTTATGTACTACATACCGTATATGTTTTGTCACAAGTATACATTTTCAAAAAATACCCAAATTCCGACAGTCTAAAGTAACTCGATGAATTTTTCATTCTCTGATAAGTTCAGTGTTGTTTGTCCGTGCATATATAATTAGTCTGCAACAGCAGCCAATCAGCGGTAAGATGAATCCACCAATAAGAAAGTTTGTGGTTTAGGAGTGGGTAAATTGTTTATGCATAATGTTGCTGACACTGACTTGAATGCGACACTGTCGGGAAAACCGTACACCAAAGCCAGTCTGATAATATCAAGAAACATAAATTGTCACTAAAATGTATTGTGTTGTAAAGTAGAGGATTTTATACCCTTACTGCACCTTGCAAAACGTGTGATGACTCTTTATCATCTGTTATATATCTGATATATATAAAGAATTATTTTTGACTGTGACTTAT
Organism: Magallana ariakensis; assembly: GCA_020458035.1. Classification (NCBI taxonomy): domain Eukaryota; kingdom Metazoa; phylum Mollusca; class Bivalvia; order Ostreida; family Ostreidae; genus Magallana; species Magallana ariakensis. The sequence goes on from CM035816.1 coordinate 49,887,634, forward strand.
GAATAGTCAGATTAAAAATAGAGAATAAAACACTGTGCCGGATAATTATGCCAGTGCCAAGGTGGCATTTTTGCACCCGTCTAAGCTGCATGTATCGAAAAATTCAAATATGCCACATGGTAGACCATTGCTTAAAGAGTTTACAACCACCTTTGTTTTTATTGTATCTCACCTGTCAGGTGAGATATTTACCATTCAAAAATAAATTCCTACAGGAAAATAATTTTTCCCATAGGAAAAACAGTATTCCTATAGGAAATTAGAAATTTCCTATCGGAATACAAGAACTTCCTATAGGAATTTCAATTCCGATAGGATTTTATAAAATCCGATAGGAAATTCTGATTTTCTATAGGAAAACTACCTGTCTGAGTCAAATTCCTACAGGAAATAGCTTTCTCCCATAGGAAATATAATTCCTAAAGGATTTGTTGAAAATCCTATAGGATTGTCAATATTTCCTGTAGGAGAATCGTTTCTCCTATGGGAATTATCATTTTCCTATAGGATATCAATTTTTAAAGGTAAATATCTCACCTGTCAGGTGAAACACACTAAAAACAAAAGTGGTTATATACTCTCTAGACAATGGTCTATTATTTGGTATATATGGATTTTTCCGAAACTGCATCTTAAGCGGGTGCAAAAATGCCACCTTGGCACTGGCATAATTATCCGGCACTGTGTTATATATAAAAATTACATTTAAACATTACCAAACTGTACAAGTACACATTATAACTGCTAAACACGAAAAGTTATGTGAACTGATATATGCATAGTTCTAAATTGTAACCTACATGTACAAGTATGTGAAATATTTCAGTCATGTTATAACTCTGAACAATTTTATTTACTTGACATTATGTTTACATTTGGAGTCTTCCTCACAAGAATACATGTTTCTCATTAGACCATGCTTTAATTGAGTTTTGAGTTGAAAATTCAGAATTTGTTCTTTTAAATCGATAAATTCGGTTATCCTTTGCAGGCCCCCATGAACCTTGAGCGAGTGTAAACATCCAGTAAACAATGTAAAAATTACTTGTTAATAAACACCCTCACCCTAACAAAAACACCTAACTGTGATTCACACAAAATTCTGGTAAAAAAAAAAACCCAAGTGAAAGCTAAAGCATTCGGGATTCAATAATGGTGAAAGGATTTATAGATACTAAAAAATAACATACATCAGTGACAGTGTGAACGCACTTAGACATTTCAACAACTATAGACAAACAAAAATTAAAACCGAGACTAGTCGTTTCGGCCTTTTCTCCGTTCGGCCCTAAATATGTTCGGCCCGCACGAGTTTCCGCCCTTCGTCTGCTCGGCCTTAGATACTTAGTTGTTTCGGCCTGAGATAATAAATTAGTGTTGTTTTAATACATGTGTTTGTTACTGTTATTTCTTTGTTGTTTTTTTTAAATGGATTGTGTCTCCCATCATCGATATCAAGGTTTCTGTCAATTAAGATAATAAATCGATCAGTAACCATCGTAACAAATTTAAAGAAGATACTAGAATATGGCAAAACAAAGTCAACATTGACATCAGCTGTAATTAGTTGTGTAATCATTCATTCATTGCATAGGTTGTTACATATATTCAAAAAAGCAATATTGAAATAATGGTATGGTAAATATACATATGTAAAGTATATTGGCAAATCTTTAAAATACGAAGTTTTCAATTTTATTCATATTTCATAATGATTGATTACATCTATTAAAAAAATTAAATTGCCGAATTGTAAATTTTGTCATTTTTAAACTGATCAGATAAGTAAAAATAATGGCGTATATTTTGAACATTTTGAACATTAGTTACTTTTTGATAGAGTCATGCATGTTATTTTAACCACTGATTCACGAACTAGTTAATTATACAGAAATCAATTTACCAGTCAATTTAAGAGGTGTGAAACCCCCCTTTGTTCACCAGACCCGTGCACCATGTGTATACATACCCCAGATATACACGTAATAGTGGAGCAGTAGCTTCTTAGTTTACCTGTTACCTGTTACCTGTGTCTCGGATCGCGTCACAAGAAATCAGAAGAGAAGTATGTTAAAGCAAAAGAATTGACTTTCAGAAAACAGGCAGGTCAGCTTCTAGTTGATAAAATGTTAAAATGTGATTTTTCAAACACTTAAATTTATTCAAAAACAGTAGAGAAGAACATAGCTGTTTTGAAGAAACTTTTTAAAATATGCCATTTCATATGTAATCAAAAAATGAATAATATACATAATCTTCCTATGCAAGTGTTTTAAGATATTGTAATCATCGGTAAAAAGCAAATTTTAAAATCCTTTAAAAAGAAATCTGTCTCTAAAAATATACACACAGAAACAAAATATTATCAAATTTAATGAGCTGATGAATACATGTACTTACATGATGTAGAGAATTAAAACATTGTCAAGATCTATTTCTTATCTCTTCTTATAAAAAACCTATACAACCTACTGTAATATATATTAAAACATCCGATAATAAGGTGATATATCTATAATAAAACACAGGCCGAAACGACCAAGGACGAAACTACTCAGGGCCCGAACATATCTAGGGCCGAACGGGAGAAAGGCCGAAACGACTACAAATCATTAAAACGAGTAAAAAGCCTTACCTTCTTCAGCAACATCCAAATAAATCACACCCTTAAATGTCCACCTTTTCACTTTTATTACTCGTTACTTTTATCAGCTTATCAATGATTACATAAGCACACGTTCTTCATCTGTCGACAGTTGATAGTTGTTATGGTGTGACTGTCAGAATTTCCTCGTAAACGAGGGCCATAAATGATTCACACAAGAATATATCCCTCCTTATACAAATATGTAGTAGTGTTCCCTGTGCATGTCCACGTGCTTCACTGTGGATTGAAAGTGCATGTATACATACGGCATGTACGGCGAAAAAAATACACAACTTCTCTTCTACATTTCGGCCTCCATGGCTCTTTCTTTCCCACAATGCCGTTCGTCACTGTTTATGTTCGGGGTTACATGCAGGTTGCACACCACTATTAATTTTTACTATATATTCTTACCAAAATTACGCAACTTTAGACACGGCTAACGAGTTTAAAACAAACTTCTGGGAAAATCCCTTTTTACAACTTTTAAAACAATCGTTCCTAACCAATTTAGTAGCAAAAAACACACAGCCATCCACAAAGGCACGAGAGTTTGTTTACATCAAAGTTACACATGTGCTTGAAAATCATGTCCGAGCCTTTTCACATCCCTGCCGAAACAACTGGCATCTAAAATTCAAGTGACCTCGTATTTTTACAAAATGGGAAAATCAGGCAGTTTACACGTTGTTTTTCATCTCATAAAAAACTACAGTCCTTGTCGCTGGCGGAAAACCCCTAAAAACGAACGGGAATTCGGAAATTATTTTGCCTCAGCCATGTTTTGAACCTTCGGAAAAATAGTGTTGTGAGACTTGCAGGGAGGCCCCGACGAAGATTTGCTCTGCGCGGACACAAAGCACGTTTAGATTAGTAGTTGTGTATGTTCATTGCATTTACATGTATAAATGATATAGATAAACAGAAAAAAGCATGAAATTTAATCACAACAATAACAATAAATGCTACGCCCTGACGTCATTGTTGGCTTTTGTGTCTATGTACGTTAGACAATTATAATTAACTCGTTCATGTACGATTCTCACATATTTGTTTTATGAAATTACAAATAAATATAGCACAGAGCTTGTTTATTTTCATACCAAATGATAATATTTGATATATTCAAAATAATTTAATTATTTTTTTTCATAAAATGATAACGTTTTTAGCTATCAGAAAAAGACGTTTTTGAACTGCTGACCCCTAATTATAGGGGCCAGCCCTTTTTTCTTTAAATTTATCTGAAAGCTTTCGTTATTTCAAACAACTTTTCCTCTATATGTTTTAACAAAATATTTTTAGTTTAAAAGTTATAATACAAAAAGCAATAAAATTTCAGCCCCAAAAAAACCTTTAACTTTGCCGACAAATAGCTCACAAACTAAAAAAAAATTTGCCAAAAGTTTCATGCTAGCACAACTACAACACATTAGCTACAATTTCGCCAAATTTCATGCAACTATCATGAGTAGTTCCTGAGATCACCTCTGGACAAAAGACCCCCCCCTAATTTTCAATTAAAGGGCAATAACTCATAACCGGAAGTGAATTTTAAAAATTTGAAAAAAACGTTTTAAGACCTTAACATTATCTACATACCCTGAAAGTTTCATAGCAATCAGACAAAAAAATCTTCGAGAAATGGCCTGCACAAAAGTTGCGGGAAAAAAATAACTAGAGCAAAGCTCGTTGCAAAGCAACGAGTGGGTCTTCCGTTCATGTCGAAAGTAAAGCTAGAAGTTTCCCTAAGACGGAGAGGTCTTAAACCAATAAACATGAGTAACTAAAACAAAAAGAACAAACCCGAATAATTCCTGGTACGAGTTAACAAAATCCGAATGATTCTGAGTACGAATTAACAAAAATCTAATTGATTTCAAGAACAACTTAGCAAATAAAAATACGAATGTGTTAAAGTAGCGATTTAACAATTATCGAAAAATTGTAGGTACGAGTTAATTTACCTTTGTATACAACACTATTCTCTTAGGTGGCAGGGGATAGTTTTTTTGGTCGGGGAAATGTGAGGCAGATACTGCTCATTTATGTGATCTAATTTTTCAGTCGATTTTTAAATTTGCTAAAATTGGTTTGCATGCAGGGGACACATGGTCCCGACTCTTGAGAATTTTTAAACATTTCAGAATAAAACAAGTACAACTTACATATAGCACTATATAGAATAGCCAGGGACGTTCTCAAAATTTTCTGAAAAAATTACCCTTTTTTCACATTTTCACGGGTCCAGCACCACGCTCCAGTCCCGAGCAACTGCCATAAACTACCATAGGATTTGTTGCTTAAAGGGACTTGGACACGATTTGAGCTCAATTTTTTCAAAATTTATTTTTTCATTCTTAATGTCTAGAATGGTCAATATGGATGTTTTTAATGCTCTATCAAAATTTGAAAGTCAAATATCGAGTTACAAGCGAGTTTCAGAGGTTAAAATTCTTTGTTTTGTAAACAAAGCTCGAGTCTTCTTATTGTTTACATATGTCCTGAATTGGTAAAAGTTTCAATCTAATGTTGCATTTTGTTGTTGATAAACTTACATAACAACGACTTCTTTCCTCTGTATCTCGCTTGTAACACGACTTCTAACATTCAAATTTTGGTAAATCATTCAAAATACACAAGTAAACTATTTAATACATAAAAATCAAAAATAAAATCTTTATCTGAAATCGTGTCCAGGTCCCTTTAATGTATACCTATGCAAATAATCACCAATTAATGAGAGGTCAATCACCTTCTTTTTGAGTGACATTTCGTGTTCTAAACCCACCCCACTTTTTAAGCACAAAACCGAAAGTTAAAATTTTGGCCTCAGTTTCGCATATTCATTCCATATCTGATGAAAATGTACGAGTATTAAAGTGTCATATATCAATGAAATGGACATTAGCTCCTCTATTCACAAAATGAATGCAATAAATATTCTAGCAATTTATACCCCTCAAATAACCAGCCAAACCTCAGGTTCTCCCTTTATTTCAAAATTTTGACCGGGTCTTTCTTTCGTTCGAAACTATCCCCTGCCACCTCAGCTGTTGTTCGCAGTCAGAGCATGGCTGAGTTGACATAGTGAATCGTACGATAATTATTTCGATTAAAACTAATACGTTTGTGTTTAACATGCAGAGCACAGATTAACATGCATTACATTAATGCATTTATTTTCCAAGTAAATAATTACAATAAATATATATTCATATTTGAAATCTTTACAAACTCTATATTCAGTTATCCAATCTACATTGTACGTGTTGTTCTATTATTCAACAACTGAAAGATCTGCGACGAATATTGCGATTTGAATAAAGCTTTTACCAAATTTCAGAAAAGACTTTTGGTCGCTTTTCGCTGGTAGAATCGGGATATGTATCTTTAATTCCTGTTGCTTTGTTTTTGTTATGATTCCTGTTGACAAAATTTTCTCTTTTTCCAAACGAAGTTTACACGTTCAACGTAATTATCAATCGAATTCATCCTTTCAATACACACTCTGATTGTCTATTCAAAAACAGAGTTCGGTTTTATGATCTGTACGAATTGTATTCAGCAAGAGTTAATTTTTTGCTTCTATAATTAATAACAAATTCTTTTTCAGTAAAGAGTTATTATAAAAAGACTTTAGAGCCCTCTTGGCCCCTTATTTGAGGGCCATCCCTTTTTTCTTGATATCAAATAAAAGGTCTCGTAAATATAAACACATTTTGTTCAACAAGCAGGGATTTATCAGTGCCTTCTCAGGGGCCGATATTCGGCCCAATTCCCAATCGGAAATAGGCTCAATTTTCCCCAATTTGCTGGTAAAAATTCCCAAAATAAATTATTAAAAAAAAAAAAATGTGTTGGTTTTATATCGTTAATTTTGCATACCGATTTCAAGTACGAACTATCTAGTTTTACATTCGGCACTTCTCGGTCAGTTTTATGCAATAGACTGGCAATGCCTGTCTGATATGCGCGATATACGAACTATAGAGACAGAGGACCAGTCTATTTTATGTAATTTCGAAATATGATGATTCATGAGTTGTTCCGAACGAATAAAGTCTAGAATTATCTCTAGCGAGAATGTCCGGAGTCGGGTGAGAAAAAATTATGGAAAAGCATGCAGGAAAATTAGTTCGTTCTTTAAAGTATCAGAGCCTGTTGTGCCAGATGAAATTCCCCCGTCCTCATCCTCAAGTCAGACATGTGGCGATCAGGAATTCCGCGATCAGGAGCATGGCTGCGTTGAGATGCAGAACAGTTCCCCAACTTGTCCATCGGACGACAACGAGTCCGAATCCAGCTCTGAGCCTGATGAATCTGATTCGACAATGTCATGTACAAGCAGCACTCTTTCGATTTGATAGTTCCTGATCACAGAAAATTCGCATCCGACAAATACGAGCGTCTTTTCCCTTGGCTTTACTTCAGTAGTTCCAAAAATGGTTATGTGTGCAAATACTGTGAACTTTTTAGTTCTAGAAATGGTACACAGAAAGACATGAAATTTATTACACAAGGCGTAACACTTGGAACACATCCCACTAGGAAACTAAGTAAGCACGATGAATGTGAGCGTCACAAGAAATCAGAAGAGAAGTATGTTAAAGCAAAAGAATTGACTTTCAGAAAACAGGCAGGTCAGCTTCTAGTTGATAAAATGTTAAAATGTGATTTTTCAAACACTTAAATTTATTCAAAAACAGTAGAGAAGAACAGAGCTGTTTTGAAGAAACTTTTTAAAATATGCCATTTCATTGTTAGAAAAAAATGGGCACAGGCCAATTTTGAAGAGGTTGTCAGATTTGTGGCAAGTTTGGGGGTGGAAGATTTACAAGATCATTTAGAGAATTGTCCATCATTTGCTACATACGTCTCCTCAACAACTGTATCTGAGTTGATAAATGTTCTAGGGGAACATATTGAAAAAAAACTGTTAAGATCTCTAAGGAGTTGTCAATTTTACACACTACTGGCCGATGAGTCAACTGATGAGGTAAATCATGAACAGCTGTCGGTGTACGCAAAGTTTGTTGACAGAGATTATGCTTTCGGAGATCCTGACTCAAAGTTAATTATACTGAATATTATCTTGGATTGATTCATGTAGACCGCACAGATGCAAAATCACTAATGTCGGCGATGGAACAATTTCTTGGAGCAAAACAGGTTGATATCACTCGATGCAGTGTTACAACGCACTTTAAAAAATTACGCACTTTGAAAAAATTTTTCAAAGTGCGTTAAATTTGTGACCATCTTAACGCACTTTGAAAAAAAAAAATTTTTTTTCAAAGTGCGTAAATATCAACGATATCAACGCACTTTGAAAATTTTTTTTTGTCGATTTCTTAAACTTTCAAATATAATTAATTGATAGTAAAATTAATTCCCGTTATAACGTTCAAGCCATATATATATATATCCAAAAACACAAACCCATTTGCACACACACACACACACACACACACATACTCGTAAAGACATGAAACTCACTACATTTGACTTTTCACCAGAAAGTCACTACATTATTTTCTAAGGGTCGTGAAGAAAAATTTTGTGCAAATTTATTAAAGACTGTCTACTCTTATTAGCCTACGGGGCTGATAATTCGTAAATTCATCATAATAAAAATTTGAGTTTTCCCCTGAACTCCACTACATCAGACCACGTGACTCACCAGTTTGACACACATGATTCTCACTACATTGTCAGTTTTGAAATACACACATGAAACTGACTACTTACATTAATTTTACTTATTTATCCCATCTTCTCATGATCAAATGCTTTGATACACCATGCATTCTTTGTACAGTTTCTTAAACACTCTTTTCAAAATCTAATCAGATAATAACTGCATGATAATAAAAGAAGTTACATTGACAACTGTTTGTTTATCATAACTAAATATAAGCAATAGGGTATAGGACTTCTTTCTCTCGCACTAATATTTTAAAAAGAACATAATGTGTTTTTTTATAAACATGACTTACGTATCCTTTTTTATGTCATGTATTGTTATAAGCACATGCAATTGAAACTAGTTGAAATATGTTATGCATTGATCTCAGAAATCAAATATATAAGTCATTTTCGTTTCTGGCATAGTCCAATGTATCAGATAAGAAGTACATTTGCTGCATAGACAAAAAAGAAAAAGGCAGTTGCTAAGCGATGCATTTTATGTCATATTTGGATAATTTAAAACTCTCGATTTCTTCTTGTGTAAATTACGTAAGCTAATGAGGAAAAAAATTCCAATCGTTATCAAGTAAGCTGAGAATTCATTTGGTTCTTTTTTAAATATATCCCATTGAGCTACATAAGATTAAACCAAGTAAAAACAATCATGTATTATATATAAAAGTATCAATTATTTCGTCCAAATCCTGAACAGTTTTTTGATAATATCGACGATATCAAAGCACTTCGAAAAATAATTATTTTCAAAAGCGCGTTCAACAGGTTCCAAAATCAACGTTAACGCACTTTGAAATTTCTTTTCAAGGTGCGTAATATTTCAAAGTGCATGTAACAAACCTATAAATCTTTGAATAACCCAATTATTTGTTAATCATTTATTCATATATTTTTGAATAGCTGACACCAAATGTTGTTATTAGAACAACTAATAGACAATGGCAGTTTACTTATTGGAAGAGAAATCCTATCACAGGCCCCTTCTACTTAAGGTATATCACTCGCATATATATACAATCATCCATCATCTTTGAATTCATTTTCAGTCACAGCTGTATAGATTATTTTAAGACTGAATGACGGCACAACTACTGAGTAGAGCAATATTTTCAATGATGGAGTTACAGATTTATGATATAAAAATTCATGAACAATTTTTCACACCAAAATGCTCAAACACATTATTCCCACATAATATCGCATGGCATATATACATGTATAAAACGGATCATGCATTAGCACATCTGCTAAGCTTAGTTTTCTTGACATAGGGATGTTAAAATGAACATCTATGATTATGAAACTAATTAATACATTACATTAGACTCTGACTTTTTATTGAGTATTAATGAAACATTTAAGTATTAATATGATCAAGGCATAATTTATTAGTTATAGGAACAGTAAAAAGTAAAAACAGCAAACTATGTACATTGTTTAACCCAACTTTCAATGCTACTGAATTTACACGTACATGTACATGTAATAAGTGTATTAATTCTCTCATATCATCATTTTTGAAAAAATACATGAATACCACACGATCAATTAAACCGCAGTTTCATTATCATTTCTAAACCAGTATTGATTAAAGCAGTCTTCATGGCGTGGATTTTTTTCCGTTAACACTTTTTGTCCGCTATTATCTCCCTTGCTGAAAGAATGGATCGCCGTATCGCTTCATCGAAAACATTATATCAATTAATATTCCATATATAAACACAACTATACACCCAAATGTTTTTAAAAAAAATAAAGAATTTATTTTTTCAAAGTGCGTTAAGTGAAATGATGTAAAAAATTTTTAGTCTTCCCTCATAACGCACTTTGAAAAAATATTTCAAAGTGCGTTGATTTGGACCAAAATTTAACGCACTTTGAAAATTTTTTTCAAAGTGCGTTAATTTTGTCCCAAATTTAACGCACTTTGAAAAAATTTTTCAAAGTGCGTAATTTTTTCAAAGTGCGTTGCCACAATGCAGATTTGTAGCGTTTGATGGGTGTAACACCATGAGTGGAGAGGTATCAGGTACAATTTTTTATTTAAATAATTATGTAAAATAACAATAATCTATTTCATTACAAGATACCAAAAATATTGATCAGAAAAATGTGAAACAAAGTTCAATTATTTAATCTTAAAAATTTAAAGAGAAACTTGATTAAAAATATTTCATGACAGTTATAAGAGTATGATCGTTTCATGCTGTAAAACCGGGTATATTTTTTCTTTTTATAGGATTAAAGCGCGGATTTCGAAACAAATCACCTAAGTCTTTATACGTGAACTGCAGGAATCATAAATTGGCCCTTTTTGTCTGAAACATTTAATGTAGGAATATGACCTTCTAGTACAGGTGATTAACATTTTTGTTTTATATAAAATTTTTCATGACATAGAAACATTAATTCATTGTTTTTAAGCTGAAATAATGATTTTTAGAATCAATTAATAATAAATTTAAAGTTTTGATCATACACATGTATTTTTCATCATTAAATAATATAATTTATTAAGATTTTTAGACAGTTTAAGTTTATTGACATTGTTGACTTGTCTTGGTATCAAATGGTAGGAAAATGGTAAATTTTATTTTGCAGGTGGATTCTGCCCTCCTCTCCATATGGAAACTCTTTCACTACTCCCCTCAGAGATTTGCAGTATTCCAAAAGGTTCAGGAAAGTTATGGTCAAACACTATTGGCTCTGGTAAGGGCAGCCACCACCAGATGGCTTTCTCATGGAAAAGCTTGCATACGATTTTCTAAAAGGTATGTACAGATACTTGATGCTCTAGATGAAATATATGACCTGAAAAAGGAGCCAGAAGTTTTTGGCCTTAGAATGATCCTTACTCAGAGGGATGTGGTGGCAATGATTCTTTTGCTGTGTGATGTTCTTCGGCCCTTAAACTTCTTAAGTCTATCTGCAGGATCCACACATCCGATTTACCTCAGTAGACACTAGGGTAAAAGCTACAATAAATGAGTTGACAGAGCTTATTCCTCTGCTTGAGAATCTTGATGGGACCAGTGGCGTAGTTTAAGGTAGATAAATATGGAAGCACTGACTGTGTCACAGCAGGGCAGGGGGTTCAGGGGCCGCCCTGAGGCCCCACATGGTCCAGGGTAGAAGCTGGCGCATTTTTGAGTTAATATCGATAGTTTTTTTTAAATTTCTCCAATATACATTTTTATTCAATTGTAAATATATATTTTGTGCAAAATTAAAGCATTTCATGCAATATTTTTCTTTAAAAAATATGTAGCGTTTATGTAATTTAGTATTGTCATTTCTTTAGACTTCACCAATAAATGGGGTTTTTTTTTATTTCACGAAACAAACAAATAAAAAAAAACCATTTGTACACGACAAAATTTATTTTATAACTTTAATTATCTTTATTAGAGAGGAAGCCCAGTCTTCCTGTTTTCTTTAACGCAAAAGAGTAAATGACTTCTTCTGTGTCTATAGACCACTGTTTGTACGCATGTAGTACCGAGAGACTTGAAAGTCTCGTAGAAAGCATAGTTGACCTGACATGAGTTTTCACTCGTCTCATTACACTAAAACTGCGTTCTGCTGTCGCGGTAGCAACGGGCATGGTGATAAGAATGGAAAGACAAGTGAAGATATTTGGATAAAGGTCAGAATTAGTAACTGCCAAAGTTTCCAGTAAAGTGGCTGGTGTGCAAGTTCGGTCTCTTGCCATATCCCACCCGATTCGCCACTTCCTCTCGGAATTCGACTTCCGTTGTGGCAGGTAAATCGTTGTCGTAACAGGTGAATATCGTAGTCAGCTCCTCGTTTGTAAGAGTCTGCAGATTTTGAGGAATTAAATGCTGTGCAGCAAACCTGTCCTCGGTTCTTTACTAATCTGCTTGTAAGTTCCTGGATTAAATGATCGACGAAAGGAAGGTACATTGCCCGTTTCCAGTACTGACTTGGGTTGGCAGCAGGTACATTTACTCGATTTACTTGGCGAGCAGCTCCTCTAGGTATGCAAGTTACCTCATTTACTGATGCTGCTACTACAGTAGCTTTCTGAAACAAATCGTCCCAGTGTACATCATCATTTCGATTGCGTCTAAGTTGTTCTATAACAACTTTACTTTCAGCTACAGCTTCATTAAGGTCAATCTCTTTATCCTGCAGCATAGCTGACAGCGGAACAAGTGGGTGCAATGTGGCTTGAACAACGACAAGTGTATGAACAAAATCAAACTTTGTAATTGAGCTAGCGTAAGACCTGGCCTTTGCATCGCCCTGTTGTTCGAGATCTTCTAAAGAAGATACGACAACAATGTACGCTGCTAAAAAGGTACTCAAAGAATCAGACCTACTTGCCCACCGAGTTTCACACAGTGTTTTAAGTTTTTGCCTTCTTTCCATTGTCTCCTTTACCTGATCATTGGCTTCTAAGTTTTCCTTAAATGAGAGCAATCTCTTAGCTGAATAATCAAAAGCTAAAGCAATTGTTTGAACTGTGTGTGTCCATCATGTTTCTTGCAAGCGGCTCTTTGCTGGCATGTACAATGGCTAAGTTTAGATTATGTGCTTTACAGTGAACATAATTCGCTCTAGGAACTCGTTCCTTAATCCTTGCCTGTACACCTTTACGAATACCTGACATATTGGCAGCACCTTCGTATCCCTGTGTCCGCATTTGATCAACTTGTATTCCTTTTTTTCAAGTTCACTAAGGAATAGATCTGCTAAAGCCTCCCCTTTGTGCGTTTAGCCTCGGTAAAACCCAAAAATTCCTCTCGAACAGCTTTTGCATTTTTGTCATAAAAGCGTACACATATAGATGCTTGTTCTTTTGTAGAACAGTCAGTTGAATCGTCCGATATAAAGCCAAAAAACTGAGCAGCATTGCAATCAGCGATCAACGAGTTGATGATTTGGTCAGCACACAGATCTATCAATTCGTTTTGTATATCTGGTGAAGTGTACTTTTTATTTGGGTCGGCAAATGCTAAATGATCGGCTAACACTTTGTTTTCCTTAGCCCTGAAGTGAAGAATAGCAATAAAATTGCTATTTTTCTCTTCATGACCCCTAAGTGCCAAGTTCTGTTGACCACAAAGAACAATAGCATCAATAATACATGAAAGAATTTCTCTATTTCTCTTTATCCTTGAGTTGTAACTTTCCGACATGGATTCCAAGATGCTGAACTTTTTGCCGTCAGTTATGCGCAGGAATTCTTTCGCTGCTCGGACGTTTTCATGATGTTTACTACCGTCTTGAAGGTGGCGGGAAACACATCGGCCAAGGTTTGCCCAATCATTAACAGAGGAAGACATTCCAAAACCATTTCCTTTTGCATCAGCCCTCCGTGAACCAAAAAATATGCACGGCGCACAGTACACCGCGTCTGTGGAAACAGAATAGCGCATCCATGGGTTTTTCTCTAACCAGCTCCATTGAAAAGCTCTTTTAATGTTTCTTATTTACCTATTAAATTGAATTTAATGTGTTAATTATATTCTATGAATTTTAAAATAATGGTATAAGTGTTAGTCTCTTGACAACGAGTTCTAAAGTTTGGGTGAAACGTAACAATTTAATTTTTAGACAATCATGTTTGTTTTAATAATTATTTAATGTAAATTTAATATGCTCTCGGATTTGCTAAGCTTACATTTAAATGACCTTTTGTATTAAATTTCCTTTAAATTATAAACAATACGAAATCTATTGCACAAAGATAGTTTTATTATAATTGTGTTAATGGAAGGTCATGAATACAAAGTATTTCAAATCATGGAATGAATAATTTAAAAGGTCCAATTTCGTTTCGTTAATTGCCAACAGGCGTGCATATTTAATTAAACGAAATCTAGTTTCAACTCTGTGTGTGGGTTAAGGGGAGGGGGGGGGGGCTAATGAGAGTTTATTATTTACAAATGTAAAAGTTATCTTACCTGAACGGAAACTTAAACTTTGAAGCAGATTCCCAAACCTCGGTCAGCATGTTTTTTTTAATATCATCTCTGTAGAGACGGTCTGAACTTAAGGTAGCAAAATCGTCATAAGGAGGGCTATAGTCAATATTGGCGCAATCAGGACCAATTGTAGACGAAATAGACACGTTCTCTGACGACTTGGTGGATTCTTGCTCACCAGGACAACCAGTTTTACTTTTTTTAGGAGTGCATTTCCCGAAATAAGACGCGATGTCTCTCTGCATTTTGGAATGTTTAGCTCAACGATTACGTCACGTCATGGATATGATTGCGTCATATTTATATATATGGAACCAGAGCCCGAAATTATTCAAAAGTTTTTAACATATTTTTTTTTAATATTAATTATTTTCAATTTATAGTATTTCAAGTTTTTATTTGAATTATTTTTTTTTTACAAAACTATGTGGAAGCACGTGCTTCCGTGCTTCAATGAAAGCTACGCCACTGGGGACTACATATTTTTCCAAGGTTGCTGACTTTTTTGAGGAAATTTCTGACCGTGTTGAACTGCAAAGAAGAATGAGAAATCAAAGGGATGTTAATCCTGCGGAATTTCTGAGAACTGTAAGAGTTCCTTTTATCTACAGTCTAATTGGAGAAGTGTCAGATGCATTTATTACTTCACCTGTTTTGAACAGTTTTTCTGCCATTGACCCAAGAGACCTGCCAGACCAGGTGCATGCACTAGGGAATCATGGCTTGGTAATGAAATTTTAAAAATTATATCTATTGTACTCTAGATATCATAAATTACCTAATATTATTAATTTTTCATAAATCTAATAACACATAAGTCATTTAATAACATTATTATTGAGTAGGCGAGCAATTCTAATTTCAGGCTACATGTATTGAAATTAATGATGTAATTAAATAAAAGTAATAAGATGGTTTGATTTCTGGTACTATACTACAGGATTTTATTTCATTGACTAGGCTCAGCTGGAAGTTTTAAATCAGCACTATGGAATTGTTACCCAGGACACTTTTCAAGGAAATGCAACCCAATCCCTGCCAGACATCAATATAGCACAGACTTCTGTGGAATATCAAGGGTTTAGACATCAAATGTTTCTCATGAGGTATAATGAGATTTAATAAACAAAAACACAATATTAGTTCTCTATCATTTTAAAAAAAAAATTAAATATTTAGTTCTTTAAGTGATTAATCTGAATCTAGTAAGTTTTAAACTACTAACACTGACCATAACTAAGCAGCTTTGAATATTTCAGTTTAAAAATAAAATAACAAGTACCATAATTTGCATTCAAATTTATTTCATGTTTGTATAACTTATTAACAAATACAGACACCTTTTATTTAAGTTTTTATGAAGTTATATTTGTTTTCCTTTTAGTTTTACTTTACATGTTTTGATTTTTTTTTTAAAAATTTCATTTAGCATTATGGTTTTAGTAACATGAGGAAAGGATTTTATTAAAAGTGTAACACTTTTTTGACTGAGTGATGAGTTTATTAATATCAGGTAAGTTTAAAAACTAATCAATATATTCTCTGCTATTAAAGAATTATAAAAAAATGAATTTCATAATAATGATAAGATTGAAAACAAGAGGCAAATAGGCCTTAACGGTCACCTGAGTAGCATAACCCATACACAAACTTGTCAAGGAGTCTCATATATGCATTTAATTAAGTTTTATTCTGGAATAGAAAATTTTTTAATTTGTAATGACGACCACCTCCCTGCCTGAAATCTTTCAAAAAGGACTATTAAACCTATAATTTTAGCGAAAAACTTAAAAGATCATAAAAGAGTGCATGACCTGATATTGAAAAGGTGCAAGACTCTGATAGAAAATAATTTAATAATAATAACAAGGTGACTATTATTCATGTTTTATCTAAAACAACCTCCCATCCCCCATCCCCCCGGGGCAGACAGAAACTTTCCCTGTGGGCATTTAAACAAACGAAAAAAAAACAGCTTTATCGATAAAAGCCATCATGAGTTACTCACTTCTCCTGTTCAAGTTTTTGAATATTCAACAATCGTTGAGAATCACCATCTGGCATATACACCAAAATCATTTTACCTTTATATCAGTGATTTTAGTTAGCCAATTATTACTTTACTATTAACAAGTCTATTTTATTATTTTGAAAGTTCAAAAACTGTTTTTGTTTCAAATGATAAAAAGCCTTGCATAACTCTTTTGATCATACAACTTCTTTATAATTACATTATATTAAATGATTATTAAATATGAACAAGCAAAGGAAGATAACTCCATTCGAAGAGGCAAGGGAAAACAAGATGTAATTATAATCGGGGCGATTATAAAGTCTCCCAAACGAACGTGGCTATCATATAGAGTAGGGATGACCCACAAAGTTTCATGATGTTCCCAGGGGTCCTTTACTATATATCAGGTGAAATAACATGACCCAAGGAACAAGAATATATATGGTTTAGGGGTGGGGATATTAACCATTTTCAAGATATTCGGGCACTACCTGTTTGAGGGGGGTCAGGACCACCCCCAGGGCCCATGACCTACATACCATATGATGCCCCTTGACACAAGGAACAAGAATATATACGGTTTAGGGGTGGGGATCTCAACCGTTTTCAAGTTATTTGTGCACTTTCTGTTTGAGGGGGGTCAGGACCATCCCTGGGGCCCATGACCTACATACCATTTGATGCCACTTAACACAAGGAACAAGAATATATATGGTTTAGGGGTGGGGTTCTTAACCGTTTTCAAGATATTTGGGCCCTTCCTGTTTGAGGGGGGTCAGGACCACCCCCAGGGCCCATTACCTACATACCATATGATGCCCCTTGACACAAGGAACAAGAATATATATGGTTTAGGGGTAGGAATCTCAACCGTTTTCAAGTTATTTGTGCACTTCCTATTTGAGGGGGGTCAGGACCATCCCCGGGGCCCATGACCTACATACCATTTGATGCCCCTTGACACAAGGAACAAAAATATATATGGTTTAGGGATAGGGTTCTTAACCGTTTTCAAGATATTCTGGCACTTCCTGTTTGAGGTGGGACAGGACCACCCCCGGGGCCCATGACCTACATACTATTTGATGCCACTTAACACAAGGACATCATATCCATGCCTTTATTTTTTCACAAATATATACAGGAGTAGAGAAGAAGATTTTCTTAGATTTAATACATTTTTACTATATGGCCATATTGGCCCCACCCTAGAGCCTGAACCCCTGACCCAGAGACCATAAATTTCACAATTTTGGTAAAGGGCTTCATGGACATCATAACCATGTATTTAGTTTTTAGCAAATATCTATGGGAGTAGAGAACAAGATTTTCTAAGACTTAATACATTTTTACTATATGACCATATTGGCCCCACCCTAGAGCCTGAACCCCTGACCCAGGGGCCATGAATTTCACAATTTTGGTAGAGGGCTTCATGGACATTATAACCATGTATTTAGTTTTAAACAAATATCTATGGGAGTAGAGAAGAAGATTTTCTAAGATTTAATACATTTTTACTATATGACCATATTGGCCCCACCCTAGAGCCTGAACCCCTGACCCAGGGGCCATGAATTTCACAATTTTGGTAGAGGGCTTCATGGACATCATAACCATGCAATCAGTTTTTTCCTCACATGTGTGGGAGTAAAGAAGAAGATTTTTGAAAATTTGACTGTTTTTTGCATATTTGGCCCCACCTGTGGCACCCTGGGGGTGGTAGAGCCACCAATTTCACAATTTCGTTCCTCTTACCATGGAGATGCGTCACACCAAAAATGGGAACAATTGGCATTGTAGTTTTTAAGAAGAAGTTAAAAATGTAAATTGTTAACGCACGATGCACGACGCACGACGACGGACGAAAACAGATAGCAATAGGTCACCTGAGTTTACTCAGGTGACCTTATAAAATGTAAGCAATTGTAATTATGCACATTTTATGTCATTTAGGACACTCAGTCAACAAGTTACAGTATTACTAGTACCGGTAGTTGGGCCTGAAAATTAATAAAATAATAAATTTTTCAATATTGTTGTAGGCAGGATTGCAAAGAGCCACTGGACTCTCTTGGGAAATTTCTAACAGATGGAAACCTCCAGACCTGTTTTCCAAACATTTTTAAACTCCTAGAACTTCTGTGCATCGTCCCAGTCTCTACTGCCTCTGTAGAGAGAGGCTTTTCTCTTATGAATTTAATATGCAACCCATTAAGAAATAGACTCACACAGGTTACTTTGGACAACATTCTGAGAATTTGCTCAGAAGGCCCGATACAGACCTTGAGGCTCTTGTTAATGACTTTAGGGACAGAAAGAATAGATTAATTGTACTGTAAACTGAAGTCTAAAATATGTTATTTACCACTGTTGTATTTTTGTAAAAATTGTTTAAAAGAGCTGGGTGGTTGTGATCATTTTTAGACTATAATATATTATAATCTCCTCTAGAAGAAGAGCTATTTATAATGATATTGGAAACAAATCAAATTAAGGTACATTACAATATTGGAAATTTTGAAATTTCTTTACTAAATTAAAATTTACAACTAACAATATCAATGTCCAAAATTTAAGGAAGATCTGATTGTTAACCATCCAGCCTTCTTATATGTTGTTTTTGGAAATAAACTTTGAATATAAATTAAAACAAGTATGCATATCCTATCGTCATGTTTCCCAATTTCAACAAAATGTCGATTAAATTTTCCCAATTCTCAAAAAAATGGCGTTTCCCAAAAAAGGCTGATAAATCCCTGACAAGTCTTCAGAAATTGACTGTTCTAAAGATATCTGAATAACTGTGTTTTAGGGGCCAACCCTTAAACTCCTTACTGGGGCCACCAACAATTTTGTTTAGATAGCATAGTGTTGAGAACATTATTCTAAGCATTTTTTGTTCTACAATGCTTTTCAAAATATTTCTTCTTTTTAAGATAATAATGATCAAAGTTTTGGACTTTTTGCCCCTTGAAACCCCTAATTACGTAACATATGACTTAGGTATGGTAATGTATAGATAAACAGCTGTACAATGAACATTTTTACTTCTATAATTGATAACAAATTATTGTTCAGTAAAGAGTTATTGCAAAAAGACTTTAGAGCCCTCTTGGCCCCTAATTTGAGGGGCCAGTCCCTTTTTTCTTGATATCAAATGAAAGCCCGTGGAAATTGAAACAACTTTTGCATTACATGTTTTAACAAAATATGTACAGGTTTAAAAACTGCAAAATTTTTGTGAAAAAAATTGGTGCCAATTTTCGACCTCAGGCGAGCTTCAACGCCTTGCGTATTATCCATATTTTAAAACAATGCGGTACATCTACAGACTTTCATCTACAATCCCTGAAAATTTCAACTTTCTATCATGATTAGTTTCAGAGGAGTTGCGTGGAAAAAATTACCTTCAAAATTTCATTAAATTGTCAATATCTTAAACCGGAAGTGACGTCATCAAAAAATTTGTCCCCTCCGATGCTCTATAAGTCCTGAAAATTTGGTTGAACGCAGGTGAATATTCTTGGAGAAATAAAGCTTTAAAGAGGGAAGAAAAAGAATTTTAAGAATAACTAGATGCGATCTCGATGCGCCAGTCATTAGTGTGGTTTCAAGGCTGTGTGTTAGAGTCCCTAACGAACTACCCAGTAGACAAACAGTTGATAGAATCAATGATCAGAAAATTTTGTCACTTCTAAACAGATGAAAGTCATTTCATAAAGTAACACTTAACATTGTATTCAGATGAAACTTCCAAATTTGGCCGATCATTAAAAGTATTTGCTGTAACAGGCTCCGATAAGAATCGCTACCTGTTGGGACTGCGTGAAATGCACAGTAAGAGTTCTGAAACGGTACTGGATACACTCAAACAGATTTTGAGTGACATTGATTCTGTAGCTGAAGGAACAAATACTGGAAAGAAGATTTTAACCAATATTAAGAACACAATGTCTGACAGAGCTGCTACAGAGAAAAAGTTTCAACATTTGTTAGAGAATTACAGGAAAGATATTCTGCCAAATATAAAAGAAGGTTGGAAAGATATGAATGAAGAAGAAAACAAAGCATGTGGATCCATGAACAATTTTTTTGCGGACTTCATATTCTTGTAAATTTTGCTGATGTTTGTGCAGAGGCTTTATTGAAGTATGAACGTTCAATTGAGGGAGACAATAGCATCACCCAAGATGATGACAAGGAAGAGGAACCACAAAAGATAATCAAATGAAAGTGGAACTCTTCGACTTATACGCACATCAAGTAAGGCATTTGCCCGAGGTGTGGATGAGAAAAGTGGTGTGAATGGACCGTTCAAGACATATATGGCAAGCAAGATGCAACATGTTCAATTTGTGAAATTCAAACACAATCGATTTAACATTTTGTTTCTTATGGGACAGATAACTTATTATGATCGGAAAGACATTGAAGATTTCCTTGAAAATAAGCATGGAGCTACCAACAAACTCCTTATGTCTATATTAAAAGACATCAAAAGTCCAATGTTGAAAGCTGGTTGTCGTGCCCTTGGTATAATATCATACTGTATTACTAGCCCACTATGGCGAATTATAGAAAACAACTCACATATATTGTAAATGACAGATGTTTACTCAAATTTGTTGGAGTTTCTTACAAAGGCAAAAGATGATTGCTCTGAAGTAATCACTGGAAAATTTTTTCCATTTCCTGATGTCAATGTTCAAGATTCTGAATTACTGAAGGAAGATGCAGAGACTGATTAATCACTATGCAAATTTTACAATGGCTCTTTGAGCCAATGTCCTACCTTCTTGAGAGACAAGCAAGAGACCATTTACCTGGAGGAAAATTTTACACACCCCAAGCCTCAATATGGGAAGAGAGTCAAAGTACAGTAAAACACAATAAGCTCCCAGAATTTTTCTTTGGTCAGTTGGATTTCCATAGGTTTAATGATGCTTGGTATTATGGACATATTCTAACAGTTGTTCCAGGATTCACAGACTGGTATAATGTGAAATATGATAATGATGAGGCCATCTATGTGTACAAGTTACAGGAAGATTATGAACAAGAAGATCTTGTAATAGTCCCCCAAAGAACTGACATGTTGAACTTCTCACCCAAAAGATCCCAGTTCAGATTTTATTTACATGTTACTGCATCAGTAGATGATTTGCATGTATTGACTTCATGTTTTTGTTATATTTGGCGTTATTGCTTGAAGCGATTAAAAGCTGGTAATGATACTCTTCAGTTTTTTGTATGTTTAAATTAATATCTATGAATTGTTTGAGAGTTTATATAGATACTGTACTTATCTACATTTTTCAAATTTGTTTTTATTTTATTCATTATTTCTTTCTCTGTTTTACTACTAATACTGTTTAACTACTAATACATTTACACACCTGTTGAAATAGAAAGTAAAAGATATAGTATTTTTTAAAGTTAATCATTTCTGCAAACTTTCACATGAAAAATTTTTTCCTCAGATCTGAAAGATACATGTTTTGAGAATTTGTAAATCTAGATTATTTTGTATTTTTTTTTCGTGGTATAATAATGAAGTAACAAATCTCTTATAATTATCCTGTTTCACAAATAGCCATATAAATTATCAAGTAATTCTAAAAAAATATATATATTTTATTCCAGGTGCTAACAAGTACTGTGGGCCTTCGCCAGCTGTAGCCTGTAACATTAGTCTACTTTCCAGAAATACACTCAATGGATTATGTAAAATGACAAATAAAAGTTGTGTACTGATACTCTTGTTACATTATTAATACAAATTTTGTCAAAATTTGGTTTGATAGTGTTTAAATGCATGATATACACTTTTACAAATTTTAATCGGATTGTGTGGCAAGCTTAATGCATTTCTGAACAGAAATCCAATATTTTTTACAAATAAAGCTGGGCATTGCTACTTTTGTCAAGTCTTGCAGTTGCACATATTTAACAGGTAAAACATATATTCTGTTTCATTTGTTCATTGTAAGTACCTATAATCACCCCAATCATCTAAAAAGCCAAGAAAAATGGCAATAAAAGGTTTTGTTTACATTTTTTACACCCACGTGGAGGCGGCCATTTTGAATTGTTGACACACAGACAGAGGGCTAAAACCATCAGTTTTTCAACACAAGAACGGTGAATTACATAGCTGCAACTAATATATTTACTTAGCATAATGCCTAACGAAGCTATTCATACAGTTTCGTTAAATGACTCGCTCGTATAAGAAATCGGGAACTGTTTCAATATTTAACACTGGCCAAATACATACCTTGCCGCCATACTTCGTCAATCTAATGTTGGTAATTCCATGGGGCGTCTCAAACTTCATCCAGACATCATCAAAACGTTTGAAAATACGTTGAAAAATACCGTAATTAACCGTTCTTTACAAACATTTATTTGAGACGGATTGAAAACGAGGCAGAGGAAATTTGGAAAGTTATCTCACCCTTGCTTGGGCATTGCTACCGGCGACCCATAATATTGTTCTACTACATGTTTTATGCTTACCCATATTGGTCAACATCATATTGATAATCCAATTAGAGCACAATATGAATCCCTTTTGCTGATCATCACAAAAGAAACGTTTATGCATGTTATTTATCCTTTTCTGCATATGGAAAACACATACCGGTATGTACACCACGTGAAACCCATCTAAAGGAAGAGCTGGGTAAAACTAGTACCCTCTAATGCGACCTGCAGACCTGTGTTAAGTACGTAACTTCAGACAAAGATCAGTTATTTGTAACATGCATGTATTTTTATGACTTTATTCTTCAAAACCCGCTGCACTATTTTATTAGGTAAATAACTATGTAAAGCGCACATTTCAGACTTAAGGTGGTACAGGACACCTGCATATTGTGATGTACACCCTATTGAAATAAACAATAAAGTATAAATATAATATTTCCCCCCAAAATAATGTTACCTAACAGTGAAGCGCAATGGGTTAGAGCGTTAACTACGTGTTTGTAAGTAGAGAATTCAAATCCTGCTGGGGCTTTTCTAATTTTTGCTTAAGTTTCAAAAGTTTAAAAACTTATTATTATTTTTTTTTTTTTATTTATTTATTTTTTTTTTTTTTTGCCAAATACATACTGTAAAATTTTAAAAATTCTAAAGCATCATCATTTTGATTATAACGCACTTTTATCCACATAAAGATCGACATGTGTCTTATACCACATTAAATCAGTAATTATATCTTCTGTCCTGGCAGTTTTGCATTAAAAATTATTGTGCAATATAATTATGTCATTTATATTGCACTGTTTAAAATCTTCTTTGTTGCAACTACATGTACAGGCAGGCTTTTGTTGTTATCAAAATATTCTAATGTTTATTTATCTCTGAGGAGTGTGTGAATTTTTGGTAATTTTACTATTACGGTAATATAAATGAATTTTCAAGGGGGAGGAGGGTCTAGACCCCTCACTCCCACCCCTTCTCTAAATCCGTGCACACGATGATGTTGGCACACAGAAGCAAATCTAAAGCCGGCAACCGTCCAGGGGAGGGGCATAATTTAATTTTGTTTGTAATAATTATATAGAAATTATATATGACATGAAATGTTAAGATTTTTGATTAACTTAAAATTCACATGCAAAAAGTTCAACCCCAAATTGTACATAAAGGGCCGCTCATATGTATTATGGGATGGTATCTCAATTTATGAAATTATGATTTTTAAAAATTACCGGAAATTGCATGTATCCTTCGTTTTTACTAAAACTGGTACAAAACAGTGTTATTTATGGGCAAACACTTGGTGCGGGTATTACTGTCTAATGACAGCATCTTGTTATTAATTTTAATGAAATGAAATACCGAACCCGATCGGAAATTTTTTTTTAAAGTCGGTTTTTAATAAGATGCACCATACTGTCTCTTTAATACATCGGCTTTTTGACAAAAACCAGCAAGTTCGTTCTACTGTATCAGGTCATGTTAAATGTTGTACCAGTGAACAATATTTTACAAATATATATAAAGAGGAAAATGATGAAAAACATGAACTATTTTTTTTTAGCTACACAAGTTTGTTGGGTTGTATGTGATGAATAATACAACCTACCCATTCAGGAAATAGAATACCTTCTTGTAGTAGCAATAAGCTTTCATATTATTCTCCCTCATTTATTAATGTAAAAAAATTTATTTATTTTTTCTGATATCAGACAATCGATTTTTTTATATCAGAAAATAAGACCTACATAAAATTACTATAAACTTAATTAATGCTCAATGTTATGCAACTTTTGTAATTCGCTAGAAATTGTGTTTCAAACCTGTAGATGCCTGTTAAGAAAAATAAAGTACCGGTTTGCCTAATTTTAAACCTGATTTCAAATTTAATTTATTTTGACAAGTTCGTCCACATATACAATGATTAGCACTGCTTTCTTTGCGATTCGCTATGAATATTGAGACGATCCTAAAACAATTATGGCGTCGCATATTATAAAGGAACTATACGACAGGCTTACAGTTAGCGCTTTCAATACATAAGACCAGAATTATCAAGAACACTTATTAAATACTTACATTAAATAAATCTTCAAATATAAAACAATATCAAAGTGCAAAAAGGCTCTCAAGTTCAGCAATTATGGGTCAAGGGAGTATTCATTAAATATGTAAAATTTATTCGCCATTTTATTTGAATTTCTGATATCAGAAATATAATTCTTGATATCGGAAAATCAGTTCAAATTTCTGATATAAAAATGATATTTTCATATCAGAAAATCGATTTTTTAATGGATCGTATTTTCTGATATCAAGATTTCGAATTTCTGATATCAAAAAAATCATTTTCTGATATCAGAAAATACCTCACAAATATTAAAATGGGGCGCAAACGGCGTCCCATACTCCATGTGTCCAAATGTGACCAGACAGCCACTTATAAGTAAGTGGTTATACTTTGTCTAGCTTAATTGTGTTTTTAACGACTCTCTCATGTTTATTATGATACAAGCTGGCATCGTTATCTTTTTTAAAACTTCATTTACATCGTCCCATTGAACTAGATTCTAATTAATATATTCATTAATGATTTATAAAACATTTGAAATATGAAGAGACAGAAACCAAACGGCATCCATACATTTTGAAAAGATCATTGTTATTGTTGTTACAAGGACCCGTTTATTCTGGCGATCATTTCATTTCAATGAAATTAAATACCATTTAAATTGTATGCACCATTTTTACTTATTATTAGTTGGTCTAGATACATTTTTTGTCTGCCTATTTTTTCCGAAATTGAAATGCTAGTAAGAATTGGAAGAGAGTGTCAATTAAAAATTAACATTTAAAAAATGAATAAAAAATATTTGTAATAAGATATTTTCCTTTTCGTCTGTGTCATTTATCAAGCGACTTAATATAATTATACTAGGAATAATTACACGATGTTTTCTCATTCTCTGTTTTGCGTCAATTTCAAAGTATATATTATTTATTATATTGGAGCTCCACCTCTGCCCCGGCTTGAACAGGTCGAGACCACTAGATTTTGTGACATCGGTATAAATTTGCATACAAAATTAGCTATCTGTTTACCTTTATTGACAAACCAATCAATTGAATGAGTTGCAAGGCATTGTGGGCTACTACAAGTTTCAGTGTATACAAAGCGAATTGAAAATATATACCATTTTGAATTGTTCTTTGGAAACTCATTTTCAACTGTTTTTCAGGATTAATGAAATAAATATGGTAAATCATGTCTGGTCTTTCATTTCTATGCTCACATTTGAAAAAAATTGCCTATGAGGCCTTATATCAACCTATTGTTAAAATATCCCATTGTGTAGTTCAATAGAGAGGTACGTCGTATTATATTAGAAGCAGTGAGTACGTTTTTCACGTGATACCCCAGGTTTGGGACAACATTAGTAGAATTTTGAAGTTTTCTTCAGAGACACTAATCAGAATGCTTAGTGTACAAAATACTACACGATACATAACTTGTACATGTACTTCTGTATTTGTATATTTGTGCATTTCTACTATAAGCTGACTATCGTGGCTATTTAGGTATGTTAAAAATGTACAATTATATACCTGCATTTATTAATGCTGTACAATAATTAAGTCACCAATAAACAATTATGCAGTTTTTCCCTTATCAAAATTTGCTTGTTTTTGTATGCCAGTCTATTGATATATATATACTGATCGATTTTTAAAGCAACAATTGATAAATTAAAACAACAGTATTTTTCAATGTGAGCATGGAACAATGTCTTCGGTACGTAATCTTTCCTTTTTAACCTTTTAAAGTAAAAATCAAGTTGTACGAATTTTCCGGCAAGCAATTAAATATTGTGTATAAAACAGCCACAAACCACGTGTATGTGTTGAAAAGTCAACACGTTGTAGACCATCATGCTTTGCGACTCATTCACTGGATTGGAGAACCTTTTCAACGTAAATATTGTCACATGTTAAATAATGCTATCCATATAAGGTAGTGGACCCGACCTGTTGAACTCACGACCGCTGGAATCCACTCTCCTAGCAGTGAGCGACCAGCGCACTGATCGCTAAACCTTTATGCAAAGAAAAGAAATGTAAATATTAATTAAGCAACACTATTCAGACATATTTTAACGAATTCGTACCATTTAATAATCCAAAACATAGAATAAAAAATTTAATAAGATTTTTCAAAAGCGTACCAACGCGAAAAGATACATGATAATTATAATTGATGGACAGACGGCTGGTGATCAGTGAAACCTTCATGAACCTTTAGGTTCGGGTATAGTTTAACAACTTAATTATTAATTAAAAACAACGACAATAATAGAGTGAGTCCGATTTATTTCTGACAAATAGATTTATCACACTACTTTATGAAAAATTGGTGGGTCGTCCCCGCATGTGGAGCAGAAACTGTCGACCTGAACTGAAACTATTCCGTCACTTTCATTGGTTTGGAAAGTGATGTTGTACATGTTCTTCAAATATTTAATCATCCCAATTCCTTCTGCCTTGAACTGGTCTTTTCCTGATTTTGTCCAAAAGTCCCATGTAGCGACTCCGTACCTCAGAACCAAGTGTTCATTGTTTTGGTCAAACTCGACGTTCAAATTTCCGTAGATGGTATTGACATACAGACCTATATACTCGGTTATGGGCCTTTGTGGATTGTTTGTGTTGGAGTACCCCGTATACTTTGGCGCCGTCAGTCTGTCGCAGATAGATGGCGCATCAAGCCATGGCGTCACTCCAAGTGCGACGTCAGACAGGAAGTTGTGCAACAAGACGCGCAGGATATAGTCGTCGTCTTCGCCGTTCATGGAAGTGAACACGCCAATATTCTGAGAGGGAAAAAGTGTGATGAATGACCTGTAACCGTACGTGCTGCCAGAGTGAAGGAGAATTTCGTTGTCTGCAATCAACACATTTTAGAATGAATAAACATAAAAAAAAGAATGTTATATTTTCCTCTTATTGAAAGAAAAAATCGGAAAAAGTAATCTATTTTTATAGTACCTCTATAAAGTCCTCGCTTCCAGCCGAGCCCATAACCATTTTCAATGGTTGGGACCTCCTCATTTCCAAATTGTGTGTTTACTGTTGTAGAGTACAGTTTTCTGTGTTGCTGGTGTAAGGCGTTGAAATTAGCTGTTGTCATGAATTCGTTGCCATTCTTGTCAGTGTTACTGAGGTGAAAGTTCATGTATTTAGCCATATCCACTGCGTTCGACATGATGGACCCTGAACCTGCCCAGATCCCCCATTTCCTGTATTAACCAAAAGAAAAGTTCTTTAAGTTTTTTTCTTTATTTTGTCTGTAAAACAACTACATGTACATGTGCAATCATTTACAGAAATTTAACTTATCGGTCACAATGTACTTAGAATACATTACATGGTCCCCCCTACCCCCTCCCCGCCAAAGTTCACCTTATAGCTCAAGTATGAAAATAAGTATAAAAGTATGCAATATATTAAATGATAAATGCGAATATCTCTTTCTGCGAAAACGTAAACAGAGTTCAAGAACTATTCTAATATCTTTTAATTTCTTTCGAAAAATAAACCACATTGTACACGTTCTCAATTAACGATGAAATGTTTATGTTTAATATGATGATTTTTTCTTGTAGATATATGATTCTTAATTTATTTTAGTTATTGAGGCGATCACATTGTTTCTCTACGACATTGTTTCTCTACAGGTCTCTCTAGGACAACTGGTAGACCTTTAGGCATATTGAAAATAGATACACGAAGTTGTGTAAACATCTGAAAATATGAATTTAATAATTCATAAAAGGTAACCACACGTAAATATGACGTCAGGGGGTAAGTAATTGAAGCATGTAACATTTGTTAGAAATGTTAACTTTGTCATCGCGGTATTTTTCTGCTTTTCGCAATACGCATGCAATTGAATTCCTATAACGCGTGGGTTCGTAAACCATCATAATAAGTCTCAAATTACATGACCTTATGGAAAATGTAAATTCAATATAGGATAATAACCAGCACACATTTCAGACATTGTTAATAATTAACAAGCAAGCAGAAACAATACTTTCATATATAATATACTCTTAGTCTGAACGATCGTGGAAAATGAGACAGTGCAGATTGATATTAAAATGAAAACTAATATTGAAACGAAATGTTTGTATAAACAATACATTATACACTAAAATCTACCTGTTTTTTTTTAATCCAAACAAATACTGTGATTGTCAAATTCAAGATTGTGTTATTTAGATTACAATCTGAAATGCTTTCGACCTACTTGCTGAATTCCAGCGGAACCGGAACCACCGCCTTTGGTTTAGATTTTGGTCCTTTATCATAGCCCTGCGCAGCGCCCGAGAGATCCGTTAGAGTGGTTATAAACGTGGATGATGTCATGTCTAGACGCTGAAAGATTTCCGACGTCACCAGGTTTTCCCACGAATCCATCCCCAGTCTCTCGGAGAGGTAGGAAGCGAATCCGTACATCATGTTGGAGTATAAGAAGGACTTCCCGAACGTCTTCACCTGGGTCATAGCGGCAAAACGTCTACACAATGGAAAATCATTCATCATGATCAACAACATACAAAACTTTAATTTAGTTTTAAAGATTCTTTTACATGTTTTTACTGTAAACGATGACATTCACGATTTACCTGTAGCAATGTGTTTACGACAAGATTATTTTGCAAAAGTAAATTAAAGTAGATTGTCTAACCAAGAAATGGAGAAGTTTTTTTAACTGTTCGCATATAAATTGCAACTCATTGAGTTATCATAAAATTCGCAAAGATTACGAGCACAAATAATCGTAAACTGCAATAAGAAGCACCCACTGTTGGAGGTTGGCCCTGGTCAGGTTCTGGTCCAGCCTGAGGTTAGTGTGGTCAGGGATTCCCATCCTATGGGCCAGAATGTCCACGACTGTGGCGTATTCCGTCCGCTCTTGATCGACGAAGACAAAACCCGGGTCCATCATGTCTTTTACCTTTGTTGTTAAGGCAAAACTGTATGAAACGTAAACAATTGTCATTGGTCCAAACTGTATGAAATGTTAACATTTGTTATAGGGCAAAACTGTATGAAAAGTAAACATTTGTTATTTATTTAAACTGTATGAAAAGTAAACATTTGTTAGTTATCCTAACTGTATGAAAAGTAAACATTTGTTATTTATCCAAACTGTATGAAAAGTAAACATTTGTTAGTTATCCTAACTGTATGAAAAGTAAACATTTGTTAGTTATCCTAACTGTATGAAAAGTTAACATTTGCTATTGGTTCGAACTGAATGAAACGTAAACATTTGTTATAAGTCCAAACTGTATGAAATATAACCATTTGTTATATGCTCAAACTGTTTGAAATGTAAACATTTGTTATATGCTCAAACTGTTTGAAAGGTAAACATTTGTTATTGATCCAAACTGTACGAAACGTAAACATTTGTTGTATAGCAATTGAAATGTAAACAATTATATTGATCCAAACTGTATAAAATATAAACATTTGTTGTTTGGCCAAACTGTGTGAAATGTAGATATTTGTTATTGGTCTAAACTGTATGAAACGTACACATTTGTTATATGCTCAAACTGTATAAAATGTAATTATTTGTTATTGATCCAAAATGTATGAAAAGTTAACATTTGTTGTATGGCCAAACTGTATGAAATGTAAACTATTGTTATTGATGCAAACTTTATGAAATGTAAACATTTGTTGTATGGCCAAACTGTATGAAATGTAAACTATTGTTATTGATGCAAACTTTATGAAATGTAAACATTTGCTGTATGGCCAAACTGTATGAAATGTAAACATTTGTTATAGGTCCAAACTGTGTGAAAAGTAAACATTCGATTTTGGTCTGAACTGTATGAAGCGTAAACATTTATTATAGGTCTAAACTGTATGAAATGTAAATATTTGTTATTGATCCAAACTGTACGAAACGTAAACGTTTGTAATATGCTCTAGCTGTATAAAATGTAAACATTTGTTATTGACTCAAACAGTATGAAATGTAAACATTTGTAATTGATATAAACTGTATGAAACGTAATCATTTGCTTTTGGTTGGAACTGTATGAAACGTAAACGTTTGGTAAAGGTCCAAACTGAATGAAATGAAAACATTTTTATATGGCCAAACTGTATTAAATGTAAACAACTGTTATTGATCCAAACTGTATGAAACATAACCATTTGTTGTATGGCCGAACTGTATGAAATGTAAACAACTGTTATTGATCCAAACTGTATGAAACGTATACATTTACTTTTGGTCGGAACTGTATGATACGTAAACGTTTGGTAAAGGTCCAAACTGTATGAAATGTAAACATTTGTTATATGCCCAAACTGTATGAAATGTAAACATTTGTTGTGTGGCTAAACTGTATGTAATGTAAACTATTGTTATCGATGCAAACTGTATGAAATGTAAACATTTTTTGTATGGCCAAACTGTGTGAAATGTAAACATTTGTTATTGGTCCAAACTGTATGAAACGTACACATTTGTTTTATGCTCGAAATTTATGAAATGTAAACATTTGTTATTGATCAAAACTGTATGAAACGTAAACATTTGTTATGGGTCCAACTGTGTTAATTAATTTATAGGCACAAATTGTATGAAACGTAAACATTTGTTTTTGATCCAAACTGTATGAAACGTAAACATTTGTTGTATGGCCAAAGTGTATGAAATGTAAATCATATGTTGTATGGCAAAACTGTGTGAAATGTAAACAATTGTTGCATGGCCTAACTTAATGAAATGCAAGCATTTGTTATAGGTCTAAACTGTATGAAAAATTATACATTTGTTGCATGGTCAAACTGTGTGAAGTGTAAAACATTTGTTGTACGGCAAAACTGATTAAAATGTTAACATTTGTTGTACTAGTATGGTAAAACTGTATGAAATGTAAACAATTATAATAAATGAAAGAAAACATAATAATGCCTGAAAAAAAAACCAACAACATCGAATTCGAAGTCTTTCTAGTGGCCGCTTTGTTCGCAGGAGATCGCATTTTGAACCTCGGCTGTAAACAAGTAAATTCAAGAAACGATTGATATCCCTCCACGACTTATCCAAGTTCGTCTATAACTAATCGAAATGTAAATGTGTTTAATATGAAGTAAGCTCTTTTGAAGCATAAAAAACTCAAATACTAGTACGCCGCATTACGCGTAATGTTCGAATTGCAAAATCCTCATTTATCATTGGTTCCACCATTGGAAAATATGTAATCCAAATGTCATTATATGAATGATATATTCGTTCAAAATAAGTCAATTATTCAAGAAATCAACCAGTCTTTGTGTATATCCTAACCGATTAATTGATAACTTTTAACATATATTGTATTGACTACTTTATATTAAGAAATTCAAAGTACTTTTCGTCTTCCATCTGTTTGACCAGCAATGTTGCGGCAAAGGATTTGGATATTGAGCCAATCTGGAAGAGCGTTTGTTCTGTGACGGGAGTGTTCGAATTAACGATGGTTTCCCCGTAACCTCTGGCGAACAGCGTCTGGAAATCCTTCACAACGCTGACCGTGAGGCCCGGAATCCACGGAGCACAGTTCATTACCTTCAATGGATGGTAGAATAATTGAAGGACCGATTTATCCCATGACAAATGGGCTGTGTAGTGATTTATAACTGCCATGTAATATTGATTACATGATAACGTATTTATGTAGTAATTACTATTTAAATATCAATATGTCAACGGACGTGAGAAGACAGAATATATATTTAATTGAAATATTGAATCCCCTACAATATTGCTTGTCTGGTTTTTTTCAAACCCATTGCTAAAAGGGAAAAAAATTAAAAAGCTTTGAGTTAATCTAGAACTGAAATAAAAATTTTGCATACATTCAAAAAATGTTAAAATCAAAATTTAAAAGAATAAATACCACAAAAACTACACACCTGTTGCAAAGTTTGATCCACCACATCTACATATTCAGCGGGTGTAATAGAATAGGAACCCGGATAATAGCAAGCGAGTACCAGACACATCAAACTTATACAGCGACCGTCCATCTCGATATCAGAGGTCTCTATCACGGTCTATCTGAGCGCCACACTATATATATGTTTAATATATACGACTACGTCATAAGGACCACAGCGGGATATCCGCTTTGGGTTCAATTTAAATCGTTCGCTCTTCGTTGCAACCGCAACAAATTACATTATTTTGACAAGTTCCCAACCAATGGTAGTCGGTACGCAAACATATCTGATACATAAACAAAATATCAAGCAAAGATCAACAGCAAAAAAAAAAATGGGAGCAGTTATTAAAAGGTTCAAAGTATTGATTCAGAAGCGTTTTATCGCACATGTAAGCAATTATGCATAGGAAGCAGTTCTTATGTTATGAATCATGTATTCAGCTGAAACAAACAGCAACCTAGATGTGGCGCAGTTTAAAAGTGACTATGATTGAAAGTCAGATCAAGACCATACCACACGGATTGAGTTAATGGATACAGTTTTACACCGAGACAAATACGCTGAACGAACGCTGGCCCCTTTAATTGCAATCATTAATATTTTTTTATTTTACCTTATTTTATTTTTTTTATTTTTTAATTGTTAAAATTACATGGACGGATCTCAGTCGAGACTAAGATAGAAGAATGAAAATTCCTCACCCCTGTTAAAAACTTTAATTTAAATCCTGGAACTAAAACAAGTAAACATGTACATGTATTTGAATCCACATTTATACCACTACTTTTTTATAATGCAGAGGTGTGGGTGTAAGTAATATACTAGTAGTTTACTAAAAAGATTCTTAAAATGCAAAGAGTTAGAAATATTTGTAGAAATATTCTTGGTCTTTCCAGAAAATATACAAAATTCGCAGTATGGTCTGCATTATGATATTGTCCGATTATTAATCAGAAATTGGTATAAATTTGGGGGAAATTCTTACTAGAATGTAGCAAAAAAACATGTTGTGACTGTGCATGCAAGAAACGCATGCCTTGCGTATATGTCTATGGTATTTTTTATATACCATCTCATGATGTGTGAAACTCATAATAATGTAAGCAACTCGTAATAATGTAAGCAAAACGAAGTTTGCCGTATATTTTTTTTTTAATATACATGCAATTAATAGCGCGCAATCAAATTAAACAAATTCGTCCATTTTTTTCAAACAAAAATAAAATATTTCCGAAAACATGGTTAATACAAACGTATACGTATACTTGTATTGTCATCCTAGCACCGAGCTCACGGGCGGATTGGAGGACATCTTTGTAAAGGTCGGTGGTGCATTAGACTGGAAGGTAATTATTTCCACAGAAATGATTTTGGAGTGACTAGAATGGAACTTGATTTGATGAATGTCAAGTGTTTCGAACAGCATCCCTTGTCCCTCTCCCTGAAACTGGTCGTGGCTGTGTTTTGGCCAAAGTTTCCAGGAAGCGACTCCGTAGTTTAATACTAGATGGTCATTCCCTTCCATTGTGACACGGACTTCTCCATAAGCGTCATTGTGATAAATACCAACGTACTCCGATAGAGAGCGCGATGCTGAGACAGTACGGTCTATTATGACGTAGTTGGAATAAGAAATGGAGGAGTACCAGGGATTTGGAAAACTGCACATTGTTGTTGCGTTCAGCCACGGCGTTACACCTAGCAAATTATCTGAGAGAAAATTGTGTAGTAGGTGTCTTAAGATGTAATGTTCATCTTGTCCAGTCATGGAAGTAAACACCCCGAGGTTAAGATCTGGGAAAAGGGTCACCAATGAACTGTAACCGAAGGTAGTGCCCGTATGACGTAGGATTCGGTTACCTGACAACAAAAATATAGAATGTCTTTGTTATCAAGAAAATCGTATATTGCTTAAAGCTTTTAATGTTTATTTGTAAAAGTTTATCACTGTAACTAGTGCAAGCAGGATATTAAATTAGGATGGGAGAAAAATAGAACAAATTGTTATAAACATGATGTTGAGATCTCTAATTCCGCTTTAATAATTTAAGCATGCGGATACACTGTAAATTGCATTGTTGCAACCATACAGTAAAATACTTAGACAAAAAGAAATAAATTAAAAAAAAAACACCAAAACGCCCAAAATAAAAAAAACCGAATCGAACGTTTCAATTTTGTAAATACATGTATTACCCTTAAAAGTAAAGAGTCAATTGGTAATTGTGTATATCAAATGTACATAGCAAAACCATTTAGCTGGACTCTCTTAAACATAATTTGTATACCTCTATAGTAACCGTTCTTCCACCCAAACGCGTAGCTTGTATCAGCAGTGGTCACAGGAACCAGGGGCTGCCGGAAGTACTTTCCCGTCGATGTGATTAGATTGTGTGGCGCATGGAGGTATGCAAACGAGTTTGTGTTTAACAAAGGAGATCCTGATTTGTCTTTTCCATCGTTCAGGTGAAAATTCATCCACTTAGCGTAGTCTATTCCATTAGTCAAGACACTGTTGGACCCCGCCCATATAGCCCACTTGCTGTCAAAAAGCGAAGATCACTTAAAATTGGTTACACTGTACTAATAGTAGGTGCAAAATCTGTCAATAGTTTTATATCAAAAACTAAAAGCAACTGAAAGATACGTATAATATTTAAAGGAGATATAATCACCCCCATCATACGGCTCTTCCGAACGCGGAGGACTCTGCAGAACGCGGCGCAGTGTTTAGTTCACACGGAAAAGTAAGGTCTTTCATTTTCCTTCAAACTCGCTTATAAAATGTTTATTGAAATTTCTTTTTGGTCTAAATCATAAAGAAATGATTAAGCTTTCAAATGGTACAAAATTCTAACAAATCGATAAAGAAATCTTTCCGCTGTTGGTGTTTGAACATCAAAATCGTCGATAATTTTTGTAAACAAAAACTTTAAGTCACAATTGTGACCGTTCAACGCCATTTCAACGCAATTTTAAAAAATACAAATCTGTCAAAATCATAAATCTACATTCTATCCCATTTTCAAGTAATTATCTTAACTTTGTAATAAATTATAAGCGTTTAAAGGGAACAGTGTCGATAAAAATTGGATCGTACGAACGCGGATGCTGGTTCTGCTGAACTTGAGGAGTATATTGAAATGGAACTGACTGAACGCGGAGGAAATTTTTTTTATAACATTTAAATTTAAGTGTTTTGCCTTTAATTTCTATCAAACAGTTCTCATAAGTAACAATTTGTACAAAATACGACTTTTTTAATATTGAAATGGACCAACCTGTATAAAATCGGCATGTTTAATCATTTGCAGTGCCCAGATATCATTAAACAAATACATGTCTAAACGTGTAATTTTTTTTATTACATACAATCATCTTCGCTAGCCAAGGGCTTTTCGGTCCATGAGGAGCGGAGTGCACCGAAAACCTTGGCTAACGAAGATACATATAATAGATTCGGCGGGTTGTATGCAATTACTGCCTATCAAAAAAAGGACAATTTAAAAGATATAATAGACCATTGCATCGAAAACCATGGAAACAAAATTCTGGAAATATAGAGATCTTCTCGATCGGTTGAACGTAAACAACAGAAACTTTATTTACCAAACAAAAATGAACGAAGGCTTTATTCCTTCAAATGTTGTAAAAGATCATAAGTGCATCGTAGTTAGTGATAATTTAGTGTACAATAGGGATGTGAAAAGCGCAGAATTATAAATAATACGCCAAAGAAAGAAAAAAGTAATTATAGTCTGTCCCAAGTTATTGCTTCCATCACTTTTTAAAGGTTTTTAATAAAAATATACATACCTTTAAAAGAAATGCAGCTGAAATCGATAAAAAGGGAAAATATTCACAGGAACGAAAACAGATTTCTTACGGAGATTTATAATGGGAAATGTTTACATATTTTCACCATTCGGAACTCTCTCGGAATCCCTCACACAATTTTTCAACGTAATCATCCGGGCTATTTCATGGCTGATGCAATGCAAAATTCCCTTTGACTTTCTGTTATGGATTGTGTATTGAAACCTGAAGTGTTAGAGGGGGCGTTTCAAAACAGATAATCTGGACATTTTTTATATTAGGCCTAGTGGATGAACGTAGTCCGAGCACAAAGGTAATGATTATCGAAAAATCAAGCGAAAAGTGGTGGACGCAAAAACTCGGGACAGTATAGATGTGTTAAAGTGCATATAAAACTTTTGAATGTTTAATCACAATTGAAAGAAAATTCATCAATAGAGGGATGTGTGATTCTTTAAATTTTTTTAAATACCTTATTTTATAGATATTGAGTAAAACTGCAAATGGACTATAGAATGGTTAAAGTAGAAATTGACATAATAAAAGCGTAGATATGTATATCCTTGTATGGCCATATTTCGACAGTCTTAATCTATAGGCCTTCTTTACGAATAAAATAAGCAATAAATTTCAAATCTAAGACATTTATCATGAATATAGCTGATTAACCTTTTTATATTTCGTTACTTCAATATACAAAGTATAAATTCATCTGCAAAATTACGGGTGAAGCCATTACTGGGTCCTAAATTCGACGATTTCACTAAATTATCTTGTCAGTTAAATTTATCCTCACAACATTACTTGTTTTTCATTAATGAATCTTCATTCCTTTCAAACGATACATCATAGGGTTCGTCATAGGGTTTTTATTTTCGTATTACGATGATTTAAATTCATAGTAAAGGTGGATTAACAAAATTTGCTGTGTTTTAGCTCTTTGTTGTTTTTTTTTGGGGGGGGGGGAGGGGGAACAATTCATAAATTAATTTCTTACTTGTTTGAAGTGCATTTAAATAAATATTGAGCCAGTTGATTGCTAGTCTACCATAGTTTCGAAATTTGGACCCTGTTGATTTTAGGACCTTCGACTATGCCAATATGCTTCACAATGATTAAAACATCCAATCAACAATACGATTAAAATAAACATACATGTAATGGTTTCACTGTCTCCAAGTTGGATGTACAAACAATGATATGATGGGTTTTTTTTTAATACATTGTATTTGAATTTCGTGGTTTCAAACTTAAACTAATACCAGTTTTTTGTGCTTTTGTGCCATTTCTTTGATATTTTCATTTGTATATGTCTGTTTAATAATATGATTATTGTGTTAAAAACTCCGCGTTCTACAGGTCCATGCTCCGTGGTCTGCAGAGCAAATAAATTTTTAGCTCCGCGTTCGTACGATCCAATTTTTATCGACACTGTTCCCTTTAAACGCTTATAATTCATTAAAAAGTTAAGATAATGACTTGAAAATTGGATAGAATGTAGATTTATGATTTTGACAGATTTGTATTTTTTAAAATTGCGTTGAAATGGCGTTGAACGGTCACAATTGTGACTTAAAGTTTTTGTTTACAAAAATTATCGACGATTTCGATGTTCAAACACCAACAGCGGAAAGATTTCTTTATCGATTTGTGAGAATTTTGTACCATTTTTAAAAAAGCAAATGCAAGATAATTATTAAAGGAGGAATCAAAGAACCCAGAGATTCAAGTCGTAACAGCAAATTTAAAACGAACAACAGTTACTACTAAATGTTGACAATACCAGCATCACATTGAACATTCCGATTTATTATACTTTAATGTTAAATACTGAAATCTGATTGGTTTAGACGCAGTTGACAATCCGTTCTCTTACCCTCAGTGTTAGCAACACGCTTGGCAACGGGCCGATAGAACGAATTGTTACATGCGCGTAAAATATGCGCGTACGGTTCGCCGTTAAATTCATGTCATTTCTACATAAACGCAGTAAAATTTTCTCTAAAATTAAGACATTCAGTATGATAAAATAAATAGTGCCTGTTTGGGAGGGTAACAGTTAAAATTGACACCCCGAGAAAACCATTGTCAACAGACGCGAAGCGGAGGTTGACAATGGTTTTCTCGGGGTGTCAATTTCAACTGTTACCCTCCCAAACAGTCACTATTTATATATTATTATACTTTCATGTTAAATACTGCAATCTGATTGGTTTAGACGCAGTTGACAATCCGTTCTCTCTCCCTCGCACGCTTAGCAACGGGCCGATAGAACGAATTGTTACATGCGCGTTAATTATGCGCGTACGGTTCGCCGTAGAATTCACGTCTTTTCTATATAAAAGCAGTAAAATTTGCTATAAAAATTATGACATTCAGTATAATAAAATAAATAGTGCCTGTTTGGGAGGGTACCAGTTGAAATTGACACCCCTCGAAAACCATTGTCAACCTCCGCTTCGCGTCGGTTGACAATGGTTTTCTCGGGGTGTCAATTTCAACTGGTACCCTCCCAAACAGGCACTATTTATATAATGTTAGTTCATTTCCACATGCACTCATTTAAAGTTTTCTCTAAAATGATTTTAAAAAGAACAGTGAATATTTGTGATTGTATTGTACATATACCGGGTCAGTTCATGCGATACCGGGACGAGTCGAGATCCTGGACCGTTTCTGTATCCAGTAGCTACCTTGGAAAAGTCTGAAATAGTTGATGCAAACGTGGAACTGTCCATTCCCAGCGGCTGGAAAAGTTCGTCATGTATCAAGTCTTCCCATCTTTTCCCGCCAAGCTTCTCCGATATATAGGTAACTAACGCGTAGTTAAGGTTACTATAGACGAAACTTGTCCGGAATGGGTGTACAGACTTAATGTAGGGCATCCGACTGTAAAAGTAGAGAAAGGATGAACTCTCTCTCTCTCTCTCTCTCTCTCTCTCTCTCTCTCTCTCATAAAAAACATCATTGGATTATTTATGAATTATTGATACCTCTGAAGGTTTTCGCGTGTCAAGTTTGAATCGAATCTCAGGTAGCTGTTGCTAGGAAGGGCGAGAGTATGAGCCATAAGATCGCGCAAGTCAGCATTGGTGGTCCTTATGTGTGTAGAAAAACCGAAACCAGGATCCATGAAATCCGCCACTTTGGTGTAAATACTTAAACTAAAATTTAAATAAAATTGAATTGCATTGAATACTAAACCACTTTAAAATTTACTAAAATAAAAAAAAAAACATTTAATAGTAATAATGGTAACTAAGAGGTTTAAAGCTCCCATTGTAGGAGTGTAGTAAAAGTAAAAAGATATTAAATACCAACAATTTCTTTGAAAAAAAAAAGTTTTCAACTATGTAGAGTAAAATGAATAAAAATTGGTCTTAAGCGTTGTTATGAGTTCAATTCTTATTAATACATATATTAGATGCAATTGGTGTATGTATGCATAAATCATTTTTAAGAACTTCAATGCCTGAAATTTTATACAGTTGGTCTTTGCTGCACACTATTGTCAAATTGAATGACAAATATATTAGTATCATTTTAAAAGAATATATTTTAAATGTTTGGAGTTTGAAGGTTCGGTTTTATTACTCGAGATTTTTAGCTTTAGTATTTGTTGGGGTTTGACCCCAACAAATACTTTCAATAATCCTTTTTTTCTTCGTGATTCATGATCAAAAATTACTCACGAAGGTAAATGTGCTTTTGCTCGATATCTTAATGTTATGACAATAATATATTAATTTCTTAACATGAATGTATTATTTTTCTTCACATGAATGTATACCACACTCAAAGTAGATCATAGATGGTTTTCCCTCTTATTGACCCTAGTTCTTTGAAAAATGAGAATTGAGGTGTTACTTGGAATGTCTCTCCAATTGTTTCACGAGAAGAGTTGCGGCAAAAGCTTTCGAAGCGGACGCGATTTGAAACAGAGTTTCGTTGGTGACAGGTTTGTTGGACGAGACATCAGTAACACCGTATCCTCTAGCGAACAACAACTGGCCATCCTTAACAACGCTGACGGTCAAGCCGGGGTTCTGAGGGTGGCACTGTAACACCTAGAAAAAACAACAATTCAGTGAAGTTTAAGCTGAAACATTGTTTATTTCAAGTACCTACATGTATTATTTCTTTTACAGAGACTTTATAATTTTGCACAATTGATTGAAAACATTGTATTATAAACGTTAGTTAAAGCTGACATGAATTCATAAAAGCATTCGGTCGCCATATTAGTTTTAATCATTCCTCAACTGCCACTAGGGTATATATACCGATCGAGAAAGTTACGGTCCGTTGCTTTCCGATCGAGGCATTCAGGTTGCACGGACTTATAAATGCATGAACTACACATTGTAGTAAAATGTTTGTAAAAGAATAAAGAAAACTGCAATCAATAAAACATAGATATACATGTATTTATTCTTTGAAAGATTTTTCACGGAATCCGTATTATTTTACACAAGTAGGGTTGTCTTACTTCGCATGCACATCGAACACGTGTGTCGTTCATACAGAGGGCATAACATCTGCATCTTTTTGAAGACCCCCGCGGCACTACATCCAACATAGTAGATAAATAATAATAAATCCAATAAAGTAACAACGTAACATCGTTTCCATAGGTTTTTACAAAAAAAACACTCCGTTTCTAAAATCCATGCGGTCATTGTCATTACTCGATATGTCACAGTGTGTGGATTGCGCATGTGCGATGTTGTCAAGCACACAGGAAAACGTTCTGCAATTATCGAAGATATTTGAAAGATGTGTGCCTATATTTCAGTCTGTCGTGTTTCGTCGTTCATTGGATATTCCTTACAAGTGCAGTGGCTGTATTATTTTTGTTCAAAACGCGTTTCTACAAGTCTTTTCGTTCAATGTAACGTGTTCGGGTGAATGAAATACCTGAATGCGGTGAAGCATGAATAGTGCTATCGACCTTATATAGGGGGTGTGAAGCGATGAGCAGAACAATAGAAATCGACAACTTATATGGCGGTAGTCGGAGATAAAAGGGAAATAATGCGTATTTATGAATTCATGTCAGCTTTAACCATTGTGTGCATATCAAGAGGAAATCCAAACGGTACTTCTTGGGCCTTTCCGACAAGCGGTAAAATAACCGAGCTCTGCCGGAAAGGCCCGAAGTGTTCCGATCATTACATATCTATAGAACCAAACATTTGAATTATTTTGAAGGTGGCGGTGTCCATCACAATAGGAGATATACTGTCAATTTGATCTTGTTAAAGATATTAGTACAATATAGTATTACACTACCTCAACAATTTGAAA
This sequence comes from Magallana ariakensis, assembly GCA_020458035.1. NCBI lineage: Eukaryota > Metazoa > Mollusca > Bivalvia > Ostreida > Ostreidae > Magallana > Magallana ariakensis. The sequence goes on from CM035816.1 coordinate 49,929,581, forward strand.
TTATCCTATCTCTACCAAAAATGGATTGTTCATGGAAGGTACTGGTACAGTGAAGCACTCTTCCAATTTCATAATGATAATTGACAACATGTCTGTTGCTAGTGTTGACTTACTTTATTTAGTGTATCGTCCACACGTGCCTCAAACTCAGACGGAGTGAGAGACTGTCCACCAACTAACAGTGGTAGCACGAGACACGCCGCTAGTAATGGTCCCATGTTTTGTTAGTAGTTGTAACGAGAAAGATAAGAAATAACGTAAATCAAGTACTTTCTTACAGGTGAAATAACCTGCGCCAGTTGAGTATACTGAACACCTTTTCATGGTTTTTACGTGGCAATTTTACTTTCTCATATCGTTTTGGTTTTTTTGTTTTGTTTTTTGTTTTTGAACTTAATTACATTTAATTAAATTCTAAAGTCTAATCACATTACATAAGATATACTCTTGACTACTTTATGAATGATCTAAATTGTCCAAAACGGACAATATATATAGTATAGGAATAGATGATGAATTAAAATAAGTGGTAAACACAGGATTATGTTGACATGAAGGCTGATAGTGGCTCTAAGATTGACCTCTGTTGAGATCACCTGAGGTGAATTAACAGAGAGCAAAAATGTAGGAGATCACACGGCTTGGATGTAGTATCATATTGCTCCTATACGAAAAGCTACCAGAAACACACGAGGTACAAAATGACCTACATGAAACTTTGAACAAATTTCCAATTGGTGTATTTGATAATTTTATTTTACACCTATCTGTCTTATTCCTCAAACCCTTATTTAGAGATACTGATGTTCAATTGACTAAAAAAATCGAAGGAAGTTTTTGGTTGCAAGAAATGTTATATAATAAAAAGTTGTTAATATTTGAAATAACATTTTTTAAACTTACAATAATTTAGTAGAAATCACAATTACATAGCAACGGTAAGCAAATGCCGAATTTCTTTGACATGTGTTAATATAGAGGGTTTTTTCATAAGTAGAATAATAATTATGTTTATTTGTATAATGTGGTAAAAGATATGTGCATATACCTACTGTATCTAAAAGTAATTCTTGATCTGAGCCAGCAACCTTGTACCATGGCAGTTTAGAAACCTTTTAGATTTAGAAGTGACCTGTGTTTTAATGACTACATGTAATTACGCTGACCTTCATATTACTCGATTATTTGTTCTTTTAAAGATTTTTTTCGCCTATCAGGCAAAATCGAACGAATGAGAAACGCAGTGTGCATAAAATCCGATAAAAACCATGAAATTGATTTTATTTTAGAAATGTCTCAATAAATATTCAAAATGTTTTTTTCCCCAAACGTTAAACAATACCGGTAATCAGAGAAACATATAACAAAGACAGTGCAACAAAAACTACTGACAATAAAAAGTTGCTAGCTTTTATATAATATGCAAAATAATGTTACGTAAGTTTCATTCGTGCAATATCACGTGAACTAGCGATTCCAACGGACAACTACATAACATATGGTATAAAAATTCAGCAGTCCCAAGGTTGGAACATATTAGGTACTGGTCGACGGTTTTGGAAAGGTTCGATGCACAGTGATTATTCCAATGCAACAATGCTCCAGTTAAAAGTTATCATATTTCTTGCAGCCATTTTAACAACCGAGGTCTGTTCTATCACTGATTTTGAGAATAAAGTTGATGGAATATTGAAAAAGGTAAGGCAACTTTAAAAGATATATATACATATATATATAGCAAGGAAAATACATGAACATATTAAGATTTTTCAGTTATCGATTACATAATTTTTTTCTGAACAGATGATCAGGGTATCATCCAAAAAACTTTTTTCTTCCTTAGGCAAAAATAAATACAATGTTAATAAATAAATAAAATTAAGAAATAAAAAACAATCAACTTGTAAAACCGCTTCTCTTCGATGCATTTCTTATCGTTGGGGAGCGGTTTTCGTAGAGGAGTGGTTTTACAAGTCTAATTTTAACTAGATTGATAAACAAATAAACAAAAAATACCACTGACATTGAATAATTTGTTTTGTATGAGATACATGTATTGTAAACACTCACCTTTGTAGGTGTTTGCACGTCGTCCCCTGACCCCCGGGATATCGATAGGGGTGATCAAGGATGGGGAAATCCTGATGTCCAATGGATACGGGGTGGCCGATATTGTCACCAGGAGGCCAGTGACCAATAAAACTTTGTTCGAGATCGCCTCAATGTCCAAGGCTTTCGGTGCAACTCTCTTGATGAAGCAGATTGGTCGAAGTGGGAAGTAAGTCATTGTAAAGACTTCGAATATTGTAAATATTGTGTTTATACAGTTTAAGTCGGCCAGCAATTGGTAATTTCGTATCATCACTAAAATTTTTATAACCACGATGGTGGCGAAGAGCTACAAAATATAGTTGACACTTTGGTCAGAAAGGTCGCAACCTTTTAGCAGTGGGGGACCTTTATTGTGCTGACAGTGTTTAAGTTATCACCCATAATAACCATGACTCCTCGTGCCAATTGAATGCTAGTAATAATACAAATGACTGATAATTCCTTCCTTGTCTATACATACCCGGTATACATGTATATTCCACGACTAGGAATCGAACCACTAACGGGCCAAGCGTTTTGCGAATACACCTTCGCAGTTTCTTTTTGTACGATAACATACGATGCTTTGTTCACCTAAAAAACTAATTTTGCAAACTGTATCATCCTCAGCTTATCCATTCATTCGAAAGTTAAAGAGTTACTTGAACCAACATTCAGTTTTGCTGACGCAGAAAGGAATCAGCTAGCAGACATCAACGACATCTTGTCCCAACAACTGGGGATACCTGGCCACATCTACATGAAACTTGACCTCAACCTGACAAGAACCAATTTGTTAACGTAACTGTTTTTGGTCATTGTTTTGCCTTCAAAATTGTATCGCCAATTTGTATTTGCAAATGCATCAATGTTGTAATTTATTTATCGTTAGTTTCTTTTCTCGATATTAAACTGTTTTAGATTGTTCATTTCAATGTCTTAGAAAATAGTTTTTAAACTTCGAATGATTTTAATTCAGTTAACAAGTTTTCTGTCACAAAAATATTAGATCATTTTTTAAAACTTGAAACTGTTGAAACTTCTTCTTTTTTGTAGAAGGTTTAAATATCTGAATGGATCCAAACGTCTGCGAGAGAGTTTCCTTTATAGTGGTATGAACTACGGCCTCGCTATGATTATCTCCGAAAAATTGGGAGGGAAAACATGGGAAGAATTAATCAAACAAGAAATCTTCGACCCACTTGATATGACTTCATCAACCGTTATGTCCATCATTCCTGACTTGAGCAACGCTGCGAGGGGATATGTTTACACGCCAAACTACACGCTGATTCCCGTCGAGTTCTCTTTATCCCGGTATGTTTAGACGCAGTAACTGAAATGTCTTTCCGAATCAATAGCTCTAAGTCTTGTGTTATATAGAATATTATATTTCTTATTTTGACTCAGAGAGTAATGTTTATTTCTTTGACATCTGAACTTGATACACATTTGACTCTCTACAATAGTTCAGTAGTAACAGTCACATACATTTTTGAATGTTCAATTACATATGCAGACAATGGGCGATATTAGCTTCAGCCAGTGGTATTGCAAGCAATGCAGTGGACATGACCAAGTGGATGAACTTCCACCTGAGCGGGGGACGGAACGCGATGAACGTGAGCGTGATGAGCCCCGCCCTGGTGGAGATGCTACACGCCCCCCGGGTCAAGCTCCCCCACAGTTCCACCTCCTGGCAGCCAGGGACGACTGACACAATGATGGAAGACACGTACGCCTACGGGTGGAAAAACGGCCATTATCGAGGTAAAAAGTAGCCAATACATGTACCCTCAGTAAATGTTGATCTAACGTTCTGACTTTGTTTAACACGAAGAGATTTTGATCGAGACAGATTAATTCGCCCTTGAGACTTGACCTCTCTTATTTCATAATTAATTTTGAAGGAAAAAAGTCGGTTGATATGATGGTTTGAACATATTTTATTGTATATTTTTATACAATGGGATTGGGCACAAGTTCCATAACTTATTAAGCCCTCTCCCTACAAAATTTTTAACAAACATGTTATAAAGCATAGTAAAAGTTCACATATTTAAAACAGATGCAATATATATCACATACATTACTAAAGTTTCTAATGGCACTATAAAATAGATATAAATATATAAAGTGTAGTACATTACCAAAAACGTTCAGATTTTTTTATGAAAAGGTGAACCATAGAGAACAAAGTTTCATTAACTCTATCACTAACTGTAACATCGCCCCAGAGCAACACATGTGTGTTGATTATATTCAAATTTCGGATCTTAAAAACATTATTAAAAAGCTCATCTCTGGCGCGTGCATACTTAGTACAAGAGAAAAAATAATGATAAGTGTCTTCAACTTTTCCACATGTACATGAAGGGCTATCAATGATATTATATCGAAATAAGTCACAATTTAGTATGCAATTATGACGTAGTTTAGTATGGATTATATTGTAGAACATATCTCCAAAAGAGAAGTATGATGGCGGAGATTTATTTATATATTCAAAATATCTTTATCTGAAGTGATTAAATTGATGAAGGTTTATAGTGAATTGACCTCCCTGATATGCAGAGGTAGGGAGTTCCATTCCCCAATGACTGTTGGAATTAAAGAAGATTTGTACACTTGCAATCGACATTTTGGTAAGGAATAGTTCTGAGAATTTCTCATCGTATAATTAGACAAATTACACCGCTTATCTGGAAAACATTCCTTAATGTAAGAAGGAATTATATTTTTATCTACCTTGAACATTGTTTTTAGTCTAGCTATTTTACGTCTTGTACTTAGAGAATTCCAACCTGTTTCTAAGTACAGCGAGTCTCTGGAAGCAAATATTGATAAACCAGTAACAATTCTAGCAGCAGTTAGTTGTACTTGTGGATATGATGCTAGTACATGTAGTTAACTTGCATAGTAAACATTGCGATGCAGTTCTAAATATTTGATATTTAAAATATAAGGTAATATCCGTTATCGTAGGTTATAAGCTTATGAACCACGGAGGGACCTCCTGGGGCTACTCCTCTTTTATCAGCCTGTACCCAGACCTCAACATGGGCATCTTCACCGCCCTGACCGGCAGGGACCGATACTACATGTTCCAGACGGCTCTCCATAACTTCCTTTTTGACAACGCCAACAACATCACCTCCTGGTTCAACGAGTCCATCCTTTATACCTACCCCGACCCCTGGTACAAGAGGGAGACGTACCTCGGTGCCCATGACGTGGATAGAAGCATTGCGCCATCACGCTCGCTTTCGGAATACACCGGGACCTACATCAACCCGGCTTACGGGGATCTGTTCGTGTTCATGAATGATATGAACAACTTGGAGATGACGTATGGTATGGGGTCCTGGAACCTGTATCCCCGGCACGGGAGGGACGAGTTTTCTGGGGCCTCCTCTGGGGATATCTACCGAGTGATCGAACTGAATAGGATCGAGTTTATAACTGACAACAGAGGAACGATAACTTCTGTTAAACAGCACAGCTTTGATTGGGACGATCCGCCCGTGTTTGTTAAGACTTCTTAATTTATTGATTATGATCATTAGACTTTTTTTGTTTTACATGTAAAACATGTAGAAAAAATATGAATAAAGTTTTTGTATTTTGTTGTCGTTTCCCTCTATGTATAATTTATGATAATCTTCCAATTTCCAATTAAGAGCAATATTAATTGTTACGAACAACTTATCTTTTTTTATTACATTCTTTCCGCATTCTGACGACTAATTCTTGCTTTATTATTTTTTTTTAATTTTATAATAATAATTTCACTGTCGGGTTAGTTTCCGAGTTATACCGCTTTGCATGTCATGTCGGCGAAAGTTAAATAAAATGTGACGTCATGGTTTACTTCTCAAAAGGTGCCATCTTTGATTTTCAAACGCAGATGACAAGGTTGGATTACTTTTATTTGAAGTCAAATTTTAAGAATGCTTAGATCATATCATGAATTTGTAAGCAATTTATATATTATACTGATGTGCGCAAATTAATTAACAGTCATGATAAACATATAGCAGCATGCAGTGGTATGGTGCATTAGCATGTCTGTGAGTTCAAGTTGCCCCTTTTATAGTTGATTAGTAATGAAGTGCTATAACTAGTAAAAAAAATGATTTATTTACATGTTCTTACTTTTTGAAATGCTCTTTTATCTTAAATATAATCATCAACATTCGCTATATGTTACAAAAATCATATTTAAAATCATTCTCGTGGTTATGAATCAACGCAATTTATTATGTTAAGACAATTCGGCGTATTTTTAATAATTGTATACTAGAAAGTAATTTTGAACATTAAAAGTGGCAAGAAATGAAAACCTTCATTAAACCATCTTTTTACGAGAAAGTTGCAGGTTGATTTGGTCACAAAATGCAGAATTTGGCAATTTAATAATCTTAAAGTTATATATATAAATAATATTAAATAATGATTTTAAAAATATGCAACTTTTTTATTTATGTTGAGATTTTATAAAACAAGAATTAACCATTTGCAGTGCACTGTAGTGGGCATTGCAAATGTCCTTCTTAATATTCTTTCTTGGTATGAATTTAAATTTGTTTTTATGATTTAAAGTAGAAATCGCGATAAAATTAAAACAAAAACATTAAAATTAGAATTGTTAAACTTATCAATGAACTGAACTGAAATAAGATATAGAATTAGATGATATGTAATTTCTATGTATTATATTTATAACAACTATTAGAGCAATAAAAAATGCTTTTTCAGAACTTGACTCTGCTGAAAACTTGCTACATGTATCATTATAATTATGCATTTCATTAAAACAAAAATAAACCTTTATGATTAATGCTATACTTAAATGTTGTTGAATTTCATCAGAGGAGAGAGAATTAAACAGGAAATCAATTTAATCAAAGAAGATGACAATTATATAATTTTGCTTTTTTTGCTCATCTGTATATTTTTCTCACAAATATGAAAACCGGATTTTTGATTTTTTCTGTAAGTGAATTAAAACATACAATTTTAAAATACAATTTTCCGACGAAAAAAAAATTGCCGCTGATATCGATTTTAATTCAGTGGATAAGGATCATCAATAAACTTTATTTTTTTTTTTCGTTTTATTCGATCTTCGGGGAAGTTTTTAATTGTATTGGTCATGCCCGCATACTTCCACCATGAACCAGATGTGTTCAAGAGACGCTATAATGTATCGAATTGATTATAATAAAACTATCAAATGAAGAGGTGAATTAGACTTTTACAATTCATTTAAACGTTGAAGAGCGGACACAAATGAAACCCCAAACTCGGGCACCGAATGTTTGATGAGAGTTTAAAGGTAAACATACCCTTGGTTTTTTAATTGCATAAGGTCCTATCTCTCTCATTTATTTCTGATATTGTGATAATTTAATTACGCAACTGTGTTAAGCCCGGCCACAAATGTTTTATTACATAACAATCACCATTTTCCCTGTATTATAATGATTGCTTCGGATTCTCCAGCCGTTCCCTTGTATTCCCCAGTCTCGCGTAATTACACTTGTAATTTTCAAAAGGTTTGTATCCGTAATTCAAATGTATAACTTAATGGAAAGACGCGCACCGATTGACTGGGAACAACCTTTCATCTGAGATGTCCAAATGTCGTGCGTTTTAATTCAATATCCCTGATTTGATGAAAAGAGCGATGTGTGCTCTAATTAAGTCGGGATCACCGCAATTGCCATTGTGGCTACCCCGATGTGTGTTTCGTTAATCAAATTTATCCCCGACAGTGGATTCCGAATCTCTCGGGTTAATCCCCTTTGTTTCCTCTACACAAATTTGTTTTTAATTTTGTCATGGAATGTGGTTTCAATATTGAGATGTTTCCCTTCGCTGACAACAAGCTAGCTTACACGACAATGACAGTTTTGCACACAATTTTGAACAACAACAAATTATTTTTTTGTAACCCATTATCTGTTGAAAACCCCAAAAAGTTAAACAATAAACAAACCAAAAACAAAAAAAACAAAAAAAACAAAAAAAAAAAAGCAACAAAAACAAAACAAAACGAGAATCAATATTTATCATGTTCTAAGTTTCAAAAACGTGCTCGTTTTTCCCCAAAAGAAAGTAATTCAAGAATTCTATATCAATGGCTGTTTGCGTAATTTTTAAAAGTGGTGGAAATTTGAGTCTGTGCATCCTCAAAGCTTCGTTGGTTTAATCTGTATACTGCAATGAATGTACACGATAATACACCTTCTCTCTCTTTCTCTCTCTCTCTCTCTCTCTCTCTCTCTCTCTCGTTTTATCTGACATTCTGGCCCAGGTTAAAACTCCATGATTGTTTATTATAAAAAATAAATCGGCGGTACCTGCTAAGTCAGAGATCTCTCCGGATTTCCAAACGGCACGCACGTCCTATTAGCCGCTTTTAATGTGTCCCGGAACGAATACTTTTACATTGTCATCCTGCAAGGAGCTTTGTTCAACGACTTTTAACTGAAAAGTGACAATTTTTGCTCTAAAAATGCAGGTCTAACATTCTCGGGATCTATCGTATAAAATCTTTTCAAAAAGTAAGTAGCATGAAAACCATATTGTTGCATTACACAGTACATATTTGACTCTATTCGGGATTTTTTTGTTGTTTTTTTTTTTCCATTTTTCGAAAAATTCAAGGTTTTGTTTTTTCACAAAACAAGAACGACAATTTTAGAAGTAAGACATAGTCCAGAATGCTGATTTACAAAGAACAAAACAAAGCAATGTTTATTTGAGCAGGAAGCAAACCCCAAATTTCTTCCTAATATTTTTCAGTAAGTAACAAACTATGCTTTTAAAAACTATAACATCAGTTAGTTATAATACATGTTAAGGCATTTGAATCTTATGAAGATGTTCTTGTACCATTGTAGGAAATCTTTTCTATACGTATTTATATATTTATTTTATAATAATGTGTGTCTATAGGTAATGTTGAAGCGTTTTTGATGTTCTAAAGGAAAAAAAAATATTCTAGAGATTTTTGTATCGTGAACGAGTTTGGTATAAGTATTTTGCATGTGAAATGCATTGAATTTAATGAATAAATAAATAAATAAATTAACAGTTCACTTTGCAGATGCATGATTGAATTAAATTTAGTCAAAACTATTATGATCATACAGGCATATTTCATACATTTATATATTATTCAGTTCTCGAGTCTTTGTGTCACATGTCAGTGATGAAGCATATTTTAATTTTTTGAGTTTTATCAGTAAAAGAGAACACATAGAAAACATTAATACTAAAATTGTCAAGCAATTCTTACTTTCAATAAAAACGTTTAAAAAATGCTTGGAAAAATTGGACATCCAACAGGCGAACGTGTCATAGATCTAGTTCATATTTTGAATGTAGGGGCGAATAAATGGTTTCTCAAACACTTTCAAATAAAAATCCCCTGAATAAATGCATATTTTATCATGACATTGTATCGCTTCATTTTATTGTGTAACAATTTACTGCAGAGAGGTTCGGAAAAGTAAATATTTTATGACACATAGAATAAAATACTATTCGGATCTCATCTCGATACCTCGGGGACAGTTTATCAAAATGTTGATCATCTGTTTCTCCTAACCTAGATCCCAATCTTCACATTTTAATATTCTCCGAAGCAAGCACCTGCATTTTACATTCATATTTCATTATTAAAGATAATGATTTTTTATAGTTGTTGGTGAAATAAGAACAAAGTAAAAAAAAAAGGACAAAGAATAAATAATACGCACGAAACTATATACATGTATATACATTTGTAAAATCTGAAATATGAAATTGAGGATACCATGTGTTTTATAATCCTTTTTCTAAATAAATTGGAATATTTTATCTCTAAATTTTAACCTTCTTTAAGTGTGATCTTAAAAAAATATGAATTGGTTTTGTCTTTTGTTAAATGATGTCATTGAATGATAAAAAAGAAGAAAAAACCCGGTTTTCCTATTTCCCTGGCCTAATTACTAAAACTACAGTCTGGTCATGACTCAGTCTGAGCGGGGTATCATTATAAAAAAATCCACACCCCCAGCGTCTGTAGATCCTGAAGCATATCCAGATGGGCCGTGATCAGCTTCCCGGATCTATTGTTCCCGTTCAATCTGTTTTTCTATTTTGTTTTCAGTCTCCGATGAATATTTGTTCCCCTTTATTAGTGTTTTTGTTGAATCCCGATAATTACTCGGTGTGTTATTCAATGTATAAAACAGTATCAAGTTGAAACTCATTACTCTAAATTTAATTGGGGATTAATAATTGAAATTGTGGCAAAATGGTGAATATTATTAAGAAAGAGTCCAATTCATTTGTTTTTATCACCACGGATTGTCTCGCATTTATTTATTTAATTCATATTAGAGAAAAGAATATTCTTATGATTTTGTATTAATAAAACGTATATTGACCATTTTCCCATACATGTATATAAGAAACAATCATGGTTGAAAAAAACCATAGAATACCTTCCTAATTATCAAAAAGGTTTTTTTTTTAAAATGTGGTAACTCAAAAACTAATTATCTGCAGAATTTAAAAAAAACAAAACAAAACGAACACGGCTTTTTCAGATATATCTATTAACTGTTTGCGCGATTTGAAAAAAGAAACGTTCCACGCTTTTTTTATTAAAAAAGATATATTTAATTTATTATTTAAATAATAACATTAATTTATGCACATTGCTGAAATTAAGATTACTGGAACAAACCGACTCTTAAATGAATAAAAGGGTAATTTGCAAAATTTTCAAAACTTGGTGATTTGCTCGCACACGCTCTCCTTGTAATGTGATAGAATTTCTTGCTTTGCGATTTGCTTGCTCGAGACTTTCTAATGATATATGTCAAAGAGACGGAACGAATACAAATAGACTCGAGCTCTGTGACCACATAATAATGGTTTAGCATCTAACCAAAACTCATCTTTTTGCTTGATTGGGGATGGAAGCACAGATTAAACCACAAAATGTCGTTTTAATTTCCAACATTTAACAACGTTTAATCTCTTAGCAGACTGGGTATAGCGTTTTTAATTTTCGCGTTGGTGTCATTGCTATTTTTCATATCTGTCGCTTCATAAAGAAACTATCGCGCCGTTTTCAGATATGGGATCTTATTTTTGAAAATTAGTGCCCAGAAAATGACGGATTGTCATACTGAGAATTCCCCCGATCGACACAAATATAGATTAATTAGCTTGTGTGGAGCAAAACACTATGTAATCAAACGAAATTGTGGTCATATGTCAAATCTCATTTGACCAAACGCGGGGCGCGAGACATCGCGAGATGTAATTTGTGAACACCACTTTGACATCACTAATCCGTTTTTTGCTTGATCAAAATTTGAATGACCGTTCCCATGTGACATACCAATATTCATCACGTGATCCTTTGACCCTGAGCACGAGAACTTGCCTATCACCCATGGTTCTTAATAAGTCCCCTCTTCTGATCTGATCGCTCTGGGGTCGAGGAAACCAAGTCTAGGAAACCATGCAAACGCTTAAAAGATTAGGATGCGCTCTTTTTCGGAATGGTCTTTGATCGGTGTACATAGGGTTGTATTATACCGCTCTGCTGGTGTCATCCGGATTGGTATTTGTAGGATTATATCAGAGAAAATTTGGCGACACTTGACGGGTTCTAAATACTATAGTATCCGGGGTCTTTTGTTTACCAATTTATCGCATTGTCTCCGCAGGAAATCTTGAACCCCTTAATCAAAGGCATGTTCCCAAGACCCATTGAGTGTAAAAGACCAATGCAGCACCTGGCAAAGGCTTCCCATGGTCTTAGAGCAGTTAGAATACTGAACTTTGGTAAAACTTTCTTTCCAGAACAGTCTTCTTATCTGCATATAGGAATTAAACCTGTACTAAGGTCTAAAGTTCTCACTTGCATGCTTACGTCTACCCCTCAAAAACACATTGACCTGCCACATATCAAATAAAGTTTTGATTAGGGATGAAACATCATTTTTAAGGTTGGAGCATATATATATTGCGCGTTTTACAGCAATCAGACATGTATAACACTGTATCGCAGGCCATCGTAGAATGTTTTAAGGTGGTTGTACACTTCAACAAGCGACAGAATAATAAAATGTATTCAAATAAGCACACCTCAAATTATGATAGTTATTAATAGCTAAAACTGTGATTAGTGATCACATTTGTTGCTATTTTTTTTCAAAAATAAAATTAGCTTTAGGTTTTAAGAATTTTTGTATAAATATATATTTAGTTTATTTTTTCCCCCAGTTTCTAAACAGGCACTGGTTCAAAAAAGGTTCACAAGCCAAATACTTGAAAAAGAACACGATGAAAAACAGTCAGATTGGGCAAATGCATTTAAAGTTGTTTTAATCGAGAATGTACTAAGTGCATGAACTAATTACCACGGAAAGTAGGGAACAATTCAGATTGCAGCAATACTTGAGATCTCCTTTGATGTTGATGGAAAGAGAGAGATGTGTTGGAGAGGACTCCGAGATTTCCGCCTCCGTAAAGATAGGCTCGTGGCTCTTTTGACCATTGGTAGAGGCAACCCTTATAAACAAATAGAAATTAAAACATATCCTGGTGCGCGTATCGTACATACAGTTGAATTTTACTACCGCAAAGAATTTTTCGTTTTTTTTTTAAAATCCAAATTCAATACCTAAATAATGACGTTTCCCCCTTTTAAAAAATGTGATTAAAACATAGACAATTCAAATTAACTAGTATGATAATAAATAAATAAACAAATAAATAAATGAATAAATAAATAAATAATATTTATTTATTTATTCATTTATGGGTCTTATATTCTGTACAAGTAAATTGAGTAATTGCATGATGCAATATCAAGGCTAAAGTCAAAACTAAAGATGGTTCTTATTGATTAATCGATTGTTTGTTTTACGTCATTTCGATAGTACTATGGGTTTTTTAACTTATGAATTATTATTTCGTTGCAAAATGGTATGAAAATGTATTTCAATTTGATTGATTGTAAACTGTTTTCGACGTTTGTTTTCCTTATTCGATGCTCTGTTATGATCCAAAAACGTTCTATTTTGCGAAAAATGATTGTAGCTATACACAGGTTTAATATGGACAAAGAGATCGATCAATTCTTTAGAAGAGAAAGACATGATAATGCAAAAATGCAACAAGTTGTTTTATTCACATCATTTTGTTTTGGGGGGTCTTTTTATAGTAAATCGATAATATTTGGTTGTAAATTTAAAGTAAGGAATTCATCTGAAGTCTTTATTTTCCAGAAGGAACATATCATTTCATAAACAAGAACTTTAAAAATAAAGTGAATTATCTTAAGTAATATTTGGGACATTTATATGGAGTGTGTTTCATATATATGTAAGCGTTTAAGTTTAACCACAGCACTAATTTTGATATATTTCACTTGTAATTAAAACAGTTAATTATCTTGCATTGAGTTAATTATTGTTGTTTCTTCACTTCACATTACATAAATTCCAAAAGCTAAAACTGAAATGTTAAAAATGCTGCGACAACGATGAAAAACCCCTAAAATGAGTTTACGTTAATCAACATCTTTTTTGAAAACGCTTTTAATTTACTATTGCACAAAATACTTATTATGTTATACATTATAATATTCTAATTAAAAAATAAAGCTCTTCCCAGATGTATGTATTAAACTAAGACTGACAAATTCGGTTTTCAACTCTTTCACCCGAATTTTATTTCACTGCTCCGTCACACATTTATGCAAAACTTTTCTCAAATGTGTGGAGGACTCTTAATATTATTATTATTGATATATAAGTAAAATTTAATTTGATAAAATTTCGAAAGTAGCATTACTAAAGCGATTTCTGGAGACAAATACAACCATGGGTGCAATGGCAAAAGAGTAGATGTATGTTCCAAAGAACCAAGAGTGAAATTATATGTTATCGAACAATTTTTCGGGGCTGAGAAATATACAAGATTAACATACATGTATTATTAATTTTTATAGCGTGTCACATTTTCAATGAGATTGCATCTAAAATATACCGCCGTATCCCTCTCAGTTCAAAATCCCATCTCAAACCCCTTTTAAAGACAGCATTCGATTACAAATCATTACTGATATAGATTGACTTTTATAAGTAAAAAAAATAATAAAATGAATTTTAAAAACAAAAAACAAGAGACTTCCTGAAATTGACACCTATTTATTTATTAAAGCATATCAATGTAAAATTGACTGTTAAATAAATGGTTTTATGCAAGGTTTGTTCTGAAAAGTTCTTAAATCACGCCAAAATTGAAAAGTTTGCTTTCTCTCTTTAATGATAAACTATGTTCAACTTTGATATATCATCGATTGAAAAGTTTGCTTTCTCTATTTAATGATGGACTATGTTTAACTTTGATGCATCATCGACTTGGCTGCTAGTAAATAACATTTCCATTAATCTGCTTTAAAACTTTTTCAATAAATTGGTATCTTTTTAAGACTTTTATGATAAAGTTTTACTATTTTTTAAGCAATAATTCTTAAGATTTCCTTTAAAAAAAATAAAAATAAACAACCTATTAACATACATGTACATGTATTTAAAATTTCACAATATCAGGTTGCAGAGATTTATTTACTTCAAAACTGCCAAGAGGACAAAAGTGACTGCGGAATGAATCGAAAACGGCAAAATCATATGAAGAAAACAATTGCTTCAACAATAAATACATGTACATGTCAATTTTAAATTAATACTGAGTATTGAAAATGAATTATTTACAAAATAAACAAGCAATTATTTTTCTAATGATTTACAAGTAGATATCAGTCCATGCATTTATTGTATTAACGGTCTAAGCGATCCACAGCAGTTGTTGTTTTTCCTTCCAAATTCATACTCCCTATTTTTACCCAATCTCGTATAAACAGTTCTTTGTTTATTTTCATACAATGTTTATGCATGTAATTATGACGGACATCAGAACCCATAACTATGCCGGCATGTTCAATTATAATAATCTACTTTTGTTGTTTTCATTTTCCCCTTGTAACGATTTATATTTTTTTAAAGTGCATGTGTTCGCTAATTTGCGATTGTAAAGTTCCATAATTTTTATATAGAAATAGAAGAGAATGTATTTGTGGAACTTTATACCACATTGTCACTTTTTGTCTCATGTCAGTATATTTTTATTTCATCATGTATCATGTGAAGATGATAGTGGTATGTATACATGCAAAATACCACAATACCTGCATGAAACCGCACTGTTGTTTTATTCTAAGGATTTGCCAATTGGTCTTTGTCTGAGGAACGTTGGGCAAGTATCTCGGTATACATGCATATACAAGAAAAATTGTGGTCTACAAGATTTGCAAACCTGTATCAAAGCATGAGGAATTTGTGGTGAGAACACTCAACACAATATATTCTGTAGTTTTAAGGTTTAAAACAAGTTTGAAATACCTCGTGGTTTTAAAATGTCCCCTCAGCTGCTTAAATGTCCCACAGCTGATTGCTTTTTCCTGATCTTTGTTGTTTTTAAGGAGTAGGATTTTTCTTACGCTTGCCAAACACTTCTCGCGTGTCTTCAGATCGCAACTTTTAATGTTGTGTGGGTGTACATTAATTGGCAAAAATATTTAAGTTTCTTTTTAAAGTACAAGCGCTTTCATCTAAAGATAAAATTCGCATTTGAAATAAAGATTTAAAATAAAAAATAACTATCATTATTTACACTGATTTTCCAAACAGATATTCTAAAACAATTCTGATTGAACAGATTTGTTTTCATAATAGACGAACATTTTTAGATTCAAACTACAAAAACACAGCTGAATATTCAGTCAGAATGATAAAACCAATATTCAAATAAAAATTCCAAAAATTCATCATTAGATACAAGTATGAGGGAAGAATCTCATTCTTTAA
The DNA here is from genome assembly GCA_020458035.1 of Magallana ariakensis. Classification (NCBI taxonomy): domain Eukaryota; kingdom Metazoa; phylum Mollusca; class Bivalvia; order Ostreida; family Ostreidae; genus Magallana; species Magallana ariakensis. Next base: position 49,945,618 of record CM035816.1, read on the forward strand.
GTACGATCAAAAGCATTTGTTTTGATGTATAACAAACAATTATTTTATTTATACATTTTTAAAAATACAAAAACATAAAATGAGTAGTTGTTAGAGTTACAACTCTCACGCCTGACATCTATAACTGTTATTGGTGGTTATTGTTGAAATGTTACATTAAAAGTTTAAAATTGATCAATTTAAACTTAACTATAACAGTTTATAAACTGTTATAGTTAAGTTTAAATTGATCAATTTTAAACTTTTAATGTAACAGAAATTCTACAACTCTTGCAATTTGTTAGAATTCTGTGGGGAAAAAATGAGAAAAAAATTAAACTTTGTGTTATCAATAAGTTTATCCCGAATTATCCCTTCTATCAATTGCATATACATGTGCCGAGAAGATGAGGATTGGCGCGTGCTATTTTCTCAACAAAAAAAGTGCAGACACTACTTTTTTGCAAACGACACTGCAGATCCTATATAAATGCGTATATACTTCACTACAAAGATCTGTAAAGTTAAAGTTCATTAGCGTTTTATGGAGATACCCAGATGTTCCATTAAGATATCTGCCATAGTATGTACTAATCAGACAAGATACATCCTGCCATATAGCGGCATAATTCTATTGTTGGAGAAGAACATATTGCATTTATTGAATTGTTTATGTTGACAACAAGTCCACCATGATTAATTAGTTGTTCCTTCTTTGTATTCGTGTCTGAGGTAGATTTACCTACCCCTCCTAATTATAATTAACCCACGATATTGGCCATGCATATATATATATATATATATATATATATATATATATATATATATATATATATATATATATATATATATCATATTCATAATAAGCAAAGGATCCCCCGGAAATGCTCATTTATTTTTGTTATACGCACATGTACCCGTTACTAATAACTAATCAATAACTAATCAATAACTAAAACATTTTTGCTTAACTTGAAGAAGTGTTGAATTGCTCTTGTGTACATGTACGTATATATGGGTATGTTTTAGTGCACAGTCCTAAGATGAAGGTGCTGGGTGCTGGACGTTATCAGATGTGTAGGGTCGATGGTACATGTATACATGAACATGTACGTGCATATATCTGATTAGCATATTATCCTTTTCCAGTTGATAATGAAAAGCCTTTTCACAATCTCGATAAAAGATCAAAAAGTACATGGCCAAATGATCACACATTGGGACCTTACTAAGGGATGTATAACTCTAACCTACTTTAAAATTATATAGAAATAAATAAAGTTCAAAAGTCAAGGTACACATGGATTACGTGAAGACTATTACGTAATAATCATAATCGCCATTGAATCTATCTAATATGCATGCACACAATGCTCATAATTACACTCACCTGTATTCGTGCAGGTAATAATTAACCAATTTATTCAAGTTTTAAAGATAAAAGGTTTTTTAAAAATTGTGCAAAAATATATATTTTAGGCTGGGTGAATACCTGGATGATACGTGGCAGCGACCCTTTGCTTTATTACCTGAATTTGTTGTTAGGGTGATAGCCTTGCTTTCACACCTTAAGGTAGCTGAAGGCTTCAACTGTCTCTCAAAAGGACGGAAAACTGAATAAATGGATCTTGTGCGTGAACAACCGCATTAAAAAAAGAAGAGGTCCATTACTTGGTATACCTTTTACCGAGTTCACGAGGTGACACCTAGATGCATGGGTCCTTGCAATGGTTAATTACAAACTGCTTTCGTACTCGGTCTTTTTACGTGTCGGGGGACAAAAGATTAAACCTGGCAGGCTCGTTTCTGACACTGACGAATAATTTTTCTGTATCAAAATGAAATTACGTTTGAAAGTTGGTGTAACAAAATAATGCTTCCTTCCAGCGATTTGACTTTCGCCATCTTTTATAAATTATTTTTGCCAAGCGTGACATTGGGATCTCGCGATGCTTGTTACAAAATAATCATTTGTAATTACGTATTTTATAGGTAACCTTGGCGATGAAAAGAAATGTCCGCGCATACATTCGGGACAAAATTATTTGTCTATTTCAACGTCTATGAAGTAAAGATCCTTTACAAGAAATTAACCTGAATGTTTAACATATGATGTGCATTAATGATGTCATCTAGTTTAGTATTTTATTCGTTGGATTATGCAATACATGGGCGCATGGTCCATTGATTTTTAATGTAACGGTTCATTTCATGAAATAATTATCTGCATTCCTTCTAATAAATGTTACATTTTTTTGTTTATTACTTTCCATTACCATTATGTCATGTGAATAGACAAAGAAGTCTTAGAATATTCTACTATTTCTAAGGTCTTACGTTCCTGTACAATTTTTTTTTTCATTTTTCTATTTTACAGAAGCTCAAATCAACATATCGTATAACATTTTTATGTGTTGAATTGGAACCTTACTTATCCATCAATGTTACAGAATATAACGTAACATGGACCCTATGTTACAATATACTTCTTGTCTCTAGAGTATACACTAATAAAACTGCAAATATCACTCTTAAGGGGGATGGATGGTCGTGGCCATTTTTAGAGTCTATAAACCTCTTTAAAAAGAAGAGGTCTGTATAAAGATATAGGAAAACATTCAAACTTCAAAGTTAAGATTTATGGAATTTTTCTTTAATTTATATTAGATTATAGATTTAACAAATCATTTTTTTTTTAATTTAAGGCAGATCTGATGGTTAATGTGTTGACCACCCAGCATCCTTCAAGTTATTTGGGTACATGTACATTATGACGTGATGATATTTGGGTACACGTACATTATGACGTGGTGAGATCAAGTTGTTTTATAAGGTAACACACTCCCATGCGAGAACTAAAGGCAATATTACTTGCTAGTTTATATAAAAAAATGAAATTAATTTAACCAATCGTTGGGTTTTGTTTCCGTCTCTTCCGCTCACTTTCTGTGAGTTGCCTCCCTTTAACCATAAAAGTCATACACAACATTCGGTTAACCGACACGAGTAGGAACATTCAGTTTGGCCTTGAACATATGCACACTTTTATGTTGGTGTCAAGATATCTTGATTTGTACAGCGGAACAAAGCCATTTTCCCTGCATCTGGGGTTGTTTCGCTTTGCCGACAAGTCAGGCAGCATAGTTTATGACCTTATTTTTTATTTTTATTTTTTTTTCATTTCATATCTTTTAATACAGTATGGCTTTAACAGTGGATGCGCAATTATTGTATACAAGCCAGGTTTTCTCTATGACTGCTACCTGTTCTACGTGGATGTCAGTTGTACATTATGGTTCTGTCATTCGAGTCGCACTTATTTAACCGCCGGGTCATTTCTAATGCAGTCGGAACAAAAAAGGCGCGCAGTGAAATTTAAGTGGGGCAACGAAAGGGCGAAACTGCATGACAGATTGCCACCTATAAAAAATGAAAGCATATGACATGGGACTTTTGGGGCGAGATAAGGATTAACAATTACAATACGCTGATAGTTCTTGTTTCCTATTCACATAAAATCGGTTTAAATGTGTCCAAGGTTTCTATCACAGAGGCTTCCAGAAAATATATATCAAGTCTTTTCATTTTGAATTCTAAAACATTTAAAATGTGTGTAATGTGATATGTCTGGAATCTCAAACTGCACCGAGGGAAGACCAAACTCAGCATTGGGTTTCTGTACCCAGGATTTATCATGAATTTTACATTGCTTTAATTAACAGAATATTTCTGGGGAAACGATGTACATTTCATTTACATTTTTTGATTAAAAATTCCTATCATAGGCGCGAATGTAGGAATATGAAACGATTATGAAATACATGTATATAAAGTTTTCTCTTAATATGTTTTATTATCACAAATGATCGGCTAGTATTGAGGTTACCTCTGGTGGTTCACCTAATTGTAAGTAACATATAATCTATTTTAAACTGAAAAATAGTTCAATATGACGTTCAACAGCACGTTTAGATTTTATTCAAAAGTTTTAAAAAATTTAATTTTTTACAAAGATATGCAAACAATCAAAACTTTAAGATACTAAAATAGAAATCGTGTATAAGCAGAAACAAGTTCTGTTTTTGACATATCGGATGAGTTTTGTTGCAGTAGTTGCTAGAAAACATTTACCATCGTGCAGTGATTTGGATGTCGATATCATACAAACCTACAGGAAAAAGTCGAGAAAAGGCCATTTCCTATTGAGCCTGAGATCAACATCTCTATCTGAAGTTTTCGTGCATTCAGGTTCATTTTCTTATAATTCATTCCTTGGAATTCGTTATCTCTGGTTATAAACGCATAAAACACAACATTGTACCTCATTTTCATACATTAAAAGTGCAAACTGTAATAAATAGAAATCTTGTAATTTACATTTACAAGGCTGACTTAAGACATTCGTTGCAATAAATACTATTTGAAAATCAACACACATTGATTGTAAGGTTTGATACTGTCTTGTTTCTTTCAACCTCAGGATTTGATAACAAAGTTTGGATTATCGTATTCACTGTTTATAAGAAGGGAAGTCTTTGAATATTAACACCAATTCATGTAAAAGTGAGGAGCACTTTATAGATGAAAGTTGGATTGCTTTCAAATGGCCGACCTTGCGTTGCATGAATCTGTATCAACAATGCTGAAATAACTGGCAATTGTAGTCAAATCAGCGGGGTATCAAAATATTAGCAATGGCCTTGTGTGCCTGTGTTGGAGTGTTGCTAATGGAATAAAATTTAAATAACGAGAAAATTTTACAACTTTATTACATGAAAAAGAAAAGAAAGAAAATCTTGGTGCAGTGGGTTACTAATGCTGACCCAGAAATAGGGCCCTGGCCTATTTAATGTTCATCCCCTCCCCAAGCATTCCAGAAGTCACCCATAAAGGTTTCTCCCTCCTATGATGCAGCATGCATTTTCTTCGTTCGTTTGTTCGTTATTCTCACAATATGATCTTATTCAAACATCAAGGTCGAAAAATTCAGGGACATCAAATCAATTAAACGCTGTCAGGTATATATAGAACAGCACTGAAATGCTTACAGTCACTGCATAGATACTCATTGTTGTGCAAACATCAAGAAATCATGTTTTGGTGGGAGTGAATGTGTTGATTTTATATGTACTACTGCTAGTATCTTTTGCTCTTGGTACTTCATGTTCTATCAATAGAAAACCTATCAATATTTATATACATTATTCCTTACGACCATTTATTTTAAAACATTGAATTACTGTACAGTAAGGATGAATGATATAAAAGTATCTTTTCTGTATCAAGGTCATTCGCATTATCAGTGTTAAGACTTTGCTTGAATAAACTTTGTGATCTCAGTAGTTTTTTAAAATGACATTATATATCAAAAAGGAAATGAACTTATATTGGTTTTACAGAAGCCATCATGCAACCTTTGGAATCATTTTCTGAGTCTGTCCGCCATATTATTGCAGGCACTGGTCTGTCGCTTCATCAATACATGCCCAGTAACCTAACTAGTCATGGACAGATTAAAACAGCTAGACATGTTCTCTGGTAATTAAATTTGCGTTGCCTTTTTTGTATGCAACATTGGTATTTAAAGTTTGTGTATTGTATAACACAGCAATCCGGGTCAAGCCAGGCCATCCTGGGCAACGTTCAAGCGAAGCGGCGAGACCTTGCACAGTGCCGATAGTATATATCGCATTCAAGCCTTCAAAGTGTGATAAGAAATTATATCATTACATAACATTCGCCAAAACCTACAATTTATTGCAATGGGTGAGTAAATAAAGAACAGATACGATATCCCGCCAACTCGATTTGATCTCAGATGCACAAGCATGCACAGTTTGCAGTTAAGTTTAAACGAAGCAAAGGGGCACCCTAAGGATCGCAGCCAGCACAGGTGTTGAGGGTTTCATTAATTAAGCAACCATACTTCTTTGTCAACATATTTATATTCGTCTGAGGCAGACTCCCTAGAAAATGGCGGAGCGTATTGCTGATCTCGTTACTTATGTTTGTTGAATAACATGTCGTCTGAATACCCATCATACTTATCCTTTCTGTCGGGAGTACGGTGTAATTTATCAAAGGGACTATTTTCTGAGTGCGCAATGGTACGTATAAAGGTTAATTCGTGATGTGTCAGATAAGTTGCTCCACCTTTTGATTCTTTAATGCCCGTATGTCACACGAGACTAAATGTCAAGGCATTACCGGAACGAGAATTTAGCTATTCTCCAATGTAATTATATAACACAAAGAGTTTATGTTTACGCGTTGTGTGAGAAAACCTCATAAAGTATACCCAATCAAAAGAAATTAAATATCAAATAGACGTACGTTTTGAATTGGAGAATTTAAATGTCTGGATATTATGCATGCTGATTGCGTAACATGTCAAAAAACACCAACCGCTCTGTTCTCAGTTATTTCTATTTTACGAAGACTAAACTATACCCTGTTAACCTTTTTTCGATAGGTATGGGATATGTTGTTTTTTTTAATTAATGAAAAAATTAATTGAAAAGAACCTGGATATTAAATCGATTGAACCCCAAATAATACAAATAAAGAAGCGTTAAATTTTTTTTGCCAATGACAATACCTGCTGTATGTTCTGCGCTGTTCTTTTAATAAAGCTATATAACTTTTAAAGAAAACGATCATGGGTATTAATTTCACTGAAAATCTGCGTTTGAGTAAATGAAAAGAGTGAATTAATATGACTTTATCTTTCTTATAGAAAACATAAAACTGAACAGTGAATCAAGTGGCAGATTAAACAAGTATGGAGCTGTATATGTTTCATAATTTCCACGCATGTTTTAGCTCTATAATTAAATAGTTTTCACCGATAAACTATTCATTCTTTAAAATGCAAAATTTCAGTTATAATGATAATATTTACGTCTCGCGTGAATTTACCAGGAAATATTACAGTAATACATAGTATGCCCATATTACATTGTGAGGGAATTGTTAGACATTATCAATGATAGATAATTTCGTTATAATCAGTTTTCAATTTTCTGTGATTTTTAAATTGTTGAAGATTTGAAGAAATTTTATTATTAATGAATTAATTATTACCACAATACTTACTTAACTCATAAAAATAATATTAATAAATATTTTTTATCTTAAGAATTTTGTTCATATTCCTGTTATAAGTGTTGCTACACTGATTGAGTTTTTTAAAATAATAAATTCAACTTAAATTCAAGAAACGATAGAATTTAAAAAATAAAACAAATTAAACCGAAACAACAACAAAAAATTCACGAACATTTTGTGAAATTCTCTTTTTATATTAAGAATATTCTTAAAATATAATAATAATGATTAAGGATGAAAAGTCTAACTTTTTTATTTATAAAAAAGACGTAAGTATTCAAAACATGCATATACGTGTAAATGTATGAGTTTTAGTGACCTAGAAAAAAGAAACTTGTTTTACCACTTGTAATTAAATAACTGTTTAAAAGAATTGTTCGCTTTAATTATTTAATGCACAGAGACAACAACACATCTTTAAAAGTTTTCATAAATCAATCAGTTATCTGCAAGCTTTCAAAAGTATCGATCCAAGTTTCCGATTTGCAGCTCCCTTATGCAATATATTGTGTATTTTGTCTATTTTTCAATATCAAATTTCGTCCAATATCAACAGACGGGAAAATTACGAGTAATCGAATATCATTGTAATGTCAGGTTCTTGTTAAATCGTCTGATTTGTATTGAACTCCTTAATTATCTGTAAATATATACACATGGGTTCCTCAATAGAACTTAAGCCTTAAATATGTCCATATGACTAACGGAACTTTCTAAATCACAATTACCCTGTCAAAATTTGAACCTCTCTAGAACTAGTCTTTGTCCAAAAATTGATCTGAAAATTATTTATAAACTTCTAATTTTTCTAATTATATTGGTGATTAGGTATATATTTCAGAAATTTGATTTTTTTGAATTAGATTTAATTTTTTATTTTGTTCATAATTAACGGATCGATTTCTTGAGAATTCATCTAGGTATGAAGTACTATTGGGAAGAAGAGGATGTCTAGAAAGAACATGTTAGTTTATACTTATTATACACTCAATTGAGAGAGAGAGAGAGAGAGAGAGAGAGAGAGAGAGAGAGAGAATGAATATCTAATAAACGCAATCAACTGTTGTGATGTATCGAATGAATGAACACAATTCTTTATAATAAAAAAAAGATCTTTCTTTTTTAACATCTCAGTTTAAAAATTACTTTTAAGATAAAACACCCCCAATTTTTTATATATATATAGATATTTTTTTATTACAGTGTATTTAATAAGTTGTTGACTTTCAACGCACGTACACAACTGGTCCATCGTTTCGTCAGATATTTTAACTATTAGATATAAGAACGGGGAAACAAAGAAAACCAAATAAATAAAAAAAATACATCAATAACTTCAATCCCATTCAATATAAGAGGATAAATTTTCCGTTCTAACAGTTTTGAGGTATGAGGCTAATAGGTCAAATTTCTGAAGTCAAGAGGGTTCTAATCATTGCTAATTATAGCTTGTTGTTGTCTGCAGACTAATTGAAGCTAGGTCCTGCAATCATCCCAGCCCTTGTGCCTTATGCAATGTGCCAATGATCTCTCAATTCAACGGATTCGCTGGAGTATGCACAATCTGTAGAAGACTGTGTAAAGGCGAGGACCCTTTGAGTGTGAAGAATAAGCTCATCGGTGCATACCTATGACAATAAAACAGGCAATAAATCAAACCTTTTGAATGCTTGTTATCCAAAATTTACACCCCTGATCACGGGGAATCATTGTTTAGTCCAGACCCCCTGAAAACCTATAAAGCCCCATGATCTGCAGATAAACTAAATGGTAAAAAAGCGGATTTATACTTCTAAATATACCAAACATAGAAAATTATGTCTAACACAACCATGAAAAGACCATGGACTGTCGTAACTAAAGTTGGTGATCGAGATATGATACAAGCGTCTCTTTGCAAAATGGTTACAAAAAGCCATATAGTTGCTTCTTCGACATATGGGGAGTGATTGTCCTTTCCCCAATTTCAAAAGCCCTGAGGAGGTGGGTAAATAACAGAGGAGGAATTCCCATTGACCCCCAAAGAAAACAACTTAATTATCTATTGGAGATATTATGTAACCGCCAGCGTACAGTCAATTTTAGAAATTATCCCTTTACAAAGAGGCACCTGTGACGTCATTGTCCTTGATACGGACAACAATAAAAGATGAGCCCCCAAAATGGGTGTATGCACGAACGTTTTTGAAAACTGTGCATTAAAGGATTAAAAATTTAATGTCAGTTGATATGAAGTCGATTCCCTAATTTGATGGGTTGCAATTAGTGACTGGATACTTTTTCGTTAATATTGTTAATTGCCGCAGATCGATTTCAGAAACCAATTTTTTCTCACCTTTTAGGTCCTCTTCCTGATGGAAAACCACTTGTCCGACAAAAACAATCAAAATTGGACCGTTTTTGTGAATTCCTTTTACTGTATCCTCTATTTATAGTTGCCATTTTTCGTTCTATCCATTTTATACATACTCTCCAAACAGTTCTACAAAATTTGCAATATTTTTAGTTTTATGGATGTTTTCTTTCTTTTTTTTTTTCTCTCTAAAAGAATAAGAAAAAAATCCCAAAAATTCATATAACGCGCAATATTTATACATTCAAAATACGCTTAAATTGGTGTTAATGGTTTTTTTTTGAAACTCTTGTTCAAAGTGTACTGAAAATCTGAAGTAATTTTCTACAATAAACTGATCAGTTTATCATTCTCTTTCAATTGAATTTGAAAAATTACGATAGAATACTTTTTGTTTTTAAGTTAAGGATGTGAAATTCTTGTTCAAAATTATTTCGACATATTGTTTGATAAATTTTATAAATGTGTGAAACGGAAGAAGGAAAATACGTTAGAAAATAATTCATTACAAATACTTCTATTTCTTAATTCTATTTTGTTTTACAACTTTATACAATGTACAGTCTATACGAAAATACTCAATAACGAAAGAAAAAAACCCCAGTATCATGATGTGAATTAAGATGGAAGTTCTGAAGATCAATGGATAAAAATGTATTACAAGCAATTTTTGTTTATATTATTTTTTTAAATATGGGGAAACATTGATAGAATTATTAACTTTAAACACTAGTACCAGTATACATTTCATCGTAATTCATACTTCTTTAAATAAAAAAGCATTTAATGGTTTTAAAAGAAACATCTGAAACCATGGTGAATAAAATTGAAATAATAACTTTACTTGGGTTCAAGAGTTTTGCTTACATAACAGGTTTAATTTATGAATTAAAAGATATATAAACTGGTTTTAAAAAATAGACAATATTAAACTTTTAAGACATAACACATTTTACAACCAAATTTAAACAAAATGCGCATTAACAAAAATTCATATCTGAAATGATTTAAACCCATTGTAGAATTTTATTTTTTGAATTAATAAAATTATATCAAGAATTATTATGGGTTAAAAAATTAATGTTTACATATTCTTCAAAACATTTTAAACATTTCAACATCCATTTTTTTTAATAATCACTTAAAACCTCAATTTCTTTCTTGAAAGTGGAATTATATTTTTAATCATGTAAAAAAAAGTCAGCTTAAATTGCTTTATTTATTTAAGATTTCAAAATTTCTAAACTATTTCTGACAAATTTTAAACTATAAATTAAAGCAAGTCAGTGACAATAATGAATACCATTCTCGGAAGAAGAAAAACCTCCGAAAATATGCCGTCGCATTCCTTCTCTATGTAGAGCCATCCATCACGATTTGAAATGCAAATCAATATGGTTTACTATGATGAATTATCAATTTTTAGATAATTTATAGGGTGATTTATTGCCTTTAAAATCAATTAACAAGAACGTGTGATAAATGTGTTCATATTAATTTCTTTTTCTTTTGCATGACAGTATCTTATCAAACAATTAAGGAGTATATAAAAATTAAATAAAATTGAATTAAGAAAATATGCAAGATTAATGAAAAATGCGCTTAAAGTAGTATTTTTATTGGGGTGATTTTTTATTGTTTTCTTTGCAAATTTGAACATACAGTAAACTTGATTAGTGAAAGCACTATACTGTGTTTTAATGTAATTCAATCTTCAGTTTTGATAGATTATTTAATGGCGAAATTTGTATGAAAAAAAAATTCAGCGTATTTCCACGGCCACTGATTAAGACAAAGCCCTTGGGGTGATAAATTGTTGTATTGGAACATTTGCAAAAATAAATTGTAACTTTAATTAAATGCACATTTTAATGCGCACCTGTTTACAAATTTTAAGCCTTTACCTTTCTAACATGCAAATAGCATAATGAATAAACCCTCGATTACGTATGCAGATTAATTAAGGTGTACTCATTAATTAAAAGCCGTGACACCTGAGTCTTAATTTTATTGATCAAATTTCCGTTAACGTTTCTTTTTAAATGTCCATCACAAATTGTTTCATTGCCCTCTGAACTGTTTTATCACTAACACCCTAACTAAAATACAATTCGACAAGCACACTATACCACTACATAAATTAACGGGTCATTTATTTTTTTTTCTAAACGAAAGCGATAAAAAATCTTATTAGCCCCTATAAAACATCAAAACAAATATCCATATTGCATGGCTTTTTAAAATCTGAAGAAGAAATCAAATATACAAGTCATAAAATATGGTTATAACCTGAAAATAAATCTAACAGAAGTCTGCGGATTACGTAATAATAGTATTGCTATCATACTGAAATACGAACGTCTACATACCATGCAAATGAGCAGGGTCGCGACCTTGGCGCAAGATCTTGACTTTGCGTTAACATCCGGGTCTCTCATATATATATTTTTTCTTCTTCTCTCGGGCTATGATGGTCGCGCACTATATACGAATGGAAGGTTTTTTTTTTCTTTTTGCAGCGACACAATATAAACTTAAAAACAAACTCATTAAGTGTTTCGTAAGGAGGATAGTTAGCATTATGTAATTAAGATATTGTCTAGATAATTAAGTTTTATTTCTATGGTTTAGTATTTACCATTGCTGATAACTTACCACGCACAATATAAGGAAGAAAAACTCACGTTAGATTTGTGTTTTTAAAAGTAAAAAAATGTTGATTAAAAACCAATTGACACTAAAATGGTTGATTAGAAAGCTGAAGAATGACATACATTGACCCCTGAGATTAATCTGAAACATCAACAGGCGAGTTCATGCAATCCCCTCATTGATAACGAACTATTTATCTAATCCCCTCTTGTTCTCGGATCGAACTCCAGTTTCACCCCTCTTGATATCTCTACTTCAAAGCCGGTAAAATGCAACACGAATTTCTAAAGCAAATATGATTGAGCAATCCAGCAACTGGAACATTTGTTTCTAATTTCTAAATCGCTGGTTTCGTTCATTTTGTTTCTATACTTCTGAGTAAGAGAGATAGAGAGAGAGAGAGAGTGAGAGAGGGAGAAGAGCAAAAGAAAAAAAACATAGCCAGTTCATTATAGAGGAGTTTCCTTAATAGCACCCCACTGCAATTTAAAAAAGGTCGAAGCCGCTGTTTACTCAAATGCACGGCAACAGCCCAACTGTGCACCGAAAGCATATTTGTTCTTTGAGAACCGCGTAATCGGGTGTAAGGGTATACTGCAATAGAGGGGCTTTGTAAACAGGCGAGGTCACAATCAAATTAATATTGAATAAGTAAAATGGCGCGGTTCAACCGACACTAAATATTTGTAATGCGTGATATCTTGGTTACCGACAGGGTGCACAAACTTTAATTGAATTTAGCCAATGTGCAAGAAACGATTTTTCCGTGGTAAGGGCCCCCGCAAATTAAGAGTTAGATATGCAGTGCAATACAAGGGGGGATATATGAGAATGGCAGGATTATAGAGATGTATGGTAAACTCCCTACCCATCGAAAACCCCATAAACCTTTTGGCATACAACCCCTGGATACCCCAATGTGAACTTGAGACCATATGTATGTATGCTCATTTGAAAGAAGTGTCGTCTGCGCTTTGTAGGTTATGTTACGCAATATGCTGGGATCTTGATAAAATTCAAAACGACTAACGCGATAAAGTGGACAGGTTGACATTTCAAATAATAAATGAAAGGTTATATGAATTACAATTCAGAAAATTAATAGAAAAAATAGAACATTAAATATTAATTTTTCTATATAAAATTTCTTTATAATTTAACATTTATATTAACAATATTTCATGAAAAATATAACAAATTCTAATTAAATTTTGATGTAAACTTTGCAACTAGAACATGCCGAAAACCTGGTATCTGTTATTTCATTATTGTAAGCACATTAATTTAGAAATAATTAATCATGCTTTCCTTCACCTTCAGTTTATAAGAATTTTTTTATTCATTTACGTACGCAAGCATATCTCAGACAGTTGATACGGTAAGGCAAACCACCGACTAGATGGCCCGGATAGTCTACGACCTCCAGACAGCAAACAGTTCATAAAACATAGTTCTAGTATCAGAAAGGTTGAGCATCCGAAAGCAAATGGGGCTATCGCTAACTCCAAGTTTTGGAGGCTTCCATAGATTCAATTTACAACATCAAGAGCATCATATCGTTTGAAGTGGAATGGTGCATCGTCGGCAGTGATGTAGAAAACCCAAGCATCCTCTTCCAAGGATGTGCAATCCGTCTGGGTCAGGGGCAACGCTGATCCTCTCTCAAAAACCACGAGCCCGTTTCATCACTTCAAGTCATTAGGAAGCTAATTATACTTATACTGTTATATATATAAATAAAAAAAGGGAAATCTTTTTTTTTCTTCGCATGTTTGAATTATATTTATTCTTAGTGGTAGAGGCGGGCTTGTTTACGTGGAGGAAGATCTCGTGTGTGTTTTATAACAGATGAAATTATTATGCCGTGTGATTATTTTTTTTTACCCTGAATATCATCAATGACGGCAAACACAGCTAAGGAGTGGGGTGTTTTTATTCGTCTAAATTTTAACAATGAGTCCAATTACTTTACTCAACTCAAACAAGACATATTTAGAGACGTTCCATGGGAATTTGAGGGGTTTATTGAATCATTTTTGTAAAAGGTCCTTTAACCTGCTCATGATGATCAGCGATTGAGTACCGTGCGGCAAGATCAAAGGGACTTAATCATTACCTGGCACGTGACGTACATTTTAAACGCATAAAATGCAAGAGGAAAAAAAACTAATATGAGTTATGAAAAGGTGTTACGTTGCCTTTGTCAGTGGGGCTATATTTGATCTGGTTCGTGTCAACAGAGAGCAATTGATCACTAAGTAAGGTTTTCTCCACAAACACAGCTCTGTGGCAAGGGGACACAAAGCGAGAGAGCCTTTTTGTGCATTAGTTTGCCTGTGTCGGTTATCTTCTGTGTGTTTAGCAATAATAGCCCCCGATTACCCGCTGAATGAGCCAGCTCCAATATCTTTTCGAGTTTTTTTTATTACCGTCCTGAGTATACCACTGTGGAAAGTTTGACTTTATTCAGACGAATTCCAACATCGATTGTCCCCCATCCGACTGTTGACAAACGCCTATCAGGTTCAATTATTTGTGTATATTGATCTATTAAGCACCGTTTATTTTATTATTTTCAGTCTGTGATGTCTGAAGTGGCAGGTTGTCCTCACTTGACCCAGCGCTCCATTCAACCTTCTGGATCAGAGGAACTCGTAGAACAAATAGTACGCCAAAATGAACATTTGTTGCATTTTTATCACATATGTTAGCCAGGCAATAGGAATCTATTATTAGGCTTATTTGATATTTCAATCGCAGATCAAGTAGTTTCAAAAGAGTTCAGTTTTATCGATAGCAATCTTTACAGCTGTGGCAATAATTTTCAAAATATTGTTACAAGATTTGAAAAAATTTGCACGAAGACATAAATGTTTAAAAATAAATGACCGCTAATTCTTTTTTTATAATCGTCGAGTACATGCACCTGAAATTAATTTTCGTGTATTCCTGGATATTGCAAAAGAGTGATATCTGCAAGGAATGGTTTGATTTTCTATTATCACAGCAGCTGAGACTGTCGACTGTGGTTACTAGATTCTTCAATCGAGGCTGCTCAAAAAATATATTTCTCAGTACATAGGATAGTTCGAACTCGGACACTTGCACGTGTTGCTTAAGATGATACTATTAATGATTAATCAAAGAAATTCATCTTCGATATCCAAGGGTTTTCGGTCCACTCCGCTACCCAAAAAGAGGGAGCGGGGTGGACCGAAAACCCTTGGATATGAAGACAAAGTAAATTAGAATAACTCTATTCAACGAAACTGCATGGTGATCGTTTTTACACCAGAATTAGCCTGCAAGGAATTATCTCTACGTTGCAAAATAATGCATGCATTGGGACACATAAATAAAAACACCCTGGTCACGGGTATTGCTTCACTGTGATTCATACTGACTTTGACCTTTAAGGCGTTTCCAAGGTCACCGTGCACACGCCTCCTGTAACCTTTACGTGAATTGAGTTAAGCGACATCTGTGAGATTAAGATAAATAGTAGAATTAATTTGCTGTGAGTGATGCACAGGTGACATATAAAATATACCCTAAACGAACGCAACAGTCGATCTCCACAGAACAACCATTGTGGAGCTCCCTTCCCAGGGTTTCAAGACTATTTCCGCTTATAGTTGTACTATTACACAGTCAATACGGTAACACTCTACGATAAGGAATATAATTTTACTACTTTTTTTAATTCAAAAAGCTATTTCTTCTTCTTGGAAGATTGAAGACTTAGTACTGATACTTATTTCATATATATATAAAAGCAAAGGTTTTGTGTTTTGTATCCCTTCGAGCATTTTTCATTCACGAGTTTACCAGAACTGCCGTGCTTACTCGGAAAATTTTGATGTTATGCAATGGTCATAAAATTAATACAAACTTTACCTTATCACGAGAAGGAAACCTAAAATTTACGTTTCTCAGTCTTTGTAATAAAACCCCTGGGTTTATTCGGTCGTGCACCGATTAGCTACAATCTTATTTTCTAATGCAGTAAAACAAATAGTGTTTGTTTAATCGACAATTTATTTCATACTGATCAAGTAGAAAATGTCCATGTTTCTGACACTCTGTCACAAGACATTTTCACTCAAGTGTAAAAGGTGACATAAAATTTGGAGAAAAACGGACATTCCGAATAGTCAACATCCGGCCAAATCTTGATCCAAGTCATATTTGTCTGTGTCAAATGTCAAGTTTTTTGCGCTGTTTAATGTAACGCACACTTGCATACAACACTTAAAAAGTTGCATATATCAAGAACCTTGCTCG
The DNA here is from genome assembly GCA_020458035.1 of Magallana ariakensis. NCBI lineage: Eukaryota > Metazoa > Mollusca > Bivalvia > Ostreida > Ostreidae > Magallana > Magallana ariakensis. The sequence goes on from CM035816.1 coordinate 49,961,993, forward strand.
CTCGACTGTAAAAGATATGGAGCAGCAATGCAGGTTTTGCCAAACAATAATAATGATGTAGTTTTTTTTAATCGTAATATACGTACGAAAGGAAAAATTCTTTTTATCATAAATCAACCGTTCTTGCGAAAAGTGATAGTGTATCTCAGCCTAACGGACACCTGGCGTTTAGGTCGAAGTAACATCTGATAAATCCCCTTACTAAGAACCCTCTTAAATTGTCAAGTTTTTAGGTGGCCGTGTGACCTTTTGACACGCATGGTTTTATACTTGGTAAGGTTATTTAAAACATGTACACGGATATGTAGATCAGTATTGATAAAAAAAAGTCTAATGTTGTGTTTAAGATACTGTCCTGTAATCATGCAACATTAAAGCAAAAAAAAAAAAAAAGCAACTCCCCCACATTTTCCGTATTTAACGTTCAAAAATGCCAATAAGCATATTCTACTCGAAGCAATAAGGGTACTGTATTTTCCATATATTAGACTTAAATAAAAGAAAACGAAACAAAATACGAAAACCTTAAAGAAGAGAAACAAAAAGGAGTGAAATATTTTCTCCATTTTTAATTCCCATATGAGCTTTGTACCCATCCTACGTCCTTATTGATGGCTGAGATCGGTGTGTGTTCACGGTTTGAACAATTTGAGTCCGCAAAAAATCGAAACGCCTTCACAATAATAGTGAATCATAGATGAACTGTGTACACAGGCACCTGACGTTATAAATTTTTCTCATAATAAATATCGTCATATAAATAATCGTCGAAAGGGATGGAGGTGGTCGCGGTTAGAGCAAATTAGAATAATCGCTATATATTCACAAGTAAATGGTTCAAAGTAACTACATGTATTTTTATATAGTAATAGAAATATACTCTTATGTTGCACTACTAAGTGGACCCCAATATCCAACTATTGGTCCGGAGATCACGTCTTGAACAATATTGAAGAAGCTTTGTTGTAAATATTGACATAATTGTTGATGTGTTTTTTTTATTAGGAAATCTTTCTTATTAAAAAACACTCACCCAATTTTTCTTTTTATTATATTTGCTTTAAAAAAGATAAGTCGGACCAAGTTGGTTTAAATTCGCCAATGGATCATAGAGAAATATTTTTAAAATATGAAATGATTTCAGGCAGAAAGTAGAACAAATCGAAGCCGGTTAACGGAATTCTAAATTTCAGGTGAGCTAAAAATCGAATAGAAACAAAGGTGGCACGGGGCAGTTTTTTTGATACATTTCATTGTAGCCAGGGGATGTGTGTCTTCTGAACTCTGTAACTAGAATTTCCTCAGTTCGCATTCAGCACAAATACCTTTAATTTACTGTTTATAAAGCCAATCACCAATTTCTAAAGAAAATTTCTAGTCAAAACCTGTAAAATTTTCTACATACTGGTTTTTATGAGATTTTGACACTTTCATATTTTGCCAATTGTTCATAATTTTTCAGCTTTTTAGACCTCCTCTAGCTAATTCCTTGCAAAGGGTTGACCATCCGTTGCACCATCACATGTCAGAATCTTACCGGTGTAAAGTTTACAATGTCCAATCCACCTACTTTTCGTGTTATTTTAAATATCTCGATCCCGTCTGTAACTTGCAATTTCACTGTGTAAAGTCAACACAAGAGTCATAGCCGCAGGTTTCGCATTTACTTCTGATAAGATTCTCATGTACCTAACATATGGGGCCTACATATTGCATGTCAATTTCAACAAAAGACATCCCCTCTAACTAATGATTATCATTAAAAATCATTTCATGAATTTCAGTATAAGCCTTCAAATACAGCAACTCTCAATTTTACAAAAATATTAATACTTTATGGGTACTTTATGACGGTTTGTTATTGTCATTTTTTCATCCGAAACTGTCCCTTGTTACCAAAACAAAAAAAAACACAATAAAAAAAACAAAAATAAAAGAGAGAGAGAGAGAGAGAGAGAGAGAGAGAGAGAGCATGCGCGGATCCAGAAAATTTTTCCAGGGGGGGGTCCGAAGGATAATTGTGTTTGCCGGAGGGGGGGGGGGGTCAGAGGCATATTTTCGAAAATTTTACTATGCAAATTTAACAAATTTTCATTTTCCAGGGTGGGTCGGGACCCCCCCCCCCCCCGACCCCCTCTCTAGATCCGCGCATGGAGAGAGAGAGAGAGATAGAGAGAGAGAAAGGAAAATGATTTTAAAAATATTTATTTTTTGTAGTTGTTTAGTGTTTTATTATTGTTAATTAATAAGGACAGAACAGATATAATGGAGTTACCGGTAATATAAACAGAAATCTAAGCGGTAATTTGTGAATTTAGGTTATAAGCTGTGAACTTAGTTTGGATACTGACCCCATGAAATGACATCTCCTTGTCTTTTTGCCTGTTGTGCATCTAGACACACTCAACGGAAGTGGAAAGTGGTCGTATTTGTGTTGAGGTGTATTTTGCCATTTATAACATTGTTGGTGGGGAAATATCCCTAGGGCTTATGATCGAAATATCATTATAAATTTTCATATGAAATTGACCTGAAATATTCATTTTCTTAATTTAAGATAAACGATATCTGATGATAACTTATCATTTGACGAGGAAGATGACACGCAGTGTCATATTTGTATTAATATTACATTCATGTTAAATATCCCCACATTTGTAATAAAAGATCTCAACTTTTTTTCAATTTATAAATCAAACAACATCAAAAACATATTTTTCATCAGTTTTTTTAATTAGACTTCATTCCTTTTAAAAACCTATAAATAAGCAAGACATATTCACATATGCGAGAGACAAACGGAAAACCCCTAACCAAAATAATGCTGGAAAACCTCGATATTGAAACTCGGAGTATACTTATTATTACAGGAAGAATATATTGTAATTTAAATCATCTGTATATCGTAAGTTATTTACAATTAAAAGTCATGTTTCTGTACAAATTTGGCGGATAAAGAGGTCCGATTGCTTTGGACGGTTGGTAAGGGGGAGGTATCGTATTTAACCTATGACGTAACCTATGACGTAAACCAAAAATCAAAATCAAAGACAATATCTTTATATGCATTTCAGTTTAACACATACATTCAATTTATGCTAGCTAAATAAATTGAATATTCATTTTGTCTATTGTTTGTTTTGTTTTACAGTTTGTTTCGTTTTTTCTTACATATTTCTTTTAATCTTCTTTTCGTTTATTTCTGTTTGAAGTTTACATGTACCCCATATAGACTTATAGTCTAGTCTTTTTTCTGATAATGTCATAAAATGCCATATTAAATGATGAGTGAAGACAGTAAAGCGATTTGCCAGTTGATAACTAGGTGATAAATATACGTTACAATTAACAAAGCATTCAAAGTCAAAAACTAATACTATAAAGGATAGAAGTATACATGTGTACTTCTGACAGTGGCAATGGTTTAGGAATTTCTTGGTCCCATTTTCACAGAGCAGCGTGAGGGCATCGTTTCTTAAACAATTCGCCATTCCTCTGCTTGACGGGGTTGTAGATATGGATGATAGTAATGACAATCTTTTTATCGCGGGTTGACAGGAGCCCTATCAGCTTACCCGTGGTGCCCTTTGTCACTTTAACAAACCGATCACACTATCTCCCCATTCAGGAGCTGGACAGAGGTCGTGACAGGACAAGGCATTCACGACCCGACGATTGTCGGCAGGGTGCTTATTTTGAACCTACCTGACACTTAATGGTCGGATTTTAAACATATCATTTCTCCCGAAAAGAGACCCTTTTTATGCTCGAGATGACAGTTAGTTTCTATCCTTTGGCCGTAAAATTAATATGGGGTGTTTTTTGGTTTGGAGAAAATTGCCGAAACGAATCGCAAGAAGAGTGTTTCCGCAACAACAAAAAAGGGATTTGGGTGATGTTTGGCCACCCATAAAATGTTTATGTACAAGAAATATCTTTACGCTTTCTAGGGTGGTTTGTATTTTAGGGTTCCCCGAACTTTAGTGAATTATATGTCTTTAGAGGTTTACAAACTGAGTTTATATAGCTCATTTTCAAACACAATTTTCATAACAACAAAATATTCCAAGACAACGAATTATTGATCAATTAGGTGCTTACTTAATTAGAAAAGAATACGTATGTACAGCTGTATATGCATATAAAGTTTTCAATTACTTTTAACTCTCATTTTATACTTTTGTTACATTAAAGGTTTAGAATCAAAGATTTCTAATCTTAACTATAACAATCTAGATTGTTATAGTTAAGTTTAGAAATCTTTGATTTTAAACTTTTAATGTATTAATTGCATTTTCAAAGAACTAGGTTTTGATTCTACACATGGTAATCCTACTTACACCCATAGCAGCCTTTCCAAGCAGGAAATACTTCAAAATCATAAATCGGTTATGAATACCTTTAATATTCCCAATAAACAAAATGAATTTGATTTACCTTATTTGTACTGGATTCCAAAGCTTCACAAAAGAGATATATAGCAGGTTCCAGTAAATGTTCTACCAAACCAATCTCTTTACTCCTTACTAAAATTCTTACAGAAGTTAAGGAGAAGCTTCAAGAGTACTGTACAACAATATACTCCAGTAGTGGTGTGAATCAGATGTGGATACTAAAAAACTCTAAAGAATTATTAGAAACTTTTAGGTCACAAAATCTTACCAAAATCAATAGCATCAAAACGTACGATTTTTCAACGCTTTTCAACCATTCCCCACGACAAATTAAAATCTAGACTTTTTGATATCATCGACAGTTGTTTCTTCAATAAAAATGGAAGTCGTAAAAATGCTTACCTTGTCATTGGAAATCTAAAAAACTATTTTGTTAAAAACCATTCTGATTGCACACACAAGTACTCTGAAGTTGACATAAAAAAGATGCTTGAGTTTCTGATAGACAACATCTATGTAGTTTTTGGAAATCAAGTCTTCCAACAATCTGTTGGAATTCCCATGGGTACCAATTGTGCCCCATTGTTAGCAGACCTATTTTTGTATTCTTATGAAGCAGAATTTATTCAAAAACTTGTACGTGAAAAAAATGAATCACTCGCTGTGGCTTTCAACTCAACATTTAGGTATATCGACGACGTATTATCAATTAACAATTGTTATTTCCATACTTACGTCGACTCGATATATCCCAGTGAACTTGAAAAAGAAGATACCAGAGTCAGCGTCATCTATTTCATATTTGGATATTTTACTGGAAATAGACATTGATGGTAACCTAACAACAAAACTTTATGATAAACGCGATGACTTCAATTTTTCTATAGTCAACTTTCCTTACTTATGTAGCAATATACCTTCATCACCTGCATATGGTGTTTTTGTCTCTCAGTTAATTCGATACGCAAGGGCATGCTCTTCGTATGAACAGTTTCTAAGACGAGGCAAGCTACTGACAAACAAGTTGATAAAACAGGACTATCAACAATCTCGTTTGAAGTCATCTTTTCGTAAGTTCTATGGTCGATACAACGACCTTGTCAGCAAATACAATCTTCCACTGAGTCGCATGCTGACTGACGTTTTTCATACTAATTGTTAGACCATAATTAAATTGTTAGACCATAATTAATTACCTAATTGTCTACGGACTTTTGCGGTTTTTATTTTCCCGATTACGACAAAGAGCACACGGCGGGTGTGAGCGGTCAGCAGAGGATGCTCACTCCTCCATGGGACCTGATCCTACCTCTATCTTGGAGGTCTGTGTTGCTCTGCTTTGAATTTGTATTTCGTTTTATGGATTTTTGAGATGGTTGACGGTTTGTTATTGTCATTTTTTTCATTGATTGATTGCAAATTGTCATACAGTCTTAAATATATGTTTTTTATTTGACACCAAATGCGGATCAATGTACGCTGTAATAAGTTTTATATATTGTAAATATGGTACGTTCCATTGCAGAATTTTCGGATACATCTTCGCTAGTCAAGGGTTTTCGGTCCACTCCTTTTCCCATAAACCGAGATCTGCCAAGGGTTTATAGGGAGCGGAGTGGACCGAAAACCCTTGACTAGCGAAGATGAAGTGGATAGGGATGTCATTTATGGATGACCGTGTGATACAGTTACCGGGTATCAAACACATCAGCTTTCATTGTTCAAGCAGAACAATATTAAAAACGGTACTTGTTTACATTTGGCCGAATTTTTTATCTTGTCAAAATGAACACCTACACTTGTAACAAATACACATAATCGAACTAATAGTTGTCTAATTAGCAGTAATAGATGTTAATTAATAAGGTTCGACCTCTGTGGAATACGTAGTAATGAGAAACAACAAAAAGTCGAGACTCCTGGCGAGATCACGTCTTGCCTTCAATAACACTAGCTGTTCCAGTACAGGTTGGACGTGCAGTGATTTAGTTACAACTCATCTGACAATCAAACTTTCTTAGGGAAAAACTCACCAAGATGACATATGTATTTATTCGTTTCATTTCTAACAAAGCCGATAGGCATAACGGATGGCACATGTCAGATTAAAATTTACATACAATATATGGTACAATATATAATCTTTGTTTGCAACATTTTGAAGGGAATATTTCAATAATTCATGAATATTAACTAGACCTATCTGAAATATTTCCGATACAAAAATGATAATAATATTAAAAGTGCATTGGTAGGCAAATTCAAAATTTACTTCATGAATTAGAGACACAGAGGTTAAGGCAGGATGCAACATTAAGATCCTGTTGTTGCATCTGTACCAATACACATACATGACCATATGTCAACAACAGGCCGAGGCAGGATGCTGCACGCTCTGTGCATGAGATGCACCACTCACGATTGTAAATGAAGTAATAATTGATCTGAATTGTCGAGGATGCTACAATTTCCCGGGGCCAACCCGCGAACTCACCAGGCGTATTCCTACATAATACAATTTGTTAGCCCTTAGCCTCGAAATGGTCTGCATCGATGAATTCAGAATATTTGATTGATTGCGTATTTCAAAAACATGTTCCCGGGCGAAAGGTTCTTCGAGTGGTCCGCTCTGAAGGAAAAGGACCAATGAGACACACTATCGAGATGCCAAAGGTTATTTCTTTAATTAGAAAAAGTTAGAGCGGGCGCAGCAATTTGACATCACGTTATTAATAGGACTCGTCTGATTAATTTCTGCTAATGAACCTGGTATCATCCCTAAATTGTCTTATAAACTCAATTTCTGTAATTGAAAGATACCGGGAAACTTTTAACGAACAACAAAATGAAGCAAGACGTTTGGGGGCATCGGGGGAGAAACCTTTTGCCAACTCTCGGCATCACTACAAAACCAAAACATGGCGGGGAAAAAGTCAACTTGCTGGAAGCTGCAGTAAAGGATCTTTGGAAGCCCTTTCTGATCACGAAAATATAAAAGTTGTTAAAATCTGATATACAATACGGTACATAAAAGAAGTTTTCGAGTGTCTGTATCTTTAATATATCTCTGAAATGTAAAATAAATGAGGTGTTTAATCGCTCATACTTATCGGCGATACATCGCGGGTAATAACTTCATTAATTGACTACGGTTTACCATTGATCGCTTCTGTGTGTGCCGCTGAATTGGCTCACACATAGTGATAGATTTGCAATACCTCGCATGTCATTGATGAATTACAAGAAGGTGAGAGGTGATTCCTAATTATCAGATTTTACGTTTTTCCTACACATGAATAGAGCGGTCTATACTCGTGGGGGATCCCAAAGAGTGAGTATCTGTAATATAAAAATTGGTTATGGAAATGCTTATTGTGCTCACTTGGATCATTGTGAATTCAGGTGCCACCTGACTGATTACAATATGTTTTACTTCACCATATTGTTTATACAGATCACTCTTTCGTCGTGATGAGTTTCTTTTAAATAAGAGATTTGCTCTCTTGCATTAAAAATATGTTTTAACATAAGTGGCATTAATAATGCAAAACTTCTATTCTTGTGAAATTGCTGTAAATCAAAATTTCATTTCTAATGAACTGTAGCAACAACAAACAATGATTGTAAAATCTGCGTTAGAATTAAAAAAAAAACATATTAACAGTTCAGGAGAGACGAAACTAGTTATATCTATCTAAGCATAAGGGATATTTTCAGAGTACAGTGGACATTATACATATATATATGATGCACAAGCTCACGTGACATTTTAACGAATTTAGCAACAACAAAAAATGCTTGTAAAAACTTGTTAAACATGTTATATCTATCTACTTTTCTAAGCATATGGGATGAGTACAATGGAAACTATGCATATATGATGAATTTTAAAATGAGGATAAAATACCCTTTATCTAACAGACAAAACACAGAGAAATGTATGAACAACGATGATAATAATAACCAAAGAGAGGAGGTTTGTGGTCCTCCCATATTGACTCTTGGATTGGGTGTCGCTTAAGCCCTTGAAAATTGTCACATTCTGTGCCTTGTGGTGCCCCATGCAATTGTCTGTCAGTAACCTCACATACTCAGAGTTTATCAAGCGATGTAGAAACATCATAAATCCATCAGTTCTACGAAATAGCCGCACAATGAAAGAAAAATTATTGAGGAGATGAAATTGTCACTCAGTTGTCTCTCATAATAGCCAATTGTTTGAAATACTTTATTAAATAAAAGAATTGAATTCCATGCACATCAAAATAGTTATAATTCAGACAATCTATATCACTGGTCACAATAGAATAAATGGTTGTCAAAATATGCAATAAATATTGTATGATTTATTAATAAACATAAGATTCCGTGCACCTATAGAAACTCATTAACCGCTGTAAATCAGAGAATGTTAAAATTTGAAATTGAAATGAAGAACTATGGACACCTATAAATTGTGTGGATGTTACACTTTGACGGGAATTGGACAGATCGTACATGTAAGAACTGTTAATGCGATGACAACTTATCAGTATTTGGGGTCATATTGGTGGACTATAAATATATTCATTACGTTTATTTCTCTTAAAATATATACAGATTTATAGCCATGAATTAAAGAAGAAACGCAACATTACGTATTGTTCGACATTTCAAAAGGACGACTATCACGTGACGGAATAAAACACCAATCGACTTCTACAAATAAAATGGTCCTACTTTTATGTTTAACCCTTCATAAAAACTTTTTTTAAAAATCCAGAAACAATACCGAGCAAATAAAGTAATTTATAGAATTCAAACACATTTTAAATTTCATGCCTTACAAATATTTTACAATATTAGGCCAAAAACTATATCTTCATATAACCATTGATTAATTTTCATTAACCAAATTAGAGAAGAAAGTTCACCATTTTATCTCTATTTATCTATCTATCTACCTTAACACCGCATGGTCAACATTGTTTTCAGGAACTATCTAGTGCGGTTTCCTTCATTTTGAATAATACAATACCAAGAACACAAAACAAGAAATCAAATCCTGTTATTACGCAATTTATTTACTGTTTTGTATCATCCTTAAAATGTCATCTGTCATGACATAACAGTTACACATGAAAAATTGGATTCTTTTTCTCTGTTGAAATCTACATTTTCTCGAGAAAAGACGAACAATGCTGTTCTCCTTGTCTTTGATCCTGAATGTCGCGCAGGTTTGCAGCAGATGGCAAGTAATGTTTGGAAATTAACACGACGACAGAAAACGCAATTGTACAAAAGAAACATCCGCTGTTTTGTATTTCATTGAAATCAAACATCCGCTTTCTGTTACATATCTTTACACCTTTTTTCTCCAACACAGAGATTAAGCTATTTATACAGTTTCTAATACTTCTATAGAAAACGAATCATTAGGAAAATAAAACACTGTAGGGCAACTAATTTATGAAAGGAGATTATATCATTACAACAAATAAAAATGCTTTAATGATAAAATCGACAAATACTCGCAGTTGGTTCTTTAAAAAAATATTAAGATAATCCATAAGAAGTGAACAGTAGAAACATTTTTGTTATATCTATGCAAAAGTAGTCATATTTGATAACATCAAATCTACATGCACGTAAGATGTTCTGAGTCAACATGTAACTATGACTTGATATATCGAAAGCTCTATCTAAAAATTATTTACAATATGTTGTTACATGTATATACTCGTGGAATATGATGTGTCATTAATAACTACATAAAAATTAAAGCAGTTACAAGTCGAAAAAATATAAAAGGCTACATGTACCAGAAGAACTAGCCAAAAGACAGTACAACATTTGCGATAAAGTTATATTTAGCTATTATAATGTAGCCATTAGACTTTACACGGACAAAATTACAAACGATATGCAACAGTTGCCACGAATTCAGCATCCAACTGACTGCATCATTTGACCTTTTTATTTTCAAGGACAAGTCTCTATGGAAGTATGTTAACTGCTGAACGACTTTGTAAAGAGTACAGTGCACATTATGCCCAGTATTTTTATACACATAACTGTTCACTATCAAGGCAGTGGCAAGGAGCAGGTTGTCACTTATAGCTCATCAAAAATGCTGAATAGTCCGAGATAACATTCAATAAACATACCATTACATCTATCAACGGCCTTGACTTTCAAATTAAGACCTTGTTTTGTAAAACATGCACAGTGGAGATGCACACGATTTCAGTTATAATGTTAACATATGGTAATGTACATGAAAAAATATCTTTGTAAATCGACATGACGTCTGTCGTGTGTCAAAAATATACATGCCAAGCAAGGGCTAAGCTTTATTTTTGTATTTCAAAGATCAAGGTAAAATCCCTTTTTCAAAATTAGAAATAGTACCGGTATAACTTTATGTCGAATAGTATCCCAGTAGAGTTCGAATCCTATGTGTGGCAGATCAGCGTTCCGCGTAAGAAGTAAATATATTGGTTCTCCTGATTTGACACTTCTCGAAAGAAAAAAAATTCTCGCATAGGATAAAGCTTCGAATATTTATTTATTTATTTTATTTAACTTAGTAAATGCGCTACTGCATGGCTAATATTGTCATAGATACGATGTACATAGAAGAGTCTACCGAGTTCTTAATCTAGTCGCAGATGTGTGAATAGTTATGTTTTGGTCACTTACGCGAAACACTTGAAATATTTTAGCACAACAGGTCACTTAAAAGCCTTTTGAAAGGCACAAAAGTGACAGTCGTATAAACACTTTTGAGAATTACATCCAATTTCATCGCTTGCCAACATCTTAAGGTCAAGTATAGACACTGGAGAAATGTTTTCTAAGGTCAACACTCGCTAAACGTACGTGTCGGTCTAAAACGTATCATCATTTGAAAGTCTGAGGTCGAGAGCAAGCCACAAGGAGTATGGCCCTAATTGACCTCAGAAGGATCTCTTGTTCAGGATGATATGTGGCGGAGAACAGCCTCGTATATAACAGAGTTGTCAGCTGACCGCCCATGAAGTGAGTTCAAATGTCTCGTACCCCGAGAATTTGTGCGAGACGAGCCGTAACGACGGGGTACAGCCCCTAAAGCCGAAGGCAACGTATAATTAGGTATCTCCAGGTAAAATGGGAGAATGACGATGGGAAAAGGAATTTGGACAAGAAAATGCACGATGTTCAGTTCGTAGTTTTTTTTCTTTGCTCTCATTTTTGCACCCACTGCTATCAGCATGGTACAAGGTCGACATGCAACCTGTTCTACGACGGAAATTTGATTAACCGGGTGAACAAAATTTAGATTTCTCCACTTTTATGTGCACTTTTTACCGAAACCTCAAAGTGTTTTATATTTGCGAAAAACGTTTTGATGTCTTTCTGCAGTGCCTGGAGAAGATAACGCGAAGTTAATGAAGGTTTAATAATTTTATGATTGTGGCGCTTGGCTCATTTTCGACCAAGTGAAAAAATGCGCAACGTCGAGGACATTTAAAGTTGCATTGATGTTTGACATTTGCAGCTTAGAAAGGTCGCCGCGTCCGTAAACCCGGTGAACGTTAACACGAATAAAATACAAAATGTCAAACACTTCATGTCATAAATCACCCGTAATAGAGGCGAGATTCTTCTGTAAGCCAGAGCGTCGTAGTTACCCGGAGAACAGACGTGTACTGCACGCCCAAGTGCTGGCACTTCAAGCCTCTTCGGAATATCTGGAGTCAAAGACAAGTCGCATGAACCCAGACTTGTACATATATTATTATGTAATAGAAAAACAAACCAGGGATCGTGCTGAAAACTGCAATCAGCACTCGACTCGTGCTCTCGCCTGTCTGGCAATGGCAGGGGTTCCAAAGAGGAGAGTTGGGGTTTGCCGAAATGGTATTAACCTTTGACCATATTACTACACATGACTTTTTGACTTTCGTAAATGAAGAAGACGTTTTAATGATGTTTGTCGCATTTCACTGTACTCTAGGTATTACGACATGGGGAGTAAGTTCGTCGTCACCAGCTGTCCTGGATACGTGAGAACAAATGGTCTTGTTAATGTTTATTCGGAAATAAATCAAAAACAGGACATGGAATCACATTCGTGTACAAAATCCGGAACAAGCACCGCCAGCTGATATTCTTGTCTTTGAACATTCAAGAGTATTTTATACACGAATAATAATGAAGCAAAATTACAATCAAGTTCGTATAATATCTTTTAATTCGTCTTGTAAACATTTTCGTCTCAATTCATTTACGTCCTATTAAAGAACCAAAGTTTCAGTAAAACTTCGAAGCTGAGGACAATTTGCCCTTTAATGGTAGGACTCTCCACCTATTTCTTCTCAAACATAATACAAGTTCAGTCTGCTAATGGCAAAAAAAGATACCATTGGTAAATATTTCTTGTCTGACCTTATAAGAATATCTTGTGTAATGAGGACCGGGAAAATATAACCTGTTCGGTGTCTTTTCTTTGTGAACAGGTCAGATTATGCCGGGTAGGGATAGCAGTGAGCCAAGTTCAAAAAGCCATGAACGATAAGATCGGATTTGCAGAGGAAAACTAAAGAAAATGTGAAAATGCATACATTACAAAGAAATAAATATGTAAATGTGCATGGATTTAGAAGTAATCTGTAATCAGTAACGTTCTTTTGAAGTCCTCTCAGGTGTTCTGGGCGAGATCTTTGATTTAAGCACACCATTCAGCCGACATCAGGGTTATGTTACTGTATAAGAACTTCATAATCAAACTTCACTAACACTTGAAAATAGAGCTCATATCCCGAACAATACCTACATTATTCGGTGTCTGAAAGGACAGCAAAATGAGACTATTACAAATGACATACCTATCTATTTGAATTTAAGTAGGTAAGAAATGGATTACGTAATACATATATAAGGAACGTCTAATTAAATTAAATTGCTTTTCATTCTTTAGTGTTTGGATTCAATTGATAAATTAAATCAATTAAGTTGGCTGACCATTCTTGTTAGATCGGGGCCTCGATATACAATCATTTATATGTGTATATACAAACCTCTAAGAAAGTTTATCTAGATTCTGGCGCCATTTTCTTTTCTCCTGCAGGTGCGCAATTTGCAGTTTTTTCATTCACAAGCGATCCATGGACAAAAACTTATGTATCAATATAGATAGTGTCAAATTTACAATGAAAATAAAATGTGTGTAAAAAGTTTACTAATTTTCATCTTGCTGCAAAAATAAAATTTAAAACATTTGCTTACTTTGTTATGAAGACAAAATATGACCAAGTATTAGTTATGTTAACCCGATTACAATAGAAAAAGAGAATATGAGACGTCATTTGAGAGAAAAAAGTTAAAATTATTAAAGATCTGTTTGAATAATGATTTTATTTATTGATATTTAATGTTTTCAATGTATATTAGTGTAGAATACAATATATTATACATTTGTAGGTTCCGTTATTTTCAATAAATAAAATATGATAATGATAAATCTGCCACGCATGATGGAGAAATGATTTATAGTAATGGACATATACATGGATTCTGAAATACTACTATTTATGATGTAAAATTAAAGCATGAAAACAATACAAAATTAAAAGTTATTCCCGGGCATTGGTTTGATTAATGTTTAATTTTCAGAATTATACATGTACATTCTTATCATACTAATAAAACATCTATTTTAGCAATCTAAAAAACTATTTAAATAAATAATTGAAGATTATAACAGACTAAGTTTTATTTAATTTTCTGTATTTTACAATACCATTCAATTAGTAACATACCCTACGTATCAAATTTATTAAATCATTGCGTTTAATTTTAACACAATTTTACCATGATATCAACTGCGTGAAAAATAAATTTATAAAACTAGTATATGTTAAATGCTACTTTTTATCTTATTTCGTACACGTAAATATAGATAATTGAAGATTTGTTATACAAAAATTGCTGTTAGTTTTATCTGCCGAATCAACACTAACGATGGTGGTTTTTATTCAAAAGGATAAAACTGAGAGACTAAAATTCTTGGCATAGAAAACGGTTTTCAAAAAATTATGGTCGATATTAATATTTAGTAATTTTTAAATATACTAGTAATTAACATACCGTATCTAATTAAGCAGCTCACAATAATATGTTATTTATTTTTTTAAAACAGAGTCAAGTACATGTAGAATATTTTCGCCATGACAAATATCAATTTTATATAAATATATATTTCATCATGTATAAGAGATTGCAAAAAGTAAACTTTAAGGTAAATCATCCACAAAATTAGTAGTATGCATTGCTTTGTTGTTACGGTGTTTAATTTTTGTAAATTAAAATAGAACTGGACAGGAACTACATTACATAAAATTCCAACACCAGCATGTCACGACCAAGTCCCTCGGGTCACAGACAATCCTAGTGCCATATTGAACCTTATACTCTTCCTCGTTCGACTTAATGAACCGAAGTCATATAATTTAGAGGAATAGGTACGCTGTGGACTATTTCCTGTATCGAAACTATATTAGGAACGGATAGTACACGTTGTAAAAGCTATAAATAGCAAATTCCGCTTGCGGAAAACCCCCAAATAATGAACAAGCATGGGAAAGCGTTGGTACGTGACATATATATTAAAAGAATAAAAATATTTACCTGTACCTTTCGATCTGAACTATTTTTAACATAAATGTAATGCAAAAGACCTAATTCAATACATTTACACCCACAACGAAAACACAAAGATCGATCAAATAAAAATTATGTTAATTATGATAGAGCATTTCGGTGCCTTTTTCTATAAATCAAACTATTCCTATATAACGAGCTGTTATCCTTTAATTCGACCTGGATTACCCCGAAACATGATGTTGAACACATCACAACTTCGGGTTAATCGTTGAGCCAATTTATTCGTTTCATCTTCGATTTTGCCCTTTCCTTGTGATTTCGTAATTTTCCGGATGCTGCCTACTACCTAATCCGGATTATTTCTTCATGCATTGCTGCAGTTTGGGAAGCTTAAATTGGCAGTGGTAAAAGTCCTTTTTATTTGTGTGGCCTTTTATCATTCAGTCATGGCCCGAGTACCGACGCGATTAAGCGGCAGTTAATATTGTATAAAACCGCGATTCGGTTAACGTTACAAGATCGTTCTAAAAAGCTCTGGATGTAACCCACCATAATAACTAGGCAGGATGTCATTACTGGCCCATTTTACCCCTTTTATGAGGTCGGATTATTTTGGTTTTAATCACACTAGCTAGCAATATCTGGCCGATTATGGTACTGCTATTCCGTTTTCCGAAGTATATATTGAATGTAATGACAATTTTTTGGGCGAAGAAGTCGGTTATCGCTGTAGTTATTTCATATAGTTATGTTTTGCTAAATGAGCTTAGACCGATTTGATGTCATTTCGTTGTTGTAGAATGTGAATTAGTTACAGCGTTATATGTTTTTGTGGGTTCGTTGTTGAGGTTTTATTAGTACATTTTTTGATTTTCGTACCACTGAATTTCAAAAGGGTGTCAAGAAAATACAATTTTGAAATGCTGATGACAAGGGATCAAGAACCGCAACTCTTTAACGACAACGACAAACTGTGATGCCTATAGTACAAAGATAAATTCTCGCTTGTTTTTTGGTGGTTTTTTTGTAACATTTTTATAACCAAAATTTTGAAATGCTGATGACAAGGGATCAAGAACCGCAACTCTTTAACGACAACGACAAACTGTGATGCCTATAGTACAAAGATAAATTCTCGCTTGTTTTTGGGGGGGTTTTTTGTAACATTTTTATAACCAAAATTCTCCAGACAAAATCATACAAATTCGAAAATGTTCCTGACCTTTGTTGGTGACCTTGAGACAAAGCGTGACCATGATCTACAGTAGAGTTTAAACACACACCATGTCCTCGTCTGTGATTCCAATACAATTTATTACCTGCACTATACTGCTCACCGATATGAATCACATGAAAAACATACTTTTCGAAGAAAAAGACTCATAAAACACACGAAAAGTGATCAAGATAAAAGTATGTGAAAGTTGATAAGAGAAAATTTGTACTTCTGAAAATTCCCTCTGACGATTTATTATCCGATTTCTTCACTGAGATAAATTGATATATCAGCTCAACATTAATTAAGTATGAAAATTTAAAAAATCACCCTAGGATTGAGGGGTTCAGGTGGGTATGTGATCGTTTGCGCCCCGTAAACTTGCACCTTTTGAGAGGGAAGTCGACCGTATCGAGGGTTGATGCGGAAAGATCTGTATCTTTACTCCGTGTCTTTCGGCGCAATTGTTGCCCATCCAAACATGACTTTAGATTGCGCAACGATCGGATGATTTCACTGAGATGAATGTCCCTATCTGTTGTAATAAAATGGATTATTGTCACCAACATGTCATAATGTCGTAAAACATCTCAGCGCGATCAAGTAATGATATACCTTATTTTTTTCACTCACAAAATTCTTTAAAAATCACCACATGCCAAGCCAATAAGTTATTTTTTTTATGTCAAACTTATAAACCTTGTTTATTGCAAGTTCTAAATTCACAAAATTAAAAGTAAAATGCATCTTGAAAATTTTAAAAGGCGTAGCCGAGTCATCTGTTTGATATATTTGTTTTGGGCACAAGAAAAAGCAGACAGACTTGATTCCTCTTATATTCTACCTTGACATACTTGGAATTGTCAGGTATATTCCTTCACGTCCATGTTACATCACGCGTGGACTAAACATGCCTTTAGAAGTACAGATTAGAGGCAAAACAAAATTCCTCATCAGGTCATCGCTAACCCAATCAATAATTAACTGTTGAAGAGTTTTGTATTTTTGTTTTAGAGTGTCGGAAAACTTTGCGAGTCTCAACAACCAGCCAAATATTAATGCGTTCGTGTAATGAAATTCCTGTGCCATACCTTGTGCACGGTATTCAGGTGATAAATGCTAAAACTGTGCATCAAGAAGACTTTAAATTCAACATTTATACATTAAAATTCTTTCCATATTGCCCTGTTTCTATCATTAACCTTTTCATCAGGATTAAAAAGTGGGACAGGTTTGCGACCTTTGGCATGCAGGTCCGCCAACTTGTGCATCTATAGTCCTGAAGTTCTTGCAATGTTAAGCCTTCAAAGAACTTCCATTGCACATTTCAAGATAGGCCCACTAGATATAGCAGGATATGGTCGTTATCTTCAGATTACATCAAATAATTTAATTGTACTCAGAACACCTGGACATACGATATTGTCTTATCTCAGGGATATCCGCAAATTAAAGAGATCAGTTAAAGAGCTCTTGCAGGGTGCGGACAGAAAGGTCAAAGGTTATGAGTGTAACCGTCTGGGTAATGGATATGTTCAGTTTATCTCCGCGAATTGTTTGCAGTCATTATCCTCGACACATTTTGTTTATAACTATGAAAAGATGATACTATGAGAACTAATCTTAAAATATCTTAAATATTCGCGAAAGCGAACAAACCATATTGTTATACTTGACAATAAAAATCTTTTCACAAGATATTATAAAGACTAAACATTTCCTTTTTTGTCCACATACTACTTTTCATAAAAACTGTAAAACACATATACTGATTTCAGCATCCCATTTAGTTACAATGTATTATGATACTATCACGCATTTTCCTGGCTAGCTAAAAGTAGACTCTGTAATAAGACCTAATGATTGAATTCATCTTTGTTCATCTGTAGTCATTGTCTTTTAACCTCCCTGCTGGTCTTTGGGAAGAGGACATGTTGGTTTGTGCCCCAGACAGAAAATAAGTCGGTACTTCACACATTGTGAGCTGCATAAGGCGAGGCACTGACTCCTTAGTGAGCTACTTAGCAGCGGGAGGACCACTGCACTTTACCAGTGGAGGCAAGCGGCTTATAGAGTATGGAGGACAGGCCTAGCTACCTCTACCTAGTTATCAGGAGATGAGAGTTACAATCTAGAACCTATGTTAGAGATGTGTCTGCAGTCTTATAGTCTAGCTTGACTTTGGTAGAGTATGAAAAGTAAATTGGTAAGGTTACGTGGACAGGGTCCTGTTGTTACCTTACAATCAACTGCATACTGATAGAGAAATGTCAGTCTCGTCTATTTTTAATCCAGTGAACTAAGAATTTATCGTGGGACGGATTATACCATGAGTCTGCCTCTGATGAAGAAAACACACACATTTCTTGGAAAGCAATAAAAGTCAAGTTCTTGTAGGACGCGATAGTAAACGGTGTTTTTTTTTTGCCTGTAGTTTTCCTCCATTTTATAAGGTTAAATCATCATTACATTACCAGCATGACAGCGTACCCAGTAGCCTTCTCCATCTACAGCCGTGGTGCTTCATATTGGTGTTCGTACTCTCTCCCCTCCCGTCAGTTTCCCGGCAAAAACGTGTGTGTATCTCGTTAATGTTTTGACGGTAATGCCCCGCGCCTGAGTCTCTGAGCGATTCACGTTATGTGTATATAGTTATATAATAGGGTATGATATCGGGCTTCTTGTGAATGGCACTGGGTGAACCTCTTGCAGATTCAAAGACGTTCTCATGCATGTTCACTAATAACTTCTAATGAGTTTTGGAGTCGGCTTTACATATGCAGGGAAGGGAACTCATCTATTTCGTGTTGATACGAGGGTAAAGAAACAGCTTGGTTGCAGAAAGTTGAAATTGGAAAAAAGTTAACGTGTTAAAGGGAATGTAAAATTTCAAACTGAATTGAGTTGACGTAATGTCTGCTGAGGTCTTGAGAGAGAAAGATAACGGGTCGAGCTGAGATATGAGCATGTTAACTGTCTTATTTGTTCGGTGTATTTATCTATCACTCGAGGAAGGAAAGGCAGGTTGATATGCATGGCTTTATACAACCAAGGTCAAACTCAGATAGGCATCGTTGTCATCGAGTCCAAAAAGAAGGGGGTTGGGGAGGGGTGTCATTTTCGAGCTTAAATAAAGATGAAAAGAAATATGGGATGCAGAAACGATGTAAACTTAAATAGCTCTGATGTCTCGGAAGATTCGCATACTTCAGAAGAAGTTGGGAATTTTTTGATATATTCTCTTTTTCTGGCCCTGACCTAAGTAGATGTTAGCACCAAAATGCACATTGTTATGTCTTCATGTACAACTTCTAAACCCAGTGACTCAATCCTTAAGTGTTGTGATGATACTTTTCTTTCCAAAACGACTGTCTAATTAGTTCTTGTTGGAGAGAGTGAGATTCCGGGACATTCCCCCAATTAAAGAAACACTTGGAACGATGCATCATTAAAAGACTCCTCTAGAATCGGCAATTGGGTGTAAAGAGACTGCGCTACTTCCTGATTCAGGCCGCCTCTGTCCCGCTGTATTGTCTCCCTTGAAAACAATGCACTCTTGCATGAAGGAAGTACTAACGCGCCTTGTTTATTGGTCGATAGAATGATTGAATCTGAACTTGCAGAAAACTTCCTAGGTCGACTCATGGCGTAGAGATCTGGAAATGTGAATCAGTTTGACAGGAGTTTGTGGTTATTGTGCAAAAATCTGCAACATTTTCAAATCCTGGCACTTTGGGTGGGTGTTCATAAGATTTATAATCGTTTGTGGCCGAACAACTCACTCACTTGGTATATTCTACATAAATATAAGGCAATGTTCCCTTGTCAATTGTCATAGTTACATTCATTACATACATATCACTACGTTAATCTTAAAACAGTTATGTATGTTAGTCTTTCTTTGGAATTTGCAAACTTAACTATTTATACTACGAATTGTTAAATATGTTTTATGAAAACTGTTATAGTCATGTACTAGTACATTACGTAAGTTGTACGAAATGAATAAAAATATCATAACCACTTAATATTAAAATACCGAAACAATCAATAAAGTTAATTGTTCACATTTCATTTAGTAGATTAACATGTGTACATTATAAAAGACTATCAAAATCACTTTATGATTTTTCAGTTACATGTTCAAGGTACGTTGTGAGAATTGAAACTAGTATCTATTTTTGTCACAATACTGAAAATAACAAAGCATTTGCAAAATATTAATTGGTAAAGTTATAAATACACATTACAATCTGTGAAATAAGTCAACCACAGCTCTGTACAGTTTTACAGATTACACAAATCAATTACTTATAAAATTGCAAGTATATAGAATAAACAAATTATACAATAACTCGGAATGTTACGAAAGATTACCTAAATCAATTTTCAAATTTTAATAACCTTAGTCAATTCATAATTCGTCTTTTCTGTTTATACACTCAATTAGGTCGATACAATTCAATAATAACAAAATTAAAAGATCATATATATTGTATTTATACCATAGGTATAAGTATTTACCCTCATAATTTACTCTGATATGTTACGCCAATGAGGAACTATAATTTCCTAATTCTAGTGATTGTTTTATTTATTGGTCAAACAGCCGATATAATAAAGTTACATTGTTTGAAATACTGCAACTTAATATGACTCCGAACAAAAAGAAGGATTACCAAAAATCAAATCATAAGGTTACATGTACAGAATACAATGAATGAAGTACCAGAAACAGTAGTGGGAATATTACGAAGGATTACCAAAAGTAATTTATTACGTTACTTGTACAGAATTCAATGTGTGAAGTACCAGAAACAGTAGTGGTATATTACGAAGGATTACCAAAAGTAATTTATTACGTTACTTGTACAGAATTCATTGTGTGTTGATATTCATGCGCGGATCTAGAGGGGGGGGGTCCCGACCCCCCCCCCCCCTGGAAAATGAAAATGTATTAAATTTACATAGTAAAATTATCGAAAATATGCCTCGGACCCCCCCTGGCAAACACAATTATCCTTCGGACACCCCCTGGAAAAATTTTCTGGATCCGCGCATGATATTCATACATGTAACTACTTGACTTAGAATTACAGAGTGGGAATATTACGAAGGATTACCAAAAGTAATTTATTACGTTACTTGTACAGAATTCATTGTGTGAAGTACCAGAAACAGTAGTGGGAATATTACGAAGGATTACCAAAAGTAATTTATTATGTTACTTGTACAGAATTCATTGTGTGTTGATATTCATAGTTACATGTAACTACTTGACTTAGAATTACAGAGTGGAATATTACGAAGGATTACCAAAAGTAATTTATTACGTTACATGTACAGAATTCATTGTGTGTTGATATTCATACATGTAACTACTTGACTTAGAATTACAGAGTGGGAATATTACGAAGGATTACCAAAAGTAATTTATTACGTTACATGTACAGAATTCATTGTGTGTTGATACATGTAACTACTTGACTTAGAATTACGGAACCAAAGTTACATGCACAGATGCAAAACTTGTATCATTAACATCGAGTATTGATTTCCAATTAATTGCTACCGTAATTATTTACACTGAGCAGTTCTCTAACTTAAAATTCTGTACTTTGTATACCTTAGAAAATGCTATAACCTTATTAGAAACTCTTTAATTTCCGTGGAGATGGGATCCATGGATATGATTTTGCAGCATAAAAGTACAATATTTTTTGGATATTTCTTTTATGCTTCTATATACATGTACTTCTGCTATAAATATAAAACAGATTATAATATGAAAATGAAACAATTCACATACGGGTAATTTGTTGACGTGACAAAAATTTCGAATGTTCGAGAAAGTAAAATTGTTTCATCGACTGGAAAACTCAACATGAACATTGAGCAGATTTGTCGGGTTTTGGGGGGACTTCGAATCTTTAAATAAACATTTCCGAATTGCTTAAGTATAAAATATAAAGTCCAATTCTTTACTCTAACATTTTTAATAAACTATACGCAAATTCAGCATATATATAATCGTTTTATCTCTTACTAAGTAAGCTTTCGTGGAATTGAGAGGACGTTTGTAGTGTACAAGACGAGCACACTAGTGGCTTCTCTTGAAACGAGTTTCTTTGAATCATCTCTGGACCTGTTGACACAATTCCCAGTTATCTTTTTGTGCCCTTGAGCCAAAGCACGTACTTGTGAATAAATCTAGATTTTGAAGGTACTTGTGTTATACTAAGTTAGCGGTCCTCACTTCTAAAATACTTGATAATAATTGTCCTGGTGGAGAGCATAAGGTTATCTGAAATACGTCTTCCGCATTCACTAAAGACTAGAAGCTGCGAGTCGCATTGCCGACATTTCCGGTGTTGGAATTGCGCATCCGGTTCAAAATTAGCGAACATAATTACACGTTGTTACCCATTTGTCGATCCAGAACTGAATCCAGTCCATCTTGTATTGAGGGTGGATTAAGGAAAAGCCTTTCGATAGTTCGATGAGTTCTCAAAAAAGTTCTATATTTGGCAAATGGATTTACTTCTCAAACTTACAAAAGGTACACTAAGTATATCCCCGTCTATTCCACTTTATCCCACATTCTCCTCCTATCCCTTATCTGTTAAGCCCGAGGTGTCACAGGGCTTCATGCAGCTAGCACGCCCATTCATTTAGCAATCTGTGCATGCACAGGGTCCCATTTTTACTTTTTCCATCTATTTGTCTGTGTCTATTCAATTTTTCTCCTAATTTGTTTTGTTCTATCTAAACGTGGAAACTTGAGAATAAATAAGTTTTGTTCGATTTTATTCGTAATTCTGTAATCAATATTCAAAATATTTAAAGTTTATGAAACTACACTGGAATGTCTCTGTGACTTAATATGTCAATATGCGTTTTCTACTATGTGGCAGTGAACTTTGTAACCTGGGATAATTAAATTAATGTGATATTTGCTACAATGAAAAGTCTTTTCGTTTTTGGTTTGTTTTTTGGTATTTTTATGATGGTATTGAATTGAGAAGCTAAATGAATAAGTATTAAAACATCATCTCCTGGAATATCGGGGCAGACTGCTGGCAATTTGTTTCTTTTATGACATCCGTAAGAGGAATAAAGTGAGAGTGTATTTAGATTTTACACCTACTGAACTGTATCGAATAGATGTCAATCGATCGTGTTTGTCAACACCGCATGCAGCAAATAGGTATGCACATTAGACAACTCCAGGTTGCAGCCGGTATGGGTCTTTAAGACGTTTTATTTTTTGTACAACATGGCATGAAGAAACAGTCGGATCGCTGACACAGAACATTGGGGTCGATTCAGTCTGAGCAACATCTGCCTTGATAGATTTTTAATGTTTGATTTTCTTTCACTCAGACCTGTATTTCATAGTTTCCATAAAGCGTTGTGTCTTGATGTCGACCGAGATAAGTTGTAAGTAAGAGAAGCAACAGGATGTTTAAAATTAAACTGTATATCAAATTCGTATCGTGATATTCTATATGCACAACTCCATCTTTTATCAGTGGTCTGAGGATCTGATCTGTCAGAAAAAGATGATACTTCTTTGTCAATCCCAGCAAAAACGTGCTTCGCATTGAAAAGTCCGATAATTCCCGCGCTAAAAAAAAATTATTTGCAAACCAATCTATTGCTGGCTGACATTTGCTTTGAAGCATGTGCACTCCCCCGCTTCTTGGAATATTAATGCTGTGCAATATTTTGGCTCGTTAAGTTGCAGATTTTTGGTACACTCCCACATAAGGTGTCAGCTGTCAAAATGTCTGCAGTTTCCGTTCGTGGTTCGGTAAGATCCACAGATTGAAATCATTTTTTTCAAAACTAATATTCGAAACTGATGATTTGATATTTTCAAGGAAATTAATTTTTTCAAACAAGGTAAAATCATTTTGCCACAGTAATGAGTTAAAGACTTAATATTGTTGTTAATGCTAAAGCACAACGATGCTTTTTTCTTCCTTTTAATATGACAAGCATAGGAACCTTCAGCAAAAGAAAACCTTGGAAAGATCATTAATCAAGAAATATGAGATTGTTTGCTAATATTCATTTACGGTGAAAAAAAACTTTTAAACTGCATTTGTTAAGCGCAGTTAAAATGAAGTTATAAGGAAGTAATAAATAATGGAGTTATGTAATTGAATATAGGTTTCCGCTGTTTGTATGTTTGGCTTACAAATTATTGGAACGTTGACGCAAATTTGGACAATCCCTTAGAATACCCTATCATTTCCCCGTTGAAATTCCTCGGTCGGGGACCATTGGCATTCGCCAATCTTTTTGACTGTGCAGATAACTCTGAAAAGTTTGCATATTTGGATTTTTTCAAGTCTTTATATGGTCTGTCTGCTTGATAAGAAAACTCTATCACAATGTTTCCTCTGTCGGAAATCAAATAAAGAAATTCAACAAAACACCCGCTTGGTGAAGGCATGGTGTGATACCTAATGCACAGGCAATTCGGAGAATGCTCGGCCAGCATGACCTGTACACACATACTTGGCAGAGGACAGACTTTAAAACTTTAAAACCCATGTGTGACACGACACTGAAAGAGTTTCCTTTATTGCGACGAATTTTCCTGACTTCAGGTGTGCAAAAACCAGTTTCGTTAACTCTCTATCCTGCTGTCTGTATGAAAGTATCTTTTTACAAACTAGTATATTCTTTACCTTGTAAGGTCAAGGTCAAATGAAAATGACCAGTTAAGTTCATGGTTTCCATTTAGTTCAAGGTTTCCATTACAATTAGAGTTATGTTGTCATAATCCTGATCTTTAGTTTGCTCTAAGTTGTTCTCACATTTGCGCTCTTTCTCTTTTTTTTTTAATTTTTGTGAAATTGAAGTACAGAATGGACAATGCGCCGGTGATAGAACCATTTTAACAAGACCTTGGACTTTCAGTAGGACGAACTATATATCTTCTTGCGTCAAAAAAAGTTTAAAATGACGCGGTTTCAAGCGAAATATACACAGATAGCGGAGCCTTAGCTCAAAAGCCAGGAAAATCTTGTTGTTTTCAAAGAGCCATGGCTGAGTGGCCAGCAATGAAATAGACAGGCCTACGTCACATTGCTGTCTGACACAAGTACCCAAAGTCCAAGCTCTTGTTAAAATGGTTCTACATGTACAAGTTATCAAAAACTGCATAGATGACAAAATGTTATTAGATGATAGTGGTGAATATATCTCATTCGGTTGGACTCAGGTAATCAAAGACTCCGTCTCTGCAATAATAAGTAAGATGATAAATTTGAATTTGATTGTATGTATGAAGATAATAAAATACATTTAATGTAAAGTGCTTTATGTATGATTTTTTGTAATTTATTCTTGTGAAGAATACAGGTTTTAAGATTTTATGTTTGTTGACTGTAAATGATATTCCGAGAAATTTAAGATACGACTTTAAAATAATTGTGACGTTACATCAAGGAGTTCTCAGAAAAAATGACGAGTTTTATGAATTGAGATACATGTACATTTGTCAAGCAATTGTTGGCGGAACGTTGTATTCTAAAAATAATTTAAAAATACATATAAGATACCGTCACGTATGATAAAATTTTCAAATAATATGACGACCTTGATTCTGTTGATACAGAAATTAACACCGATTAAATTAGATATGTCTGATGCCATAAATGTAAGCCCCCTTCCCCCATCCGTGATCCCTGCCGCCCGCCAGATATTTTATAAATTGCTCGTTTCGTGTACGATGCTTTATAGTGGAGATAGAGGCAGATAAATCACGTCTCGCAACAAGATAACGCGAGATCTTAAATTTAACAGATGTCCCTCGTTAGGAACTTGATCTCATTGTTTGCGGATAAAAACATTACATGAAATCCATTCTCGTGTAAAAATTTCTTGCTTTTTATTTCTTTTAAAAACTAGGCCAAAACAAGCTGGAGACGACACACGTTCTTTTTACCATCATACTCCCGCGCCAATAATGAGCTATACCGAAATTTGTATCGTAAAAGTGGAAGAAAAGACCCGTATCATCTTGAATGCAGGCTAAACAAGATAAAAAGGCAGTTGTTTATAAGGAGAGTACAGGACATATACAGTTTTACTGATTTGTCGGTGCTTCAGCGAGAATGAGTAGGGTACTTTACATTGTATTTCATCTGATAGCAGATTTTTCATAAATCACATAAGGAAAAAATGTTTATTTCAAAATTAAATTTTCTTATCTAATGATGTTGAATTTAAATGAAAAATATGTGTCTCATAACTTGTAAATAAAAATATATACATGTTTATAAAATCATCTATGATTTCATATTTTTGAATAATCAGAAATTTGAACTTTGAAGAATTTCCCCTCGTAAACCAAATTAAGCTATCAATTCAAAAGTACACAAAACCTGCTATGATTCTAAATGATTTATTCCTTAATGGTATTCAAATAAGGGATATTTAGACGTCACTTTTAATGAAGACATAAGGCAAATAAAAAAAAAAAAAAAAAAAAAAAAAAAATCTAGAACTTACATCATCTAATTAATGATCAGTTTTTTTATTGAGGCGGAAAGTGTCGGCTATTGTATATAGATATATACATTTATTCCTAATTAGCAATAAGGCTATCTCCATTTTAAAACTCAATATATAAATCAGAAACTAGACATTAATGTGAAAGTGATTAACAAATTTCGTGATGTGGTATTTGATAAATAATAGTTTTGTTTGTTTTGTCCCTTTTGAAGTGCGTTTTGCGGTTAAGTAGCCAAGTCCTATCAATTTGCAAATTTTTCAGTTTTTTTAAACAATTTATTTCAATGCATGTATCCTTCACAAAAAATTATCAAGATTCTAAATTTGTACTTGACACTATTTTTCAATAACTCTTAGGTTTTGATGCAGAGAATTTAATGAGTTAATTCGCACCATCTATCTCTTTTATGATTTTGGTAAAATTTTCATGCTAGCAAAAAATATCCAAGAGGCCTTAGATATATTTTACAAAGGTTAACGAGGTCGATCTAATAAGCCACAAATTATATTAAATACTGTTTTTGTAAGCTAAGTTCTTTTGAAAGTCTAAATAAATTCAGAGAGTAATGCTTGGCATATACTTTACATACTGCAGTTACTTATAATGAGTTTCCATAACAAAAGTGTGTGAAAATATATTTATTTCGAGAAATCGCATTTTGAAAATTTTCGAGGCATCCGTTGATAATTTTTATTTTTCCACAATGAAAAATCAATAACTACTCGTTGAAAGTTAATCTTAAAACTTGTACACATAGTAACCTAATCTGCATAAATGGCGGGTTGGGTTTTGTGGTTTTCCGATATTTCACCACAATGGCTGTTAGGATATTGCGGAACACTTCTGCTTGATGGAGTGTCGGCTAGCTCCATTCACGACTAATTGAGATGTTTCCATTTTAAGGCGCTCTTTTACAACTGCGGCCTAGTTTTTTTTTTGCATCCCATTGACAACGATTCGACTAATTTTAATTATTTTTCCACCGCAGATAGAAATCGGAAAGACCTTAAATCTACACGCTATCCGTTCCGTAACATATTAGCCAGGAATATGGAAGGGAGGTTGTTAACACGGTGCAGCAGAGAGTCGAATGTAGGATTGTGGGCACGGACTTTATTACTTTAATCAGTGAGCATAAGGTATCATCCGATGCCGATGGCGAAGAAACGGCGAAGATGACAATAAACTGGCTGCAAAGGAGGGCTGCAATTATAAAACACGAAATATGTGTTATAGTTACGACAGCTTTCGTTGTGTGATCGATTGAGCTTTTGTGTCATTTGTCCAAAAATTAAAAAAAGAAGAAAGAAAAAAAAACGAATGACAATCCAAGCTGGTTGAATCGTTTATAGAATCTGTCTTACACTGCATGAATGCAATATTATAAATATACAGATATTTTAAATGTGAAATACATATGTGGGAGGAATGCTTAAAATATATGATCGGTTTACAAGTCCTCTCGAGAATATTTTTTTAAAAATTTTATTACAGACCATAAAAAATTGTCTAAAACATTATCTATATCATAATGATATTTGAAAAAGCAAGGACATTTTTCAATGGTTTTTAAATAGATTCGGTGAAAAGAAAACATTTTTTTTAGAAAGCTGGGAGCGTTGGAGGAACTTGAACAACAATTGTAAGAAGAGCAAGGTTTCATTACGAACAATTAGACACATGTCAGAATGATAATAATAAACATATCCTATTTACAGTTCTACATGAGAACATGCATAATTTAACATGCAAGACGAGACTCGGGGATTAATGAAGGCCTAATAAACTTGGGTCTCCGTAATGTGTTCACATGGTCATCCGCACACCCCAGACAGATTATATCTATAACCCAATCGTCACCGCTCGTTTACCACGAACTAGTGACAAAGACCCTTTTAAAACAGTCTACGTCTAATTAAATCCACATTTTTACTTGCCGAATAACTTACATGACACCGACCCGTAATCTACATGTCACTTTGGAGATCAGACGCCGTTGACTTTTAAATCTCTGCCAAAGACTGCAGCTCGTGCAAAAAACGAAATGACTTGAAGAAAAAAGTTAAATGAACCCTTCTCAGACGTTCCTTTATTTGGACTACCATTGATATATATCATTAGGCTTTTATTACGGCTATAACTCGATATGTGTAAAATTTCTGCTTTAGGTGATAGACTTCAGGAAAAAAAAACCGACTGTGTTGGAATCAGATTTGTTTCCTGAATGGACTTTTTCAATATTTGAAATTAATATTTTTCCCAAAGTTAATGCAGTTCCACCCTATTTGACCCAGTTGATGGGATGTTGTTTGTTTTGATCCCCTTTCACATAACCTGTATATCAATGACGGACTGTTGAAAAACGGATATGCTTTAATATTTCATTATCCTTACTTTGATAAAACATGGCTTTCTGAGTGGGCCCTATGTTTGAAGCTATCATGCCCCGGACAATAACTTGCTTTGTATACCCTGCTCTCGACCCCTGTAGCAGACTTCTTATAAAGCACGTATCTATAACCTTCAAACCTGCAATTTCGATAGAAAGATTTAGAGATAAAATTCTGGTTTGCAATCATAGATTATATATCTAACATTCACGTCAACCGGTCATTCCGTAATCAACCAAAATAGGAAGGGCTCCGTAATATCTGCTGTTCGATAGCCATATTGCAACATAAAGCATTTTGCATCATAATTATTTCCAAATTATAAGAAGCATATTTTGACTCCGAAAGCCCAACAAGATTGGTACCGATTCTGTACAATTACATGGACGTGTAGTAGAGTTTACTTGGGAAAATTAAACTATTTAAAACGTTGATGATCATCATTTTTACTATGTAAACTGTAACTGCCTAACTTATTTGACATTCACATTCAACGACATTGAACATACATTGTATCAATCAATCAGTAAGGTCAAGAATATATTCCAAATAGGTCTACCCACACATACACGAGTTATTTGATAAACATGTATAGGACATATTAAAAATTTCTAAAAACGATGGCATCTAGTTCAATTGGACAGTTTTAATACGTGAAATAGAAAATTGTCCTGCCTTTCTCCCTGTCTGTGGTTTACATATGATATTTCACGTGTTTACACGAGTGTGTACCGGCCAAACAATATTTATTGCACGTGTCTATATAATATTTCATACCAGACTCTAGAAGTCCCATTGAAATCATCTTAAATATTTAAATAGTCAACACTAACTTCAAAACATATACAATATAGTGTTAGTAATGTTACTCCAACACATGTCATGTATTTTAGGAGACAAAGACTATGAGGAATTGACGAAGGTTCATGGTCTGAAACACACCTTGTGGTTTTGGAGACATTCATTATTCAAAACGCGTGTAATATGACAGATGTAAATTTCATAAAGCATGTCTACTACATATAAATAAGCGAAAGGTTGTTTTCGTTTTCCAGAAATGTGACCCGAAAGGGAAATACTATATTTCGACATTCAATATTTGGATAAATGACACAATAAGATAATTAAGCGGCGACTATCGTAAAACCTACATAAATTATAAAGATGTACTGCAATCAAATGTACAGTTTTTGGTGATTGAATATCAGCAATACTTAGAGGTCATATCAAGGTTGAATACATGCATATAGGTGCTTGTTCCTTCTCATAATTAGATAAATGTCAGTTTTATTTAGTAAATACCCGAAGCGAATTGGCGTCATTCTCATGTGATAAATTACTATTTTCTTTCTATCATAAAGGGATTTCTTCACCGGGTCGGGTTTCTTTCCTTGAAAAGTTACGTATCTTATTTTACTGAATCAAGTCTATGTTGATTTGCTGATGGTTCTTGCTTTATGGTATCATTGGTACGACTGGTAAACAATATTACATAACTATGTCTGACTGCCTTGTCAAAAATAGGCTGAACCAGCACAGCATATTCTGACAGATTTCTGCAGCATGCTTTGGTGGCAGATTGAAATGTTGTCAAATACTACCAAATGAACGAGAAACAAGATATCAATGGTCGTTTTACAACACTTTTAATATTTCATAAGCCATGGACAGAAGACAGTGTCTTGGACACTAATGTAGCACAACACAGAATAGTACAGTCATAAAAATCAGTCGCTGGAATTAGAACATACATAATGAAACTCCTACGATGGTCGCGCGCCATAGCGACATTGAACCGGATATTTGAAGTCCTACCATGCAGACTTGGTAGAGTTCATTTTTTAATGTGCGTAATATACAACGGATCATTGTAAGAGTTTCTTTTGAACAGACTGTCAACAATAAAAAAAAAAGAAAAACCGTAACAGCTCGTTTACAGGATAAATGTACATCTGACGTCAGTCATTCACAACTCGGTATAGTATATTTGTGATAAGGTTTTTGTTATATATAATAGTAATAATAATAATAATAATTAAAACAAAACACTTAATGATAAATGGCTCTCGTACAAAAGCAAAAAAAAATATTATGGCGAAAGCTTTCCTTTGGCATATTTTGAAAAATAAATCATTCTATGATACCATTCACTTAAAAATACAGAAGCATTCATGTGTAGAAGCAAACAAAATATAAAAAAAAATAAATTGCTTAAAATTATTATTATCGTTTTCGTTGGATAAATGATATTTATCATTTTGGTATTCGTGGCATTGGGAGAAATTTGCACTGGTTTCAAAAGACTAGAAAAACAAAAAGAGAACTTCATAAGTTCTCTGTTCAGTAAACTTTGGGTGAAAAAATGAGCTAATCAAAAAGAGTATAGAGAAATATGGCTAAAGCATGTCCTAGCGCCCCTACCCCTCCCCACGCGACCCTGAGGCCACCATCAAGCTTTTTGTTGTAAAGTAAGTTAATGATTGCACACCAGCTGATATCCCCATATATATCGAGACACGTAAGTTTTAATCTACAAATGAATAAACATGGACAAAAATGTACATTAATAATAATAATAAAAAAACCTTGTATATAATACTAAAAGACTGCTCTATACACAGTGTAAGGGGTGATTTCTCTTTGGCCTCTGTAACATATACTGTTATGACATAGCAACCCCCCTAAATTCGTAGGGATTGGATGATATTTTAATAAAATGCACAAGCGATCAAAGGGGCTAATCAAACAATTATGCTCTGATTTGATTGCAAATTAAACATTTTACAAATGTGAAAGCGGAAATGGGAAACTAATGCTTAAAGATTAGGGAGAAATAAAAACAAAACGGATGAAAAGTCAACTACATTGGGATAGCAATTGAAATTACTATAGATTGCAGAGTTTTGTAATAATTTTACTGTAAAAATCTATCTAGTATATATATATATATACAATTGGTGGAATGTCATATGAGAAAAGTTTCAGCTGGGTATAAAAATGGAGTCGATGTAAAAATGAAAAACGGTTTATAACCAAATGAATGAAAACATGAATTGCAGCAAAAAGGAGAAATACTAATATTTTACTTCAAATCAACCAAATTGCAGTTTTCACTCCACGGTTGATTTCGCGAAGGTGCAGCGATCAGGTTCACTGAACAAAATGGGGTTACATGTATACAAAGAATGATGTTTTAATTCCATACAACGGTGAATTCGCCGCTAACCTCAGGAACATGTTTTGATTATAACGCATGCATTTTACATTTACAAAAAGTGAAGCAACAAAATATTTAAAAAAAGAAAAGAAAACTGTTGTAGTTTTTAACTTGTTAAGAATACATGTACAAAAAGTATTGCTATAGTATTATCTTGATAATCATGCGCACCACGTACATGATTTTGATTATGTCTGGAATGTTACTTCGTACATTCAGCTAAAGAGCTATACATGGCACGTTTCAAAAAAAGGGCAAGAGAAATATATTACACAACAAATGTAGAAATTTTAAAGGTCTTTCAACCTTGATGAAGCCTTGATTATATCATGGCATTTTGGTAT